>CAWUFW010000078.1:6012500-6504670 GCA_963921515.1 Calotriton arnoldi
CAAATACCCACAAGTGATATACGTCTGCGTGGCATCGATGGGTCTGTTTGTGATTCACAATGTACTGATCCTTTGGGGGCAGAATCACCTATCTGCCATCTTCTTCCTGATGGCAAACCCACTGGTGAGCACCCGTTGGTCTGTAAGATTATGTGGGGCATTCGCCTATTGAATCCCCCTGTTCCTCACTACTCTCACTTTTGGGATTTGGATGTGGTGTTTAGGTTTCTGCAGAATTGGCCTGAGAATTCTCTTTTGTCTTGTAAGCAATTGTCAGCCAAGTTGTCTCTTCTCCTATGCCTTATTTTTTGCTGCAGAGTTTCGGATGTGAAGGCTCTCGATGTTGCAGGTAGAGGTTTTACTCCGGAATGAGTTTCTTTCACTATTACCAGGTGTACAAAATGCACTTCTTACCTCCGTTTTCCGGACAATTCTCAACTGTGTGTTGTTCAATGCCTTGAAGTTTACAAATTGGTGACCCATCCTATTAGACACGATCCTGTTGAACAATTGTTGATTTCGCAAACAGAAACCTTTTGGACCCGTGGTCTCGGTCACCTTATCACATTGTAGCAAGTAGTTGGCTGGCTGCAGCAGGTGTGGATGTGAGTGTGGTTGGTTCCCACTCTGTCAAAGGAGCTATGGCATCAAAGTCTTTTTCCATTGGGTTCCCGTCTAGAGGCCATCATGAAAGCTGCTGATTGGTCCTCCGACTCTACTTTTAAACATTTCTATTACAAGCCTATTGTAAATGTTGCTTCTGTGGTGGTGGATCAGCTTTGAAAAAGCATAATCTGAGCCTCAGGTCCTGACATAGAATGAAAAACTTTCAAGCATTTGTGTCAAGAATTTTCAATTCTATTAAGGACAAGGAGGTGAGGATTATCCCACCCTTATTTCATTGTTGCAATGTATTGATTTGCTCTGTTTGAATTTCATTGCTCCCTTCCTATGAGAATGCTATGTGGTATAAAGCAGAGGTTACCCCTTTTTTATTTTGTTCTGCAGGGTCGGAGCAGAAGCAGACCAGAGCGTTTCCTAGGCTGAGTTCCTGATGTTCCAATTCTACTTGTTGTCGATGCCGTCCTTAAGTGGTTACAATGACTTTCTCGTCTAGTTCCGGTTTGGTACACCTTGTTTCATGTATTTTTGGTTCCTGGGCAAATGTTGTTGAAGGAACTTTGTGGCTTTTTTCACAAAGAAAGAGGAGGCATCATTCGGGGTGGGCTCTGATACTAGGAGTGGTGTGCCTTGATTGGTTGATGTGCTTATGGAAAATGTAATTTGTCTGATTTACTGTTTTAATTGTCTGCTGAAAAATTAGTAGTAAAACTTGGGAAGCATAATCCTCGCCTCCGTATCCTTAATAGAATTGGAAATTCTTGATGCGAATGCTTGAAAATGTTTCATTATTATTCCTGCTGGGACCAGTAATCTGGTCATGGGTGCCTTCACCATATCCATGAATGGCTGTCACCCAGTCAATTTAGTGAAGTTATTACCCCCAACATAAATCGTTAATCTGTCTGGCTATGTTATGTGAATAAGTAATTGCATTACTGTTGGGGAAGCTGTTGGCAGGTACCCAGGGGCTTCCCACCCAACCAGTCTATATAGCTGTCAAGTTTTTGAGGTTAATGTGAGATTAGCTCATGTAGTTTCTTTACTGTCTGAGGATTGTAGTCTTGTTTTTATAAAGTAATAAAAAAAAGTACATGTCCCAGAATGCAAACAAAATACCTGGACTAGAACAGCTAGGCATGTATGTACCTGGAAACTCTTGCAGGGTGACATGCTCATATTAAAGAGGCAGCTAGGTTCACCCTCTGTAATGTCCTGGCCACGTAAGTGTCGCTGACACCAATGCCACCTGGTGTTTCCCAAGCCCCGCTAAGTTAAAAGACAATCTTCATTGTCAGAATTCTCACTGCATGGACAAGAAATTACGACTAGCAAAAGTTCTATTATTATTTCACTGCCATCTTTCTCATGATGTCCTACTAGTGCACACCTTCTTGGGCAACGGTTAGTGCTTCCCAATCTTAAATATGTGCCTTAGGGCCCACCCTGTATAGTCTCTTGCACAGAACAACCTGAAACTGGAACCTAATTAAACAGGATCCATCTGCATGTCTCAGGAATGCTTGACTCCCAACTGGTCTCATGTCAACTAACACTGTGAATAAGTGACTCAAGCAATACCGTGGGTCTTCTTAATAAGATGGCGATTAGTATCAGCTTGTGTAAAGGGTGACACTGGCTTACTAACTCGGAATGCCACAAAAAATGCTAGCATGAGAGTTGCTTTAAACAGCAGTGTCTCAAATTCTGCCTACAACAAGGTGAGGACACCTAAGTGAATCACAATGGGTGTTGGAATTAATGCAATTCATACGATGTGACAGAAACTAAGGCTTGACCTTCATTTTCTCTTTCTTTTTCTTTTTCAGAGACTACACTCGATTTTTTGAAAATGGAATGCAACCTCTCATTGTATCATACATGCATAGCAAGCTTGTTGAATTGTTGAAATAAGGTAGACTATAATTCGTTAACCACAAAGGTCTTACCCTGAAAGAGAAGCACCGTTGGTCCAGAGGAAGACCTCAAACAAGCACTGTCCCACTTCATGAGCTCGCAACAAATTGGCAGTTATTATGAGGAACATAAGCAAGGAATATGGACAATTGGACATACATGAGGCTATTTATCAGCAAATCCTTTATCTAAGGATAGACTACTTGGCAATGTCTACTTGCCCTCATATGGATATCATTAATTGTTTTAAACCAGGTGTCTCCAACCTTATCTGTAATGAGAGCTACTTCAGATCAGTGAAAATCGTTGTGAGCTACTGAAGGCCAAGTAACTTGCGCATTGTTACCAGACACCCCCTCGCCCAGCTTCATTGCCTTTAAACCTAATATCCATGGAGCCCGATACTGTGGTTTGAACAAAATACTGTGACTTGGGGTACTATGATAGGGCTGCCACGTGCGTCAGTGAGTGCATGATCTGTGGGGATGTATGAACATGTGTGTGAATGAATGAGATATACGTGTATTGGTGACTGGGGGCCTGTGTCATGTTTACTGATGGCACAGGACATGCCTTTCGCCATATGTGGCACAGTTACATGTACAACACATACATACAACCTTTTCTTTTTTAAATGGGAGATATTTAAAGTGCAGAACAATGTTCTGCAAAAATGTTCATAATAAGGAACATTTTCTGCACTTGATGGAACATTTTTCTGCACTTTAAATTTCTCCCATTTAAAAAAAATGGCTGTATTTTTCTGTCATAAATATGGCAGCTTGCCTACCAGTCTCTGGGAGCAAGATGTCTGCTGTGTGTAAATGCAACACTTTGAAATGGGAGGAAATTTGATGGAAGAGTTAAATTTATGTTTATATGCATTACATCAAACTCATCATTTACATTTTCTCCCATGTCAAAGTGTCTCTACCAGTGGCCTGTAGACAATGTGTCATATTTATAACAGGAAAATACAGCCATTTGTTTAAATGTGAGGAATCTAAAGTGAAAAAGCATGCTTCATAAAACATTAGGACTTAGGGCCTGATTACGACTTTGGCATTGCAACCGTAAGCCCTCGGCGGTGGCGGGACCTGGTACTCAGCTGAGCAGCTGGCTTCCTCGTCCGTCGTATTATGACCTTACTGCGAGACTGGCGGTCACACGATAGAGGACCTAGCCAAATTGCAATGCAGCCCACACAACTTACTGCTGGACACACCCGGACTGTGCTCCCAGCGGGCGGGTGGGGGGTATTTTTCAAGACAAAAATGCTTGCTGCAGGCACAGCGCCGTCCGACCCGACAGCATTGGTGCCATTCATATATGCAACAGTGTCATGACCTGAGGTCACAAATGCCCAAAGGCCAGAAATCTGGGTTTCTTGGTCGACAAAGACCTAACGCTTGCTTTTCAGATTAACCAAGTGTCCTCCGCCTGTTTCTTCACACTGAAAGTATTACGGAAGATTCTCCCTTTTATACCACTCTCATTAAGGAAAACAGTGGTCGGCGCATTGGTGTCATCCAGAATTGACTACTGCAACGCCCTATACCTAGGTGCTGGAGTCAGGCAGCTTTCCAAACTACAGTCCTTACAAAACGCGGCTGCAAGAGTACTGTTAAACTTACCAAAACACCACCCCATTTCCGCGAGCCTACGACTCCTCCATTGGTTACCAGTCCGCCGAAGAATAGACTTTAAAGCGCTTTGTCTAGTTCATAAAGCCCTATATGGAGGAGGGGCGGTAGACATTCAAGGCCTGTTCCCGCGATATCTGCCTGTTCGATGCCTTAGGTCAGCAAACACTGGACTGGTCCTTATTCCCAGGATAAGAAGAGCCAGATGGGGCGGGAGGGGGTTCTCCTATCAAGCGGCCAAATTGTGGAACTCACTCCCAATACATCTGAGACTGCAGAATAGCAGGACCTTTTTCAGAAAGATGATTAAAACATGGCTTTTCTCCAAGACCTAGGTCAGTCATTCAGGTTGGATTGCTATTACCTCAGCGCCAAGACGCCTCGGCAGTAGTGCGCTCTACAAATATCTCAGTCAGTCATTAGATCTTTTTTTGTTTTTTATAAACAATTTTTATTATTTTAGTTGCAGAAAAACAAGTCGCATAATTAATCCAGCAAATAACAGTCACTACATCACAGATCAATAGGATACGGCCAGTGCAAGAACCAAGTCAGTACAGTATAAGGAATCAATGAATGACCAGCCCCAATTATGACACCATTAAATCAGTGCTCTCCTCCAGTCCCCCCAGCCATTTGCCCCAGATTTTCATATACTTTAACAGACATCCACATGCCTCATAAACCATTTTTTGTTGATGAGCGCACCAGTCCACTCCAGTTCTTCACTTCAAGAACTTTGGTGCCGCAGTTGCCTTCCAATGGGGGTAATGTCCCTTTTAACTACCAGCCAAAGCAGTGCCCATGAAAGATTTATCTGCCCAAGTGCCACCCAATCCATAATTCACACCCAGCAAAACCAGAAGGGGAGAAAGTTCTATTGTCGGATCTAAAACTTCTGAGATCACAGCCATGACTTTTTCCCAGTACCGTTCTATAATCGGGCAGGACCATGCCATATGATAGAAGTCTGCAGGGGAATATTGGCAACGATTACAATCAGGACTGGGCCGTAGTCATGCTCGAGACAACTTTTCGGGGGTGAGATAGGCACAGGGTAAATTATATATTTGAATCAATTGAAGTTTGGAGGAGATTGTGAGGACCATGGGGGCCATCAAGGTAGCCATCGTCGTCCAGGGCACCTAGTCAGGTCTCCCCTTGGGCTCTTAATGCCGAAGTGTCTCGGGAGCATTGGTGATTAGAGTGCAGTATATCTGGGAGACCTCCTTTCCCCAAGGCCCCCATCATCAATTTGGCCTCAATGGGACTAAATTCTGGGACAGTCGTGCCAGGGGGAACGTGAATCTGTAGGGCATGATGCGGCTGTAAAAAGTTGTAGAATTGGGTTTGGGATAGCTTATATGTCTGCTGTAACTCCTGAAAGGAGACCACGTGGGATCCTGACCAGACATCACCCAGTAGAGGAATACAATTGGGGGCCCAACATGCAAACCCCTTGAGAGCGTCACATCTCCCAGCCACCCACCATGCCACAGGGGGGGTCTGCTGAGTGACTGTTTTCCACCATCCCGTGTATCTCAGGACTGCCCTCCACCCCATGAAGACTTGTTGAATTACTTTGGGATGCGCTCGGGGGACCGCACACCCATAAAGCCAATCTAGAATCTGGGGGAGCCCATTTCTGTGGTTTATATCTGTAGGTGGGATCCGACCATCCTCCACTAAGCCAGTCATTAATAATCAGGAGTTGAGACGCCGGATAGAATAAATACAGGTTAGATATACCTAGCCCTCCGTTATAGGGAGCACGTCGACACTACGATAGGGAAAGACTAGGCCTAGAACCATGCCAAATGAAGGAGGTTGCCTGTGCGTCCATCTCTCGAAACCAGTGCCGAGAAATTACATGGGGTAGTTTTGAAAAAAGGTATAGAAATCTGGGTAATAACATCATCTTATAAAGTGCAATTCGTCCCATAACATTCAGAGGTAAGGCTTGCCATTTCTTGAGGTCTACTGTTATTTTGCGAGTGAGGGGAGTAATGTTGTGAAACCAAGTCAAAGCTGGGTCCAGCGCCACATCAATCAATCAATCACAGAATTTGTAAAGCGCACTACTTACCCGCGAGGGTCTCAAGGCGCTGGGGGAAAAAAGGGGGGGGGTGTGCTGCTACTGGTCGAACAACCAGGTCTTGAGTAGCCTCCTGAAGGTCAGCAGGTCTTGGGTCTGTCGTAGGTTTAGTGGAAGGGTGTTCCAGGTCTTGGCGGCGAGGTGGGAGAAGGATCTGCCGCCGGTGGTGGTTCTTCGAATTCGAGGGACGGTGGCGAGGGAGAGGTCGGCAGAGCGGAGTTGGCGGTTGGGGACGTAGAAGAGGAGTCGTCTGTTGAGGTAGGCTGGGCCAGTCTTGTGGAGTGCCTTGTGTGCGTGGATGAGGAGTTTGAAGGAGATTCTCCTGTCGACGGGGAGCCAGTGCAGGTTCCTCAGGTGGGGGGTGATGTGGCTGTGGCGTGGTACATCGAGGATCAGGCGTGCGGAGGCGTTTTGTATGCGTTGCAGTCGCTTGATGAGCTTGGCCGGGGCTCCCGCGTAGAGGGCGTTCCCATAGTCAAGTCTGCTGCTGACGAGGGCCTGGGTGACTGTTCTTCTCGTGTCTGTCGGGATCCACCTGTAGATCTTGCGAAGCATGCGGAGGGTGTTGAAGCAGGAGGATGAGACTGCGTTGACTTGCTTGGCCATGGATACCCAAGTAACTGAAACTTAGTCTACATATAGGAATATTTGTCTGCCAGGCTATGCACTCTCTAGAGCGTGTGAATGGGACAAGAATCGATTTAGCTGGCTTAATTGTCAATCCCGACTCTTCAGAGAACTGTTGTAGGATTCAGAGACAATGGGGGCCACTCTTGGGTGGATTTGAAAACTACAACGGCACATCGTCTGCATAAAGCGTGATGCGGTCTTCGTGTCCCGAGTCCCAACACCACTCAGCAACCTGTGCATCACGTTGTATAAGGCAGGCCAAGAGTTCAATGACTAACACAAACAGGAGGGGGGATAGGTGTCATCCCTTCCTGGTTCCCCGACCAATCAGAAAGTCATCCGATATCACTCCATTAATCTGTATTCAGGTAGTTGGATTGGAGTAGAGGATACGTACTAGTCTACCAAACCGGGGACCGAATCCCATTCTCTCCAAGTCTCTAGTCAAGTGAGTCCAGTCTACGGTATCAAATGCTTTTTTGCAGTCAATTAGTAGTAAGGCTAGTGGGGTTGACAATTTTTGTCAGTGGGCTAATGCAACATGCAGCCATCTCAAACAGTGCCTGTGCCTCTGGTGGGCATGAAGCCACACTGGTCAGGGTGTATTAGAGAGCGAATGACTGACCGTAAACGAATGGCCAATACTGTCGCCAGTATCGACACCTCTCCGTTGATAAGAGATATAGGTCTATACTCGGAACAGGAGAGAGATGTCGGATGTGTTTTTGGTATGACCACAATTTTAGCTTGGTCAAGCTCTTGGGGAAGGAGGCCCCGCTGGCTTTCCTCTTGGTAAAGCGCCAGGTGGTGTGGATCCAAGAGATTCTTGAATTTGGAATAGAACTCCGTTGGGTACCCGTCAGGTCAGGGCGTCTTCCCGGAGGCCAGCTACGAGATTGCGTCATTAATCTAATTGAGAATGAATGGCTCATCAAGGGCAAGGCTGTCGGCGATGGAAAGTCAGGGCAGCTGTATTTCGTTAAGGAGGGGAGAGAATTGTCCATCTCGACAACGTGGACCACCTTATAGACATTAGAACAATAGTCAACAAAGGTCTAGGTAATATCCGAGGTGGATCTGTGTATGACGTCCTGGGCATTTCTTATTTCAGGTAGGATCCATCCTATAAAGGGTCTAGAGACTAACCAATTTAAGATTTTACTTTTTTTTATCACCCCAGCCATATACTCTGGTGGTGAAAGCCCACCAGAGTTGTCTTGCCTTGTCTAGAGAGTGGTCCCTGATTGCATCCCTGAGGAAGGTCAACTCCCTGAAGATCACCTCAGGGTCGGACCCAGAAAGCCACCCCTCCAGCCGTAAAGCTCGCGCCTCAAGTTGGATGATTCCGTAAAGTTGAGGTGTTCCCTTTTTCCGAAGGAGGGTCTTAGCATGTCCTCATATGGTGGCCTTGCATGCCACCCAGAGGGTGCTTGCGGACGATACTGAGCCTGAGTTGGTCTAGTAAGACACAATTTCTCGTTTGACTGCTAAGGTGTATTGTGCATCTTGAAGATGCCACGCGTTGAGTCTCCACATAGGGCGCCGGACGGCATCTAGTACACCAATGTGAAGAGTAGAGGGGCATGGTCAGATATACCTCTTGCTAATAGCTGTATCTGTGAGATCTACGCCGGAATAAACAAAAACCTCACCTGCAAGCTACAGAACATCCAGAATGCCGCCGCAAGACTGGTCCTCAACCTGCCAAAACACTGCCACATCTCCCAGCACCTGCACACACTCCACTGGCTCTCCGTCGAGGCGAGAATCACCTTCAAGATGCTCACCCACGCACACAAGGCCCTCCACGGCACCAAACCAGCATACCTGAACAGCCGACTCAAATTCCACGCACCCCAAAGGACCCTACGATCAGCCCAGCTCTCCTACGCCGTGGTCCCCCGCACCAGAAAGACCAGATCGGGAGGCCGCTCCTTCTCCTTCCTCGCGGCCAAAGCATGGAACGCCCTTCCGCTCCACCTCAGACAGACAACACCGCTCCCCATCTTCGCAAGAAACCTCAAAACCTGGCTCTTCGACATACCCCCTCCTTGATAGAATGGAACCTGCACCCCCCACCCTAGCGCCTTGAGACCCTTACGGGTGAGTAGTCGCGCTTTAACAAACCCCTGATTGATTGATTGATTGATTGATTGAAAGGACATCTGTGGATGGCAGAAACAGCAAAACAGCAAATCGATGCATGAGTGAGAGTGGTGCGCAGCAGAAGTGTGTGTGTATTGCTCCGCTCTAAGATGCCAGGTTCTCCTTATGTCACATAGACCCAAAGTGGAAGCCCATTTTTGCAGTGAGGCAGCCCCCCACCGCCTGTATTCCAAGGGGGGACCCGTAGCGTCCCACACCGGATCCATAACCACATTGAAATTACTTCCTATAACAGTGAAACCCTGCATGATCTGTGATAAAAGTTGGAGAAGCATGGTGAAGAAGGCCTCATGTACAGTAGGGGGAGCATAGATGCATAGTATGTTTATGGGGTTACCTTCCATCGTCCCAGTGACAGCCAGGTAGTGGCCCTGTGGGTCCGCCCATGTTTGGGTCACTATTAGAGGGAAGGATCGTCATAGTAGGATTGCCACCCCACAGAATCCTCTGGTATATCCTGCGTGATAGGCCCTGTCAAAACCATATTGTGTTAGGAACTGACGTTTAGAGCCCATCAAATGTGTCTCCTGAAGCATCAAGATTGAAGGGAAAAAACGCCGGGCAAATCGCAATACAGCCGTGCATTTAATTCAGTCCAGAAGACCATTTACATTCCAAGATAGTACATTATACGAGGCCATGACAAAATAGGAAATTGGTGAAGGGCAAAAGTCAAGAGCCCCTCCTAACTAGGGACAGGGTAAGGCGCTGAAAGTGGTGGGCGTGTGATATGGTGTAGTGTAACTATACAGATGGCTTTGGTGCTGGGACTTTGTGACAACCTAGAAGGAAAAGACAAGCCAAAAATAAAGGACGAATATAAGGCCGCCATCGAATACGGAGGCCTCCCCATTACCCCCCAAAAAAAACCCTCCCAATACTTCCCCCCACAAGCATCTGTTGCCCCAAACAACATCTTGAACTAGAAAGTGAGTCTTGACAGTAGGTGTGGAGTGATGGACCCCACCAAAATATTCAGATCAGTGGTAATTATCGTCTGCCATCCGGTCAGTGTTTTATTTCGTTTCATATCTTTGCCATTATATACAGTCCAACGTCAAAGCTTTGGAGCAGCTAGTCCCAACCCTAAACATTCAGATTGGAGAGGGTGTTCGGTTCAGTCACTCAGCGTTACTTGGGCCAACCTCTTGGCGGTCGGTCGCCGAAAGGGGTTGACCAGAATCCCACGGGTCGGGTTAAACAGAAGAACCTGAGCTGCCAGAGGGGGAGACAGTCCTTGTGTTGCATCTCCCATGACAGGATCGTGTGTTGGTCTGGCGCTGGTGGATGTTCTTGGCCAAGGCAGCCCCAGAGGCGTGCCCAGTAGAGGAAGGTGACACTCCAGTCGGCATTCGTTTTTCTTCTGTAAGCCATTCCCATGCAGCCTCAGGGGTGTTGAAAAGGTGGGTCATGTGTTCAAATATCACTTTGAGGCGCGTAGGGAATAAGAGTGCATAGGAGAGCTGCAAAGTCCGCAGCTTTTGTTTGACAGATACATAGGATATAGGGCGGGCCTGCACTTCCTTTGTATACTTGGAAGATCAAGATTTTGGAGTTTTGATATTGAAGATCTGGGTGTGACCGGGCCTCTCTCAGGATGGAGTCCCTGACTTTAAAGTTAAAGAATCATGCAACCAGAGGTCTGTGTCCTGCACCGGGGGGGGGGGTTAGGAGTGAGTGTTCTATGGGCGCGTTCCACTGAGAACCAGAGGGAGAGTTTATCCGGCGGCATCGATCTTATGAGCCATTCTTCAAGAAATTTGGTAGGTCGGTTGTGTTCCGCATATTTCGGGAAGCCCACTAGGTGTAAGTTATTTCTTCTAGACCGATTTTCCACATCTTCGGCCTGTGGTGGAGTTTATTGGTACGAGTGAGAAGACGGGCAACAGTGGATTTGAGAGTTGTAACCTAATCTTTACCTACTGAGAGACGCCCTTCCGCCTCTGTGATGCGGCTGGTCTGCTGAAGGAGAGAAACATCTACCTGCACTTCACCTATTTTTGATTCCACTGCGGTTTGTGAGAGGTGGATCACTTGGAGGATCTTGTCCAGGCCCCCAGCACGTCAGCTTTGTCCGAGGTGTGTCACCCTGTAGCTTCGGGCGTGGTTGTGAATTAGTCGATGTGCTGCTGTGAGGAATGAGGCGTGGCCATTTTGTCTTTCCCGATGTCTGGAGGGTGATTGATGAAGGTTGCTGCACCCCAGACCTAGGCCTCCTGGCTTGGAGGGGGGCAGCACGAATAGCCAAGTGTCTGGGGACTGCATTTAAGGCATCTAGGGCAGCTACAGGTGGCAGCGTGAGTCTCAGCACCACTGCAGGGTATGGGATTAAGAACGGTGCAAGTATGGTGTCTCAGTTATCAGTACGTTCAGACCTACCCCTAGACCTAGAGGGAAGGGCTGACCCGTAAGTTGATTTGAGGCATATCACTTACAGCCCCCTGCTGTGGCATTAGATTCATCCCTCTTTAGTGAGAGTGGTACCTGGGCACCCGTGTCTCTCCTGGTCTCAAAGCACCACACCTCCATCAAGCAGGAACCCCCCACAAATGTTTCAGTGCAACCCAGGATATCGCACAGCACTATTTGCCATCAGCTTTCAAGAGAGTCAGCCCACATCTGTTTGTCCTGGAGTATTCACTTTAGGCAGTATTTGCAGGCAAGTTGCAATACCTGTGGGGGCGCAGTGGGGGTGAAGGGCCCAAGGACCATGGAGGTTTTCAACCCAATCCACGAAGGTGGTGTATTGAGGGCCCTCCCCGCTCAGTCAGAGGGCCAGCAGTGAAGCTGAGGTCTAGGGCCAAGGTGCAGCGCCACTGCGGGTCCTAGTATGCAGCAGCCCCCTCCCGCTATGCACCAATATGTCTACGAGGGAAGTCAGAAGAGCCCCAGTATTCACAAGTTTTCATTCACTCATCTGGAGCAGGGCAAACAGGTCACTGGTCTGTGGATCGATCTACAGCATTACCATCTCTTGGTTCCAAAGGAGGGGTTGGGAGCCTTCTGGGTGCCAATCTTGGGGTCTACAGGCTGCAGTAGTTTATCTGCGGTTCACTCCAGGGGAGAGGAGGAGTCCCGTGCTCCTCCCCCCACCACCACCAGTTCGCTCCACATTCAGTCAGGTATGCCCCTGATCAGTGCACCCGGCATGACGGACTCGGAAGCCAGGGTGCAGGAGTGTGGCATCGGGGCAGGAAGCAGGGCCTGCCGCAAGCCAGATCGAGCACCCAGCCTCAGTCTCAGTCTCCACAGTGGCAGCTGCCCTCCGAGGCCCCAGGGAGCACTGAAGAATGGAGGACCACAGCGGAGAGCCAGCAGGCAGACAGAGTATGTCGGCTCATATCAGTGCTGGGGGGAGGGGGTCTCACTCACCTCCCCCCTCTGCACCAGACCAGCGTTTGTCGCTCCCATCCTTTCGGGAGCCAGGCAGTTTTCGGATCTTCGTGCCTGTTCCCTATGACATCTAACCCATGGGGAGGCAGACAGCAGTCTGTGGGGGCCAGGATGAGTCGCCCCGTCCAGCAAAGGGATAAGACAGCCCTCAGAGGCCCTCAGTGAGTGGCACCGTCCACCATGTTGAAAGAGACGGCCTCTCCACAGGAATGGAAGCTCCTCTGGCCCTCTCTCACCAACGGTCTGATTTGGAGGACAGGGGAGTCCAGGATGCCACCAGTGGTAAGTCTCAGACTGAGTAATAGGAGCCAGATGGCAGTGGATGAGAGCGGATGACCGAGAGGTCCGGAGCACTCTTAGAGTGCAACGCCATCTTGACACTGCATTTGACCGTTTTAATCGCCTTACTGCCGATTCACGCATGGCGGAGTCCCCGCCAGTGAAATGTCGGTAGTAAGGCAAGTCGTGATCCGGGCGGCGGTAGAAATGCCTGCACCGCCAGCATTTGCCGGTCCCATCTCTCCCACCGTGGTGGCACCAATATCGGCAGAGGCGCAGACGCACACCAATCCCCGCCCGCTTCGTAATCAGACGGTCGTACCGCCAGGGAAGCGGACAGGAAGACTGCTAGAAAGCGACAGCGGTCACCTAGACCACCAGGGTTGTAATCAGGCCCTTAATTAGCTTAATTTAAAGTAGAGAAAAACATTAAGACAATGTTTCATAGAAAACCTTTCTTCACTTTAAACTTCTCCCACTCAAAAGAAAATGACTGCATTTTTCAGTTATAAATATGGCACTGTGTCTACCAGCCACTGGGAGCAAAATGCCTGCTGTTTGTAAATGTGACACTTTGAAAAGGGAGAAAATTTAAATGAAGAGTTAAATTAATTATTAAGCTAACTTCATTGTAACTTTCTGTCATTAAACAGCATTCAAAAATATCATTTTGTTCTCATGCTCCAATATTGAGTTGAGAAGGACTTTTATTTAAGAGTTAAATACCTCAGCGCTTCAGTTCAGAACCTCGGTGACTCACATGGGTCATAAATCTGAGTGGAGCACTGCTCATTACCAGGCTCTGCTATCTGCAGCCTGATAGTAATGTAAAATAAACAAAGCCTTTCCTTAACTTTCAAAGGAAAACACAACACTTATTGCAGTTTCTTAGTTAAAAATGAAACCAAGACTGGGAGCTACTCTGAAGGTTTCTGCGAGCTACTGGTAGCTCCCGATCGACTAGTTGGGAGACTCCTGTTCTAGACTGTAGTGTATCTGTGTGTGTACAGTTGACATTAATGAATAATGGCCAGGGCCAAAGTGTTTAAGAGAGATTTTTTATGATCTGGTTCGACAATGCAATTGTCACCAGAAAATTATGTGAGAACTTGAGGAGTGGGGCATTGGCTCCACCAACATTTTGGGAGCCAGGAGTACTAGTTTTGATTGGGCAGAAGGTGTGCACTTGCACAAAAAAGTGCTTGCTCTCCACACAACTGTGATCATTTTGTTTATTTAGCCAGCTGCCTGAGGTTGAACTTTCAAGAACACACACATGCTACTAAATTTGCTTAGATAACCAGAGTATTCTACAATTATTTGCTTCTACACAAATACATATCTAATCCCATGTTATCTACTTGTAATGCTTCACATTACCATACAACATTCCTTTAAAGCTAGACCTATTGACATTGCCAGTGCTTGTTTATGTGTGTTGGTTAGACACACAGGGCTGTTTGCACTAAAATATGCTGCATGACCTACTTTATAGTTTACGAATATCGATACAAAAACACTGAATTAATATATATCTGAGTGTGTGCTGGTATATAATAGCGAACATAAACAGTGCAAAAGAAATGATAACCAAGATAGGAATAAAGTCCAAGTGCGCATGTGTTTATGAAGTGATTCTTAATTGATGGCTACAGAGGGAACTGCTTTGCATAAATGTATAGTTTGGATCCCATCCTCATAGGTCTTTACAGAGTCGCCCCTTACTTGTAAGGGCTGCTGAGGCTGTAGGCACCGGCTGTATTTCATCACCTCTGTCCTTCTTCTGTAACTGGGTCACAGATCACTGATCTGCTTAGTTTTGGCTGCTCATTTACACGGAGTGCTTTTCTTGCTACGACTGCTTCACTGTAGTAGTTGCTTACTAGTCAGATTGGATGGAGATTCAGTCAAGGACGCTGCCTTGACTCCATCCAGTCTGACTAATAAATGGTAAACAGCCATTACCACGCATTACCTTTACAACGTGGCCGTTACAACGCAGGTACCATCACCATGCATGACCTTTACCCCACAGGATTTTACAAGGCATATGCCTTTACCACGTATGCCTTTACAACGAATTTCGTTATAAAGGCATGGTTGATAAAGGCATTTGCGTGGTAAAAGTAAATGTAAGTATTTAAGGTAAGTATTAAGTGTTTTATAGGACTGCCCGTATGCTGCTCAATAAATGCTTTAATTGCCTGTGTTGTGAGTGCGGCTCATGTCTTTTCCAGAAAGGGGGAGAAAGTGGTTGAATATTCAGCGGCTTGGTCCCGCCGCAGAGCAAACGCACAACCAGCAAGTGCGCCATCATTACCCAACCTTGGACCAATTTGGAAGCCTCGTGAAAACGATTGTGGGTAACGGACGCTGCCATATACTGAATATGGCATGGATCCAGGCAGCCTCGAAAATAGGACTGCGGATGGAGCAACACAGATCTGGAAACTAAATCGTTCCGGTGAGACAGCAAAAAGTACTTTGGCACAGCCCACTGGAGGGTTTTTCATTTTGACCGCATTAGGAAACCACGGATTCCAGCATGCACTAATTAAACACCCATAAGGGTGTCCACTAGAGGGCCGAAATTATTTAAAATGCAATCGAAGTCCGTTGGTTTGTAATCGGTTTCTGCTGCCAGGGCTTACCTTTGATAAAGTTCAAGGATGAACGAAACGCGTCAGGACTGCCCGTATGCTGCTCAATAAATGCTTTAATTGCCTGTGTTGTGAGTGCGGCTCATGTCTTTTCCAGAAAGGGGGAGAAAGTGGTTGAATATTCAGCGGCTTGGTCCCGCCGCAGAGCAAACGCACCACCAGCAAGTGCGCCATCATTACCCAACCTTGGACCAATTTGGAAGCCTCGTGAAAACGATTGTGGGTAACGGACGCTGCCATATACTGAATATGGCATGGATCCAGGCAGCCTCGAAAATAGGACTGCGGATGGAGCAACACAGATCTGGAAACTAAATCGTTCCGGTGAGACAGCAAAAAGTACTTTGGCACAGCCCACTGGAGGGTTTTTCATTTTGACCGCATTAGGAAACCACGGATTCCAGCATGCACTAATTAAACACCCATAAGGGTGTCCACTAGAGGGCCGAAATTATTTAAAATGCAATCGAAGTCCGTTGGTTTGTAATCGGTTTCTGCTGCCAGGGCTTACCTTTGATAAAGTTCAAGGATGAACGAAACGCGTCAGGACTGCCCGTATGCTGCTCAATAAATGCTTTAATTGCCTGTGTTGTGAGTGCGGCTCATGTCTTTTCCAGAAAGGGGGAGAAAGTGGTTGAATATTCAGCGGCTTGGTCCCGCCGCAGAGCAAACGCACCACCAGCAAGTGCGCCATCATTACCCAACCTTGGACCAATTTGGAAGCCTCGTGAAAACGATTGTGGGTAACGGACGCTGCCATATACTGAATATGGCATGGATCCAGGCAGCCTCGAAAATAGGACTGCGGATGGAGCAACACAGATCTGGAAACTAAATCGTTCCGGTGAGACAGCAAAAAGTACTTTGGCACAGCCCACTGGAGGGTTTTTCATTTTGACCGCATTAGGAAACCACGGATTCCAGCATGCACTAATTAAACACCCATAAGGGTGTCCACTAGAGGGCCGAAATTATTTAAAATGCAATCGAAGTCCGTTGGTTTGTAATCGGTTTCTGCTGCCAGGGCTTACCTTTGATAAAGTTCAAGGATGAACGAAACGCGTCAGGACTGCCCGTATGCTGCTCAATAAATGCTTTAATTGCCTGTGTTGTGAGTGCGGCTCATGTCTTTTCCAGAAAGGGGGAGAAAGTGGTTGAATATTCAGCGGCTTGGTCCCGCCGCAGAGCAAACGCACCACCAGCAAGTGCGCCATCATTACCCAACCTTGGACCAATTTGGAAGCCTCGTGAAAACGATTGTGGGTAACGGACGCTGCCATATACTGAATATGGCATGGATCCAGGCAGCCTCGAAAATAGGACTGCGGATGGAGCAACACAGATCTGGAAACTAAATCGTTCCGGTGAGACAGCAAAAAGTACTTTGGCACAGCCCACTGGAGGGTTTTTCATTTTGACCGCATTAGGAAACCACGGATTCCAGCATGCACTAATTAAACACCCATAAGGGTGTCCACTAGAGGGCCGAAATTATTTAAAATGCAATCGAAGTCCGTTGGTTTGTAATCGGTTTCTGCTGCCAGGGCTTACCTTTGATAAAGTTCAAGGATGAACGAAACGCGTCAGGACTGCCCGTATGCTGCTCAATAAATGCTTTAATTGCCTGTGTTGTGAGTGCGGCTCATGTCTTTTCCAGAAAGGGGGAGAAAGTGGTTGAATATAATATAATATATATATATATACATATATATATATATATACACATACATTACCTACTGGCGGTCACCAATAGGTAGTTATAATTAGGACCTTGTTTCCATAGGAGGAGCGTTTTTTCATTTGCCAATAACTTTGGCGACGTTTGACGCATCTTCACGAAATTTTCAAAACTAATATGACGCTTCAGCTGCTATCTTGAAAGTTTCGGGGTGATCCATCAAGCGGGGGCCGAGAACCAGGGGTGCTTAAAAGCACGTTTTCCCTATGTTAATTCCCATAGGACCTTTAAACACGGCTACAGCCTGAACAGACTTACACCAAATTTGGCAAGAAGGTAGATGTTGATTCAAGGAAGTGCCTTTTTGTGAGTTGGTGTAAATTCGTTCAGTAGTTGCGGAGTTATTTAAAGGTTTTTCAGATATACAACTGGGAACGCGGAGTATCCGCGACCCAACCCTAGATCTCGTATTGAGATCTGTTTGGCTGCCAACACTTCAACCAGGAAGTGTTGGCAGCCATCTTGTGACTCAGTTGAACCGAGTCACAGGAAAAAACATTAAAAATAAAGAAAAGGGGGCAGGGTAGAAACACCCTGACCCCCAAGGCCTCTGGGGGGGGTCCCACAGGTGCATTTAAAAAAATATTTTGCTGGGAGTCTTGCTAAATCCGCGACATTTGCCGAAAAAATTAAGCGCTTCATTTGTAATCGGCCCCCAGGTGGGCCAGGTCCCGGGGGCAAGTGTGTATACTTAGGTGGGGGGCGCACTGTGCCCCCTCCTCGGAGCATTAAAACCCTGTGGACTGCCACCTCCCTGGGGCATTTTGAAAATTGTATGGGGTTGCCCGTCCCTGGGGACCGCCACCCCCCTAGGGCCTTTCATTATTGAATGTGGTAGGGCGCGCGCGTACCCCCACAGCCAAGGGGACTGACACCTCCCTGGGGCTAAAATGAAATAAGTGCAGGGGCCCATGGGCCCCAAGGCAAATTACTAAACATTATGTGGGGGACCACCATCTCCCCAGGGCTGTGTTCTGCATTGGAGGGGGCTGCGCAGCCCGCCTCCAGGAGCCATAGATGGCCCTGGGAATAGCCACCCCACGGCCGGCTCCAGCAATGTCCCGGGGTGCCCACCCCTGGGACATTGCAGTCTGCTATGGCTTGGCGGGAGCAGTGCCATAGCAAACATTGCTCCACTTCGAGTAAGCGAGAGCAGAAAATGCTCTTGCTTAGTCGAAGCAAAGCAGAATTGCTTTACACAGGGAACTGCATGTTAGCAGCTCTCTATGAGTAAAAACAATGCCCCCATAACCTTTTATTCTTTCAGTGAATATATATGTATATATATATCTATATATGGAAAGCTTTTTTTTAGGGTTTAGGGTGATTACAGCTTTTTGGGAGGCAAGACTATTTTTAGGGTTTAGGGTGGGTATAGGTTTTTGGGCGGCAAGGGAATTTTTAACGTTTAAGGTGGGTATAGGTTTTTGGGTGGCAAGTGAGTTTTTAGGGTGTAGAGATGGTATGGGTTTTTGGGTGACAAGTAACCCTGGGCAAAGCACTACGCTACGCTCGCGTAGTTTGCGAAGTTTGCGCTACTTCGCACAACACGAATTGCACGTAGCACAGTGCAAACACGCGTAGCGTAGTGCAGCGGTCATTTTTTGCTTGCTCGCGGTCCTCAACGTCAAGTTGGCGACCGCGAGCAAGCAAAATGACATCCGGCGAGACTTTTTCCTCGTTCGCGATCAGCAACATCAAGTTGCCGATCGCGAGCGTGGAAAATAAACCTCCCGGCGAGATTCTCAACGCGGGGAGGTCAGGTTTCTCATTGCGAGTGGTCGCGTATGCTCGCGGCCGCTCGCGATGAGAAACTACCAGTCCACGTTGAGAAAGCTGCCGCTCGAGTAAAAATCTACTCGAGCGGCAGTAAAAGACAGCTCGCACTGTGCAAGATGCTGTTTTCAATGATTGCACAGTGCGGACAAGCATCCGGCACTGTGCAATCATTGCGAACAGTGCACTACGCAGTTCGCGTAGTGCTACGCGTAGCTCGCGAACTGCACTTTGCGTAGCTTCGCGTAGCGCTACTTCGCGAACTACGCCCAGGCTTAGTGACAAGGAACTTTTTAGGGTTTAGGATGGGTATGGGTTTTTGGTGGCAAGGGAATTTTTAGGGTTAGGATGGGTATGAGTTTTTGGGCGGCAAGGGTAATTTTAGTGTTTAAGGTGGGAATGGGTTTTTGGGTGGCTAGGGAATTTTTAGGGTTTAGGGTGGGTATGGTGTTTAGGATAGCAAGGGTAATTTTGGGGTTTTAGGTGGATTTGGCTTTTTTCGGTGGCAAGGACATTTTTAGGGTTTAGGGTGGGTATGGGTTTTTGGGTGGCACAGGAATTTTTAGGGTTTAGGGTGGGCATGGGTTTTTGGGTGAGAAAGGAAATTTTAGGGTTTAGGGAGGGTATAGGGTTTTGGGTGGCAAGGGTAATTTTAGGATTTAGAGTTTGTTGGGGTTTTGGGGCGGAAAGGGAGGTATATTTATACACACACGAACATTCATGTATATGCTTGCTTGTGTGTGTATATATATAAATGTATATATATATATATTAATATATCTATATATCAATATGGATAATTGCTGAGGATAAGAAACTAACATCTAAGTTACATAGGAAAGATACTGCGGGCAACAGTCTCTTACATGCTCAGAAGAGCCACCCAAGATGTAGCTCAGAAGTGAGTTTTCAGGAGGAATGTAAGGTGATGACAGTACATTTTAAAGAAAGAGGATACAATGAATTTTTCCTCAAAAGTGCTTTGGAATAAGCACAGGGAGTTAGCAGAGAAACAGTGCTGGTTTCTAAAGCTAGACCTGAATCTGTGAACACACCAACTATGAGATTCATCACTACATATAATAACAAAGCACAGGAATTGCGGAAAAGTTTGAGCAGACATTCGGAGATTCTGAAAACGGAAAATACTTTGGAGGATGTAGTTGAAGATCATCCTAGGATTACTTTTAGGAAGGGAACTTCCTTTAGTGACAAACTTTGCAGAAATGAGGTGACTGATACCAATCCTCATCAGACTACCGTGAAGGGATTCTACACCTGCACCAGATGCAAGGTATGTAAATACAGTGCGAATGTGAAAAGAGTTTTCTCCCCTATAACCAAAACAAAGAGGAATATAGACAAACATCTGTTGTGCATGCCGGATTTTTGTGTGTATGTATTGATGTGTCCATGTGAAAAATCATATGTGGGAAGCACAATGTCTCCAGTAAAAAAAGGGTGCTGGAACACATGACAGCCATACAAAACAAAGACAAACAATACATGGTAGCACAACATTTTGATAGAGTAATTATAGCAACAGAACTTTGCTTTGTTTCTATGCTATTGATCATATACTCAATCCAACAGGGTTGGGGATAAAATATACAAATTACGACAACTTGAATCAAGATACATATTGGAACTTGACACTAAGGTCCCATCATTTTTGCAGATTTAGAGGAATTATCTTAGGCACAGTAGGTTGGGTATTCACCAGTCTCTCTCCTAAAGTGTGAATAATTATGTCATTTTCTGGCCCCCAGTCTTGCAGTAATTGATTTTCTCTTTTTTCTCCACTGTCTCTTGTAATCTTAGCTGTCTCTAATGATGTGTTATAGCTAGGATATGCGTAATGTACAGTGATTTTATGGGTTTGTTCTGTTTGTCTCTTTTATATGCACACGGGGCATTCCATCACTCAGAAATACAGCGTGCCATGTATATATATATATAGAGAGAGTACAGCATGAGCAAACATGGTCTGGACACTTCTTTTCCCTTCTTTTGCAGGAGGCTGAACAATTATTAACTGTCAGATTGATAATAGATATTTATTCATTTCTTCTTTTCCTCATAACGCAATGTATATATTGAATTCTTCTATTCTATCATTATTCTTCACTACCTTTCCTATGCACTAAGATGTTATGGATAAGTGTATGCCTGTAGGATATTAAGTATTATTGGGAGAGATGTTATACAAAAAGATTACTTAGTTGTGATACTTTCAGGATATGCTCACAGAGGCTAGATTGCAGTGGTGGCTGGCATCTACGGGGAGGGGGCGAGTACAAATAATATTTTTTTTAAAAACAAACACTTACCTGAAGACGAACACGAAGTCCTCTGCTCTGAACCTCTTATTCTAGGAACTGGATGCTGCAACTCCCTTGACCAATCCTAGTGCTATGAGAGCAGTGTCCTGATTGGAGGGAGCAGCCTTACTTGGCACTCCACAGCGCTCTAGAGGCCCGCACTTACTCTAACCCAGATGTTTAAAGTGAGCATGTGTGTCTAGCCGTCGCAAGACAGATTGCCAAAAATATGCGCACTGTAAACAGTGCATAGACAGCCCTCCCTCCTCCCTGCTGATGGCACTCAGCAGGACCCGCCCCACCCTGAAGCTCTGTTCGGGACCGGGGATGAAAAATAAAATGGTAATGAATTACCATTTTATTTTTCATCTCTTGGGTTTGGGGGTAATTTAAGTGGGGTGACGCTCCTCTACTCCAACGGAGGAGCCCCCCTGCTAGATTGCATATGTTTTATTGAGGTACTTTGAAACATATCCAGCGGCCGTTTGAATATTCAGAAACACAAAATGAGTTATTTGAGATTTATGGAATGTGCCCACTAGGGCTAGATTGATATAATTACATGGGTTTAACCCAGTCAATGTTGTGTCTTTGCTCAACATTTATAAGTTGTCACTTTCCTAATTATTTTTGTCACATTACAGTACATGACACTGACGTGGAGAGGTGTGGTGCAGCGGCCAGGGCAGATGACTTCGGAGCACAGGGCTCACGGTTGGATCCCCGGCTCCGGCGGCAGCTCAGCTCAGCACCATGTGACTCTGGGCAATAGCTCACTTAATTTCCACGATGGCCCCCAGCGCCTTGAGACCCGTAAGGGTGAGTAGTTCGTGCTTTACAAATACGGATTTACATTTACAGAATGATATTGAATTTAATGTATATATGTTTAATTGTTTGAATGCTTTGCGTTCAATCAATCAATCAGGGAATTGTAAGCGCGCTACTCACCCGTGAGGGTCTCAAGGCGCTGGGGGGGCGGTCCGCAGATCTGTTTAGCCGAAGAGCCGGGTCTTGAGGGTCTTCCTGAAGGTGTTCAGGGAGGGGGCGCGTCTGATGTCTGCCGGTAACTCGTTCCAGGTCTTGGCTGCAATGTGAGAGAAGGATCGTCCGCCTGCTCTGGCTCTGTGGATGCGCGGGGTTTCAGCAACTGCGAGGTTGGAAGATCGGAGGTTTCTTTGGGTACGTGGAAGTTGATTCTGTTGTTGAGGTATTTGGGTCCGTTGTTGTGTAGGCGTGAGTGAGGATTTTGAAAGTGACTCTTTTCTCCACGGGGAGCCAATGGAGACTTCGTAGGTGTTGGCTGATGTGTTGCTAATATGATGTACTTACATGCAGAAGCCAAGTACCTTATACGGAAACTTATGCTTTTACCCTGCTAACATGATGTATTTCATATACAGAAGCCAAGGACTTGAAATTGGTGTACTACCTTGGACACGTGGTCTTAGATACAATCTCAGTTAAATCGAAAAACCTGTTAAAATTCCCAACTCATTTACAGCTCAATGTAAAGTGCATGGGATGTCCATCTTCTATTTTGTTGAAATTGACCACACTTTAAATATATGCCTGGAACAAACCTATCCCACCTGTGAGCAAGGCGTGGTATACGCCGAAACGCGTTGGGTTATTCGGTATCTGAGTAAAGAAACTTTATGATATAAATCGGATCAAGACTACATCTTTTTGGAGGTGAGTGCGCATTCTGTGTGCGTCTATTGGAAGTGGCTTGTAAAATTTATATATATATAGATATATATATATATTGTCTCTTACACTCCAACACAGAAGAGCCTGCACTTGAAGACGAAGGAGACTTTAACCTGCTTTACTGGATCGGGCGACTGCGGACCCTTGGTCTAAAAAGCAAAGAAGAGACGCGTTTCAGCTGTACAACAGCCTTTGTCAATCTGACTTGCGCCATTTTGTTTGAACATTTTATACTCATTAGAACCATAAACATAAAAGAAATCCCCCACTGCAGCAAATAACATTTCATTAGAACAGGTAGCCTCACAATGAGTTATTCGGCATCTGAGTAAATACACGTCATGATATAAATCAGATCGAGCCTACGTCCTTTTGGAGGCAAGTGCATGTTACGTGCGCTGTGTGTGGCTATCGGAAGTGCTTCGTAAAACAGATATATATATATATATATATCAGGATTTTTTGCTCATTCCGTTTCCTGTGTTGAAAAAGATGGACACGGACCCCAATTCACTGGTGCAAAGTGTTTATTGCTGATAATCCGCCATAACATGTTTCGGCCTGGATAGACCTTGATCACATGACGCCACTGCATTGTGGGAGCAATTTATTTAAAGTAACAAGTGCTTCAGTCTTACCATAGACATTGGAAACCGACTACTTATTGCTCTGAAGGCGTAGTGCCCAAGGTAATACACATTTCTTACTCAATAATGTATAAATATATTATATATATATATATATATATACACACACACAAACAAAAATAGGGTTAAAAGAGATCTCTGAATCCAGGTAAAATGGATGAAGGAAGACTGAGGGGCAGAGGGGAAGAGCTGAGACAAGCATTTGATTTGGACATTTATAGAAGTGTGAACAGTGGCTTCCTAGGAGGTGTCCCAGTGCTAACAGGGAAAAACCCAAGCAATTCACCACTTCCCATGTAATAGAATCTTTAGGAATAATTGATGTAGGAAAAACAAATCAAAGAAGGCTCATGAATAAACGTCTTGGTCCTGCAAGGATTTAATTTTAGTCTTTATAGGAAGACAAGTAGCTTTTAATCTGTTTCCTAAAGATGAGAAGGTTCGATTGTGAGTGGATGGCTAGTGGCAATGAATTCCCCATCTTAACGTGGTAACAGTCATCGATCGGCCACCTAGTCTCACTTTCCTGCATCTTGGAGTAACAATTAAGAATATTTATTTAGATCTAAGTTCTTGCAAGAGGGCATACCAAGAAAAGAGTGATATCACATAGGTGTCACAGACAGTGCTTTGGAAGAGCTTTGAATAGTAAAGAATGTGGGTATAGAGAGCCAGTGCAAATTCTGTAGATGTTGCAAGATGGGTGTATATCTCTTAAGCCCCAGAATCAACCTGACAGCTGCATCTTGCAGCAGCTGTAGAAGATGTTTGGGCGCTCCCACCAAAAGGAAGTTACAATCCTCCATTCTAGATATAATTAATACTTGGACCATGTCCTTCCTGTGGGATAAATAGTAGAATTTTCTTAATTACGTGAAGCAACAAGAATCCCGTTGTGCAGATGGTCTTTACATGTTCTGCAAGGTTCACATCTTTATAGATAATTACCCCTAAATTCTGCGCCTGTGATGTGTGTGACAGCAATGCACCTAGACTTTCTGGCCACCACTCTGATGTCCAGGCTGTAACAGGTCCAAAGACAATAACTTCTGGTTTTCCTCCACTGAGAGTTAGAGAGATTGCCTCCATCCAGCAGGCAATTTCTTGCAGGCAGTTTACGAGGTTGGAGGCTGCCTTGACTGAATCTCCATTCAATATGATTAGTAAATGGGAATCATCGGCACAGGTGAAAAAAATGATGAGCAACTCGCTTAGAAGGGGGGGGTCATGTATAGATTAATAAGGTTGGAACTCAAGACCAAACCCTGTGGTACTCCCGACGTGATTGGCTTGGGTGCAGAAGAGTATTCAGCAATCCTTATCATTTTAGAACAATCTTGTAAAAAAAAAAAAAAAAAGAGGTTAACTATTCCAGAACTTTCCCTGCAATGCCTATGTCTTTTAGCTGCCTGAGCCAGATGGAACCAGATGGAGTGTGAGATAGAATCAAACTACACTGGCAGGTCTAATAATATCATGGCGCACACTCTATCTTGGTGCCTGGTCTGCCTGATCTCATCTGGTACTATATGGAACCCAGATTTACCTTGTGTAGCAGCTGGTTGGCTTCGTTTAACCCATCAGCTGCCTACTATGCAATAGGGATTCAGCATGTTTGTCACATGTGGGCACCAGTGAGAGAGGTTGGTAATTTGATAGCACACTAGGATCTAAGGATGATTTTTTTCAATATTGAATAACCATCACCGTTTTCCACTTCCTGAACTTAGGGTGGAATTACACAAGATTTTTGTTGGAAAGTTGATTAATAGTCAAAGTGGATGGCAGTCCCCTTCAAGTAATAATTCCATTATTGCTTTCTAGGTCCAATTAGGTCTCTATATTTTAAACCTGAGCTCAACCCTTGGTAGCTGTAGAACAGATCAGACAGGCTTAACTTAGGAGAAATGTTTAAAGCATTTATCAGTATCAAAACAGTTAAAAGATAGAAAACACAACGCAGAAAAAATCCCACATTAATTTATAAAAGTGAAAAAAGTAGGACGCCAGAGATATGATTTTTTACATTTTTTAACATGGTCGCGCTAGACTGGGTCAAAATCAAATGTTAAGGCAAACCACGGGTTTGATATAGGGACCAGGTTCATCCCAGTGGAAAGTTTACCTTCTGATCTATTTCTAGAGAAAAGTCCTTGTCAACAAGGTAGTCAGTTGGTCCGCATCAATGGCGGCTGGCTGAAGCGCAGGTTCTCAGCGGAAGCCTCAGCTCCCGTGGAAAGTTAAAAGCTCTTGACGTTGAAGGTGGCAAAACTCCAAGCAGGCAAAAAATGAAGTCTGGGCCCAGAAAGCATGATTTTTTTGGGTGCTGCTCGGCATTGGTGCTGGTGAAGTCCACCACATTCGGACTTAGAAACTTTTATAGAAAGCAGGATCTTTTCAGTGGGGCAAACCAGCAAGTTGAGTCTGACCAGCAGTTCGATGTCAGAGGCTGTGGCTTAGTTGCTGTTCGGGAGTAGCATCTGATTCGTAAGAAGAAAAGTTTCTAAGTGTCCAGTTTTGAAATTGTGGAGGTTGAAAGTGTACACTCTAACCCAAGCCAAGGGTCCAGGCCCTTTTGAGCACCACTTAGGAGTTATTACTCAATCTCCCAGAAGCCACCAGCAGGATCCAGGTGGAACTGGTCAGCTGGGCTCAGCCAAGATTTGGGCTTCTTGTAGCTTTTGTGTTCCTAGAGCTGAACAGGGGGCTAGGTAAGTAGCCCTTGGAGTCCACTCTTCTGTCCTGGATGCAAGCAGGAATCAGGTTCCGTCCTTGGGGTTTCTTTCCACAGGATAAACAGCTGGTGCAGTCCCTCTTCTATCTTCCACGGGTCCGAATGTGTTCTGAAGAGGGTATTGGTAGTGCCACTTTTATGCCCAGTGCCAGCCTGTGGGTAGGGGAAACTCATGACCATTACATAACCAATTAAGTAAAAGTTCCCAGGGGTGCCCCTACCAACTTTTACAGCACCTCCTGTGCGTTTTTCTATAGACTGTACCATAGTGCCCTTCTCAGCTTAAAATCAATATGGCAGAACCTTTCTTCAATCGTGCAGAGCTTTCTGGGGCCCACCCAGAGGTATGGTTAGTATAATGGGCAAACCTCCCTTGTGGTTACTCTAAACCGGTTCTGGGGGCAGCCCTTCTCACACTGGGACTGGTGTGCAGTTGGCTATAAAGACAATGAAGGGGTAGGCCTAGGTGTGAGTTACATCAGCTTGTGACAGGATAGGCCCCTTTTGAAGTCTAATCAAGTTCCTGGGCACAGCACAGATGGCCATCCTGTCAAGAAAAAACAATCTCCCCACACCCAAGCCTTTTGTCCACTGTCTGGGAGCAATGCACATCTCATCCCAGGAGAGAGTCATTAATAATCAGATTATACTGAACAATGGCTGAAAGGAACAGTTGGCTTAGCCAGGAAAATGCCAACTGTTTAAAAGTGTCATTTTCAAAATAGTAATTTAAAATCTGACAACCATTAGATTGGATTTAAATTACTATTTATTTGAGTCCTTGAATCATGATTCTAGCTATCCCCAAACTGAAGTTATGCATTTTAAGATACTATAATGTATATTATAATGTAATCTAGTGCTTTCAATGGGAGAGTCAGTGTTGCCACAGGGAAAAACGACTTTGGAAAATTGTCTCTGCCAGGACATGTAAAAACATAAATACACATGTTCTACTTTTAAATACTATGCACCCTGCTATATGGGCATTTATGGTCTACCTAAGGGATGACTTATAAGTATTAAATAAGAAGATGTAGGCTTGACAAAATGTTTATTTTGCCAGGTAAAATTTGCAGTTTTAGATCTGCACACAGCCTGAAGACATGCTTTGCATTGTCCCTTTAGAAGTGGCACAATTGGTGCTGTAGTACACTAGTGACATTTAACTTACAGGGCCTGATTACACTGAGTACCATACACAAGGGACTTATAGGTAAGTTATCTGTGCCAATTATGATTTTTAACCAATTGGACAAGATTTTAGCAGTTAGAGCACATGTACTGGGGCCTGGGTAGCAGGGTTCCAGTATACAGAGTCCAAAAACCAACAGCATCAGTTCAAAAGGTTTGGGATGATCATGCACAAAGAGGCCTTTCTTAGAGCTGTTAGCGGTGGTATTATCATCTTCGAGAATTTCTTAAGTTGTTGAATCGGTATGAGATTGGTCGGAGGGGAGGAGGTAGTCATGGAAATAAAACCTCAATCCATTTCTTACTCAGTCACATTAACGAATGTAGACCAGATAACCCTGACAACTGGTTTGACATTCTGAATGTAGCCATCAAAATGGTAAGAGAATTTTCCACCAAGTTGACAATATAACCCTAAATACCTTAGGAGGTACAGGGCACTAAACATACAGTTGTGTAAGGGCCCTTCCAGCATAAATTGCTGTGCCAGGACCTATTTGGCCACCTGTGACCGACATGATGCAATCTGAGTGGCTAGCATCCTCTGTGATTGGGACCTGCATCTGTGACAATTTGTGAATTCTACAATGTCAACATCAGGTATTTGATAAGATTTGTGGAAACCAGTGGTTTAGAACAAAACAAGAAAGGTGGAGATGCAGACAATGGACACTAAAATGGTGACCTGTACACTTTAGAGTGTGCAAAAATGTGAGTACCACAAATCCATCTTCTAGGCCAGAGAGAGCAAGCTCAGCAGCTGATATAATAGTCTCAACTAGGTCCATTGCAACTACTAGATGGAATATTACAGTCCCACTCCAGCGACAATCATTACAGCTACTTTACCTGCCACAGCACCTATTTTCGCTTCTACATCGAGTGCATTAACAACAGCTGCCTCACAAAAGATATCAGCAAAAAGGTGCCAGACATAGGTTGGAATAAATACTCATGTTACAAAATTCTGGCAATGTTCCAGATATAAGGCAATAAATTACGCCAAAAACTAACAGAGCTGGGTCCCAGTATCAGAAAAAGAACTTCCGGGGCACAGAGTATCAAGAATTGCAAACTGCAAACAAGGAAGTACATGCAACAGATCCACCTGTGAGCCAACCTTCGATGTAAGAATACGAGAGCATAAATCTGCTCCATTCAGATTGTTGCAGGGAGTGGACCGTTGCAACTATTATGGCTTTTTTCCTGGGCATTCCGTACCTTTGAATTACATGTGCCTATCAATCAATCAAAAGTGAGTATGTGAGATTCATAGAATGCACATTTAGTTTATGCTTTTATGTTCTGCAATGTGATAATCAAGATTGCTTGAATATATTGGTAGTATTTAACCTAAAATCTGACTTTTTTTTAAATCATTGTTAAAGAATAGGAATGGCATCATGCCACTATCTGTTAATTGTTTGTTCTGAAAGTTTCAATAACTACTGAATAATCTTATAAAAGCTAGACACAGCTTGCTAAGAGAAGAGGGCACCTTTACCCCAGGTGGCAGCTGAACAAGCGGTGCACAATCTCATCACCCACTCTAACTGAAGGCTACTGGGAAAGGCAACTGACAGTGCCCTTGTGGAACGAAAATAGCATGCTTACTATTAAAATGAACATAAGCCTTATTGTTCTTACAGTATGTGTTTGTGAATCATCTCTGAAACTCAAAACAGGCTTTTAATTGCTAATATGCTAGAGGTAGCAGAATGAAGGTAGAATTGCAATGCAATATACAGCAATTATGCTGGAGGACCATCTGTTGTTTACGGTTTTGGTAAACGCTGCTGTGTTATTTATTATTGAAAGAGGGTTTGGTGTTCCACTAACTGTCAGTGTAATGTCTCATAGGACTGATCGTTACCTAAAACATATCTAACTCAAATATTTTTCAGTGAGTTGTGGGGTGTGTAGCTGTCAGCGCAATGGCGACGCACATTCAAGGGCCCACCACACACTGCTGTGTATTGTCACTTCTGTTTTGTTCACGCAGGGCTGTGCGCCCCTGATGTGGCAAACTCCATTATGCGGGCTCTGCCCATTGGTGGCTGCACTGTCCTGGAGCCACAGTATGCCATTATGCATCCTAATGCTATGCCTCTGTTCTATTCCTACTGATGTGCCTTCATTTCCTTGTTACAGGGCATCTTGCTGCAGGAACTACAATTCCCAGATGCCCTGAGGCAGCCACCATCTTGGGTGTGTTCAGGGTGCGTTTCAGCAGCCCGCCCCTCAACCGCTGCTCACTATTCCTTTGGTGATGAGCTGAGCAGGAGCTCGGCTCTCTTCTCCGGTGCCCAATCTGCCTTTTGGCGGTCTTCTTGGGAGGTCGCTGTGTTGCGAGTCCATTCCCGAGTCTTCTCACCTGTGACTCGGGCTCCCGCTGTGATCCCTGGTGTTCGGGTTGGCTTTTCTGCAGTTCGATTCGGCATCCGTTGTAAGTGCCGGTCTCCGCCGCATCTCCCACTGTGAGAGTTCCTTCGGATGATTTCTTTCCTGCAGTCAGCCCTTTAGTTTGGGTTTCTTCCTGTTGAGCAATCATTTCCGCCAGCTGGCGTTTATGTGTTATTAACTATTCTATAGGCTAAACCTTGAGCTGCCAAGTCTGACAAGAAATTAACAATCACCTGAACACTTGCCCACAAGGAATTAGCATCCCGCTCACTACACTAATGAACTCATCCGCACCAGGCGGCAGCATATTTTTTGTGAGTACTATGGGTCCAAGACTAGGATAAGAATATAGCCTGCTCCCAAATGCCAGGCACTTGCCCCTGTCTCCAGCCATGAGCGACAGGCTATCCTGACCACCAACTGGTGAGGGAGACGTAATGGATTCAACAGGAGGCCCTGGAATGTCTGAATCCAGAGAGGTGGGGTGCACAATAGAATCTTCACCACTGGGAACGAAGACTGTGCCTTTCAAACGGGGGGCACAAGAAACAGTTCCATGTTCTGTTGACGTGCCTGTGAGAGAACCCTCTGAATCATCGAGAAAGGGGGAAACGCATCAAGCAATTTCCCTGCCCAGGACTGGAGAAAGACATCGGTACTCAACGGCAACGGGTCCGGCCTCCAATTGTTAAAGGCTTGAAGGTTAGTATTCGGGCGTGACGCAAAAAGATCTTCACAGGGACCCCCATAGATGGTCCAGGGCTCTGAATATATGATGGTGATGCCTCCAGTCGCTGGAGTTGCAGAGGAACCGAGAATTCCAGTCCGCAACGACATTCGCCTGACCCAGAATGTATTCCGCAGTCTGATATTTGATGATGCAGGCAGCAATGCCAAACGTCCTTGGCAATCTCTGCTAGTAGACGTGATATCATCCCTCCCAGCCTGTTTATGTACCGAACTGCCGAAACATTGTCCATCGAAAAAGGATGCAACATTTCACCTTGTGTGGAGTCAGAGTTCGAACCGCAAAAGCTCCCGCTAGATGTTAGAGGCAATTGATATGAAAATGGAGTTCCTTCAGGGATCATCTGCCCCCTGTCTCCACTGGACCACTTCACAATATCCAGCCCTATCTGCTGGTTTCCGACTCTATGACCACTTCTGATACGGAGGCAAAAATGGCCTTGCCATTCCAGGCGTCCATATGGTCCAACCACCAGGAGATGGTTGTTCTGGCTTCCTCTGACAGCATTATGTGTTACGAATAGGACAAAGCTCTCTGGAGATTCAGAATTTTGTGGCGTTACAGTGCCCGATAATGGAGGGGCCCTGGGAAGATGGACTCAATGGAAGACACCAGAAGACCCACCAATCTGGCCAAAATGCTTAATGATATAGTCTGAAAGGCAAGGGCCTTCCTCAACTCCTTGATGGATATAATCTTTGGAAAAGGGAGTTTGAGCGAAGCCATAATGGAGTCTACCTGGAAGCTCAAGAATTCCAAACTCTGAGCTGGAACTAGGTGAGACGTCTTTTCAGTGATGATGAAGCCTAAGTGTTGGAGGAGTTGCAATACCCAAGGTACAACAAGATAGTCTTTCTACATTGTGCCATAATGAAAATATGGTCTAGGTAAACAATCATGCACACTCCCCTCTCTCGCAGATCTTGTACCACTGGGCACAGCAGCTTGGTGAAACACCAAGGTGCCGAAGAAAGGCCGAAGGGAAGAGCAGTAAACTCATACCGCTGTTGATGCCAACAAGACTGAAGAAACCTCCAGTGTGGAGGGAAAATAGGGATTGCCAGATAGGCATCTTTCAGATCAAGATGCAACATCCAATCTCATTCTTTCAAGAGGTATCGCAGAAGATGGATCAGTGATAAAATATCAGAAACCGGAATATCGTGTGGACAGAATATTGTGTCAAAAATATCGAGGACAAGAATATCAAGTAGGTAAGTGCAAATAGGTAAGTATAAATTTACTACTCAACTCTAGATCTACGTTCCTTGCTGATATATATATCGGCAAGGTACATATATGTGGAGTTATATGTAGTAAAACTTTACTTATAAATAGAAAATGACCTACACGATATTATTGTCCTCGATATTTTGATACATTATTCTGTCCCATGATATTCCTGTTTCCAATATTTTGTATGAATACCGCAGAAGATGGATGCCCTCCATTTTGAAATGGCAATATATCACCCACAAATTGAACTGCATGAGGTGGAGCACAGAGCAGTAACCGCTGCACGATTTCTGCACAAGGAAAACTCTGCTGATAAAACCTTGGGGGGAGGGGGGCGGGGGAGGTAAAGATAGGACAATCGCCTCTTGGGCGAGCAAGGCTTGGATCTTGGTATCAATAAAATGACTCTGACTGGGGGAAAAAGGAGAGGGAGAGGGGTGTTCCCCTGAGAGGGGGTCACATAAAAGTACAGGGATCCTGAGTGATCGTCTGCCAATTGCACAGGAAAAACCGGACTCTGCCCCCTAGTATAACTTCGGAATAAGGAATTATTTTTCTCTGTATAGGAAGTATCCCATGCTTTGTTTCCACTACGGAGCCGCCCCTGTTGGGTTGTCCTCGGCCTCCTCTATTGCGTGACAGGTAGAAAGTATTTAAGCCAGATACCCTCTGGGAAAGCCTGTGGGAAACCACGCCCAGCACTCAGAATCTGCAAAAAGGCCCCCCCTGGAAAGACTTTCTAGATAGAGGACTGAGCTTTGTCCAATGCTGAGAAGGGGGCTGCGTACTTGCTCAGATCCTTTACGAACTTGTTGCCAAACAGAACACTATTCGCCAAGGGGCCCGCTTCAGTAGTTGCCAGCTCGGCCAATTTAGGATCAACTCACATCAATAGGGATTTGCGTTTTTCTGCTGACATGGCACAATTTGTGTTACCCAGAAGGCATAATGCTTGTTCAGACCATTCCAGTAAGATGTCAGGATTTATAGGGAAGTTTGTGTCTTTGGCTTGAACAGCGAGCTCTAAAATCTTCGTAAGTGGGCCTGAGCTGGTTGGGATTCGTCCTGAGACTGCTCAGAATCGGAGGACTGAGAAGAATGAGAGGAGGAGTTCTCCATGCCCTGTTCTTTTCTTCAAGAGAGGCCCAAAGGGCCAGGCCCCATCAAAGCCCTGCATTCATGGTCCAATTGGACTGAGGAAGCCACCTGCTCCCCTGCCTCAGCTGGAGGCCATCCAACAAGACCCTTTCTTTGTCGACCAGTGTCAGTGGTATTTACCTCTATCGGCGGGGATTCCCTGACGAGCCAGCTCTTAATTGGCGAAGTGCCCAAATCAAGGATCTGTTCACAGAGCCTTGCACTTGGTTGTCCAGTGCCTCTGCCAGTCATTCCTCCACCTGGTGTTCCTATGGAGTATCATTCTACTCCCCAAAGGAATCATCCTCATTAAAATACTGGGCCATGGAGGTGTATTACACCAGTTTATTGGATCCACGGGTGACAATTATGAATTTATGCTGAAGGAAGCTTAAAAGGGGGGAGGTGCTCCACACAGGTGAATCTTCTCTGGCTGTGATCACTACCTGTGCCACCTTAATACCTCCCCTGGGGCAGGGCCCTGACATGCTTATTCAGCCCTGTCGGGTGTATAGGGGACGAAGCAGTATATTATTTATTAACTGGTTAGCTTGCGTACAGTCCAGGGAGCTTGTCATATCGTTTCAAGCAAGGCGCAGCAACAGCATGCATGATCACAAGTGAAAGAGAACTAGATTCCTCTTATTGGAGTACCGCCCACGCTCCAAAAGTCCCTGCTCCACGCTGACACCAAAAAGGGGCGCAGTCCCTCGTAATGCGGCACGAATGGTCGATCAGTAAGTCAACACAGAATTATTAAACACACATTAAGCAGATGTAAAATGAGCACTTATCTGATGCTGCTGAAGCAGCAAAGAAAGAGGAAGCACAATAGTCACAGGGGACTTTATAAGTGCTGATGGACTATGATTGGTGGAGCAATGGGGTCAAGTTTTTTTAGACTCATGGGAAATGTAGTGTAAAGCTTTGTTTTGTGTTGATTGGCTGCTGTAGGTTTCTCAGTAAAGAAAGAGAAGCATAATTCGAAGCCTCTGGTACTGACATAGAATCAGGCATTCATGTCAACTATGGGCAGAACTGAGGCCTTCACAGGAGCTCTTATCAGGAAATCTTTAAGTTGCCATTTTGGGTTTTCCCAGAACGCTGTGCAGGAGGGTTGGGACAGGGATGGCGGGATGATGTGGCTTCATAGGATAGGCCATGGTTGACTGGCCCTTTAAACTTTCCACTGCCACTTAAAAACTCTTAAACGAGGGAGTTGCGAAGACGCTGTTCCTGGGAGGTCCAGCAGACCTGCAGGGCCAGGATGAGTCTCTCCAGAGACAGTGGTGCTGGCCCCTTTACATCCCATGAGGACCAGTTGCAGAAAAGGCCTAGATTCCAGTATCCCGCAACACAGCCAGGAAGCTCTGGTGGCTGGGGCATGCTGGCTGCTTGCGGAAGGGCTGCACAAGATGCTCCCTCCAGCAGGTGAGGACACTAGGGTCCAAGGAAAAGAGTAAGCTGGTGCAGGCGGCCAGAATTCTTAACACCCCACAAAAACACACCTTTAGTGGTCAGGACGCCTGAAAAGGATACTCGTGATGGCTAGAGCTCACCACCACGACAAAACAAAATCCTCTCAAATTGGTCCCATGGGGCCTGAGATACAAGGAAGGAAAAATGAAGTGTGTGGAGCTTTGCTGCCATTCAAGAAATTATCACTGGGGATGGCCAGGGCGTTGGAGCAGCTTTATATATTAAATTCCTGGGCGAAGGAGCATGTGTAGGACCCTGCCAGGCCAACATTTGTCTCCATGGGCCTCAGACCCCAGGACCCGACAAAGCATCTTGGGGCCCCAATGCCTCTGGACATGGAAGGAGAAGAGATCCGAAGGCCAGCTGCTTTGCCGCCGCCCCCCCATGCCCATGTCTGAGTAGCATGGGTGCACCAGCCTCATACTAATCTGCTCACGCTGTTTGTGCAAAGCTCCTTCCATGGATGGGAGCTGAGAAGAGAATGGTCCAGCCCAGTGGGGGTAGAAAGACGCTTTGCCAGCTCCCGTGTGGTGCCCGGGGAGAGGTGGCACGCCGGTGAGGCAGCGGGGCCTTAGGACTCCTCCCACAGCCCCCATCACAGTCCCACTTGGGACACCAAGGACAGTTGTGGGTGTCCCAGGTGGGACCTGGACACCGAGCGAAAAATACAAAAAGAAAGAAGGACATGAGACACGAGACCGCATAGAGGGAAAAAAACAAAGCTGCTCATATAATATTTATGGATTGGGGTCTGGGGCACCCAATAAAGCCCCCGCTCAGGGCTACTGTGCATATTTTCCTTTTCTTGTGGCACCTCTGGAAACACAGAGTCACAACCAATGTGTGCCTGATGTGTCTGGGGGAAGCCAGGAACACAGCAACCCCCAGAAGATGTTTACAAAAACTTGCCATGAGTCTTCCATGGAGCTAAAGGCATGTCCCTGGGAGAGTTTTCATTTGGATCTAAAGCGCTCTGAGCCAGAGCTGCATGCTCAAGCTTGGGAGTGCGGAGACCCCTTGACGTTGGCCCCACTTTATGGACTGGAGATTGTGAAGAATGACTCTGACACATACTTTGTTTTCAATTAAAATGCTTTATTGGCAATATGGTCATTGAACAGTTAACGTTTACCATTATAATGAATGCTTATTGGGAGTACAGTTTCCATTGATTTAAATGATGGTGTCCTGTGATGGTGACATGTGGTTGAGTCTTTTAATGTGGTGACATGATGACAAAGCCAGTAGGCCTGCCTCACATATATGGACACCCCTTATAATTAGTAACATTGACAAAATATAACACGGTTATTAAAAAAGTGGCAGCCCCTGACAAAGCCAGTAAGCCTGACCTATTTAAAATGACACCTCGTTATATGGTGATGTTGCATCTGGTATACATAGGGGATATTATGATTATGCTGTTCAGGACCCACTAGGGTGAAAGGTGATATGAAAGTCACCAAAGGTATTTCCATCTACTTAAATGTAAATATTTGTAATTTAATGTGTAGCATTTAGTTATAGAGATGTGTAATAAAAGTACTTTCCCTTTTCAAAAGATAAAGCCCTGACTGGATAATGATCTATTCAGTGTTGTTGTTGCGTGCCAGTGAATTGAGTTGCTTGCCTACACCACCTCCACTGAGTAGGCATTGAACTGCTCTGCTTCAATACCCCGGGAGAGGCAATTGCTACAATGGGGTATTTGGTTCCTAGTAATAAGATAATTGCAGACTGGTTACTGTTGAAGGAATTATATCCTTTGCAACTAATAACCCAATTTCTTACAGGGTGGGTGCAGTCTACCCTGTTCCCTGTATAGGGTTGGCACCTTGACTTTAGTGCCAGCGAGTCTACAAAACAAAGCACAGCGGTTCTAGAACAATCTAGAAAACATATCAGGATGCCAACCAGCTTCTATCCAGGTGGATACCAGACAGTAACAAGCATTCACAATGCAATAGGTCTCGCATTTACGCAAGTTTAAGCTATCGGCATTGTAAATGACACTGCGTTTTATTTATGTTTTCAAAAACCAAAACAAAATTAAAGGCATTGTCATTTACAATGCCAAATGCTCAAACTGGCGTATATGCGAGACCTATTACATTGCAAATGCTTGTTTTCTTTTTGTTTGCCGATCCGAGTTGGAGCGGTAAAGGAAAGAAAAACAAGGTAGCATAGTTGTGGGATAGCAACATGGAGAGGAAGGCATAGGGCTGGGGAGGCAACAGGAAGTCAGGAGGTGCAAGCAAGATCCAGGCGCGGGTGGGGGTTAACAACACAGAGAGAGGGGGGAATAAGGATGAGAGAGATAAAGCAACATGGGGCAGGGGAGAAGCACACAGGCAAAATAGAGGAGGCCTGGGGTGGCACACAGCGATTGAGCAACACGAGCGAGCTTGGCAGCGAAGTACTTAGGAGAGAGCTGGAAAACACAAGCACTCTCTGAGTGCCTAAACAAAACGAAACAAGCAAAACAGAACTTGGTGACGGTAAGGGCAGATGGGTATAGAAAGGTGGCGAGGAATTTAGAGCCTAAGAGGAAAAGGGCCAAATCAACCAAGAAAGAGGAAGGGAGGGAAGGAGGACTGGTGAGCAGAGAGGGGGCAGAGCAAAGAAAACGAGAGACTGGGAGAGAGAACGGGTGCGAGGGGCAGAGAAAGGGATGGGCAGGGTGGAGAAAGGGAGGGGGTGTAGAAAATGCAGTAGGGTAAAAAGAAAATGACGAAAGCAAGCGGGAAGTGGCAGAACGAGCCATAGGAAACCAACACACAAGCGCGCGCGCCTCGCGCTGCTTAATGACTGTTTTGAAGCACACTCGTGCTTGTGGCACCATCCGCTTGCGGGAGCGAGCAACAGCCAATTAGCATGCGCGCCGCTGCTCGATCCCGCAAGGTGGATGCCACCACATGCACAAATGTGTGCTTCAAAAAGAGCAGAGCGACGGCTAAAGGCCCTCCTATGCAGCGCATGCGTGCTGCGTAGGCGAGACCTAAAAATCGCTCTTCTTCTGGAGAAATGGAGAAAGAAATAAAGTAGGACGAGGCAGCATAGAACAACACAGCCCAGTGAAGTCTATGTAGAGCAGAGAGGGATATCTGATGCTTGGAAACAGTCCTGTACTAAGTAACAAGGAAGAAAAGAGCAAAAGCATTGGTAAACAAAACACTGAACCATCTCCTCACTGACAAAGCCACAGAGAAGAAATTGAATCTTGAGATATTAGATAAAAACTCGAAAACAGGATGAGAACCTGAGAACACCTTCTGGAAATAGTAATAAGCAACTGCAGCTTATTCACAATAGACTAAAAGGAAGGAAAGAGAATTGAAACTAATAGACTAGCAATGGGTGAGAAACAGCAAAGCCAGGTAGATCCAACACAGCAATACGACTGAACCAGATTGCCAACTTGGTGAGAGGTCAGAATTTCAAGAAATCACAACTGACCCCCAAAGGAGAAAAAACATCCAAACATCTGTCCAAAGAACAACATTCAAATCTAGACGAACAAGAGAAAGAATTATTGTCGAAAATGGACCAATTCTGTGCATGGGCCGCAGATCAACAGACAAAGAAATCTGATTGATCAAACAGCCAACAATATTGGGTGATTTACCATAAACCAAAAAACTGCCCTAGATCAACACCCCCTAAGGAGACAACTGAGTTCTGTTTCTCTGTCATTACATTTGCTGGCAGTATTCAATCCAAGAACTTGGAAATCTACTAACTGAAAAGTAGCAACATAGGTCAAAAACTGGTTGCTGTTCTCTTAGCACCAGCAGCACAGACAGCCGTGGGTAAACTTCCCTGGTCACAGTGGTGTGGGTCATGGGTTCACGTCTTCAATCACAGTTGTGTGAACAACAGTGAGCACACGTTCTGTCACAGCAGCATAATCTAGAACTGCCACTTAGGAGAGTCTAACGTCCACCAAAACCTAGGGCATGCTGATTGCTCTTCTCCAGCTTCCTTCTTCTTGTAGACCCCACCAGCAACTGGGCCTCACTGCTTCTGGCTCTTCCTGGACGGAAATTCCTCCTACAGAGTAGGCAAGTTCTTTCACTCAGCAGGTAGGTTGGCTTCTAGACACTTCAGGTCACATGGACAGCTTCTTCCAGCAAGGTAAGACTTCAGGTGCTGTCCTCACACACCTAGGAAGCTGCCAGTCAGGCAGACAAGAGCTCTGGTTTCACAACAGTCCTTTGAGCACCCGGCAGGGCACTCCCTTCCTTGGTCATGGGAGAACCTGGAACTGCAGCAACCTGTAGGTTAGTGTCTCCCACGTTTATTCAGTTAAAGCAGACAGGGGATGTGGTTCCACTGTCTGCACTTCAAGAACCCAGTTTGGCGTGGTTCTCCCCTGACACAGCCTTGGTGTAGAGTGATGCTCTTCACAGGAAAGTAGTCTCCAGCTTGGAACACCAAAAACAGTGGAATAACAAGGAATGAACTTTCTGTGCCTGGCTGTTATCAGCCGCAGTGAAAAGTGATCAGGGGAAAGTGAAAAGGCTGGCCTTATCTAAGGGGTCCATTTCACCTTGAACAAGAGAGTCTGCAGTCACATTCTTCACCTCCACCATCAACAATGACAGTGCTACAAGACGACTAATCAGTAGTTCCTCCCAGCGAAGTAGAATTAAAAAAAAAATACATCTTGTCTCCTCTCTTGCTACTCCAGTGTCTAGGTCCTCTCCCCTCAGCTTCAGGAATGTCAGCAATACACTTTCAGTGCCTGGGAAAACAAACTCACCTCTATGGTGTGCACAAGGCCAGGCCAGCGGCATCCATAATGGATTCCAGTATCCCCCACACCTCCATTTCTCTGGCTCACTCAAACAATACATGTACCACAGAGGCCACATTTACAAACTTGCACAACATACACATGGGATGTTAATGCTTGAATCTGTACTTTAAACAAGTGCACCAGTAGGCCTCTACTCCAGTGACACAGATAGAGGTTGCCTCCACCCCAGCTCTATATTCTAGGCCAACAACAGTAGTCCACGGTCAGTAAAATGATGGCATGCTTGGAGGGAGGTCACAGGACAGGTCCAGGACCTTTTTTATGTCGAGGGGCAGGCCTAGTCGTCTGCACACACTAGATTAGAGTGAAACCACGGCCAAAATCAAAAACCAGATACCTGATACTCTCATTTGGGGATGTAGGGCAAGGGAATACATATCTACACCCTGCAAGGGACATTACCATCCCAACTGGGCACTCCAATCATCCCCCAAGACTTTCCTAGAAAAGACAAAGGGAATGCTAGCCTGGAACAGTTCTTCCTTGAAGATAAGTTAAAATCAGCCCTGAGCACTGTTCCAGCAAACTCATCATTGACACCAACTTTTTACTCGACAATAGTGCAATCTGAAATAGATTACATTTTTGCACAACTATACCAAAACAAGCACCAGGCGGTAATAGCAATACCACAGAGCCTAGAGAGTGATCGTACTCCACTAAGTTTGAATTTTCTGCTCGACATAAAACACACAGCTAGCGTACCATAACCCAATGCAGAATTGGATCTCGTGAATCAAAAGGAGGATTCTTTAGGGAATAGTCAACATAGAGCAACTGTCATTCTTCCTCTTTCAATATCTTCAATCAATCAAGCAACAGTGGAGGAGTTTGTGCAAAGTAAAACACCTCATCAGATCGGGCACATTTTATCAGAATCTATGAGGAACCCATAGAAAATGCTGTGCCATGGCTATCACGTCAAATTTCCTTCAACTATCTTAAAAAGAAAAAACAGAAAATCAACACTGATTGAGGATGATGAAGCCAATAAAACGAAATCAGAGCTCCATTATGCCTTAAGGCAAAATGACATTGACACCATCAATAACATAACAGGGTACAAAAAGCTAAATCAAACTATTCAAAATCAATTTGAAAAGCAGCAACAGCATCTCTCTACCGAGGAAGCAGTTGTCAGTAATGATAAGTTATTTTGGTTACTGGTGGCCAATGGACAGGGTTATTGCAAAATAATAGAAACTCAACTATACCAGCCAAGAAATAGGTAGCATATTGTCAAACAAAGTTCTATAATGATAGCCAAGGCCATAGTGAAGACACTGTACATCAAAGACCTGAGGACGCACATTCAATCATCCTGGCAGGCTAGTTTACACCCGATAAAGTATAGTATGCTTTCCCGAGTTGTGGCAAACAAGTTTGGTCATACCTTTAAAGAGTAAAGGCAAGATCTCAGTACCGAGCTCATACAGACCAATCAGTGTAATTGATATAGATGAAAAATAAAACACAAATATTTTGGATCATATGAATGAACTGACAGAAACAATATTTTAAACCTAATGCAAGGCGGCTTCAGAGGTGGTCTATTGACCATAGAACAGATGTTCAATCTTCAACATTCTCAGAGTTTTCCACCTAGAGATAAATACCCTTGTATGGTGCTTTTGGGGACTTTTAACAGACTTTTGGTGTGGTCAACAGGGAGCTATTCCAGAGAAAATTGTAAAGTATGGGTCTTCCACTGCCACACTTAAAAATCATAGCCACACTCTAAACAGATTCTAAAGCACCATCAGGATAGGCCTAAATGGCACAAGATGCACAACATTTACCGCGACAAGAGTACACAAGCAAGGGTACATCTTGACCCTCTTCTGTTTAACAATTCTTGGCTTCCTCCAATCAACAGCCATTGCTGCTTTAGAGAAAGATCTTGGCTATGCATCACCCAAAGAGATGCAAATTCACACCTCTTCTATGCCATTAAAAGGCAGTATTGTATATTAAGCCACCATTATGGTACATGGTTAACACTCTCCCCATCGAAAAGCATCTGGCTAATGGACATCTCATCGTGTAACTGGCATGCACATGTACGGATACTGCTCAGAATCCAGAAGTCACTTTGTGCTACTATACAGAATACATGCTGCTCACAAAAGTTCAATGTGGCTGCTCGTAAAAAAACTCTGGTGAGGAACATTAAACCAGCAATGATGTACCGTTTGTTTAAAGGTATCAGGCGAAGTCACCTGTCACACATGCAATTTCCTGGTCAAGCCTTGCCACCTCCTCTGAGAAAAGTAGAAAGCCAAAAAACTTTGTTAAAGCCTTAAAACAATAGCATGCTTCAACATCTTCATGTACGCATCTTAAAGCCATACACATTACCTGGCTGAAATCAAACTAAGATTGGTGAACTATCCAAAATGTGCTCTGTAGCCGCAGTCAAACACAAGACACACTAATACTTGTATGATCTATCCAACTTTAGATACTCTTTTTTGTGCAGAAGTCTACACATTCAGAAAAATCTCTATATAGGCGTTCTTTCTATTGCGCATCATCCTTGAGTGAACTAACAAAAATAGATCTTACTAACCTGCAGCACATGTGCAAGTGATGAATTTGTGCATCCTATAAACATGATTTAGATAATATGCACCCTTTACTTTGTACATCATCAAGCCATCTAAGTATATAAATGATTTCACATTTGCTCAGTTACTAGATTTTTGTTTCATGAAATACCAAGGGGCGGAAGTATAAATATATAAAATAAACAGTGGGCTCTTCGGTTTTGGAGAATACTGTAAATGAAAAAGCAACATAAAAGCTTTCTTTATCATGTAACATTTCTACTTAAGAATTTGTGTGTGATGCTTGTTGAAACTACACTTCCGTAGATATGTGAAATGTATTCACGTCTGTGCTGGATTATGGTGTAAAGTATTGCTGTGTGAATGGGGCACGCTTGAATAAGGTTGATTGGGAGACGGAATGTGTACTGCAGTGTGTTCAGGGTCCAGGAGAATTAAGAGAAGGGGTGATCTGCATTAAACCCTAGCTCCTTGTGGGTTTTGTAATCTATGTTGAACTTCTTACCTGTACTTGTAGACAGTTAAATAAAGTTACTGAAACAACCTTGCTGTACATGTGGACAATGCATCCTACAGTCCTCCTAGTTAACTGCTGTCCTTTGTGTGTCTTATGTGAGAAGAACCTCTTTATACTCTTGAAAGTAGAGTGGGTGTGACAGGCAAGCCTCCTCCCTGCATTTCTGCTCACTGATCCATGGGAACAAAGGTATTCATCATGATGATGTTTTGATAATACAGTTTCCTGGATAAAGAAAATTATATGTTAACTGTTTTTCCCATTGAGTTTCTTTAAAAAGGGATTGTTAAATAGGAAACTCGTCAAGCAGGTTTTCATCAGACACACAGTCCCTTCAGCAGTGTTCATTTTGCCCTTGTATGCAAAAGTGCAATGAACTCACCTTCCTTCTCACCCAAGTACTTGTTAAGTCATTTTAAGTCTGAGATGAGTACATGTCCACAGATTAAGGATGTTTTGCTTTCCAACCTACTAAAAAGGGTCTTTAAAAAACTTTCCTTAGTCATTTGGTGTGTGGGAACAAAAGACAGCCTTTGCCATACATGTTCCTGTTCTTCAGTCTCACAATGGACATTTTGCAGGCCCTTTATCCATTAACAAGACTGTCACCTTGCTAAATCAAAGAATGGGCGTGTATGGCAGGGACAGCTGTTTGCCTTGGATTATTCCCTTCCTGTGGTTTGTGATGCATGCTCCAGAGCAGTGGATCTATCGGCAAGCTTCCTGAGATCCTCCCCTGGACCCGGCTAAACATAGAGCACAGGAGCTGTTGGTGTTCCCAGCATGAGGCGTCTGCCTCTTGAGATGTGCAGGACTGTGTGGTCAGTGCGGTAGGGCTCCAGGGCCAGTGTGGGGGTGAAGGCTAGAGGGCAAAGAGTAGATTAGGCAATCACTGCTGCAGCTGAAACACACGGATTTCAGGGGACTCCCCAGAAGAAAGGCGGGTTATACATGATTAGTTTTACTTAAAAATGGAGGCTGACAATGGTGTATGGCAGCTGTGAGGAAATCCTCCCTTCATGGTTGATTCTGTCACTCAGTAAATTGGATTAAATCAAAGTATAAATAAATCTAAAATAATTGAAAAACAAATGGTCCTTAGTTCTGTTCAATAACGAGAAGACAAGATTATCCTAATTTTTGAGGAAAGATGTATTCTTGTTATAACCACTGTAGAGAATTTGCCAAATGTAGGTCAGAAAGCAGGAGTGCCCAAATGTAATCATACTTTAACCTTTGTTTAATGTTTATTCTCTTTGAAGTGTCTCAATGTGTTCTCAATACAAATGCCACCAACTTGTTGTGTATAATAACATTTTATTCTTTTGAAGAACTATTGGTGTCCGTGCTCTCGTCAGGGACAACTGCAATGCATATGTTTATACAGCAGCAGAACACAATGTTCCTTCACGTTCCTCAGTTTCATCTGATCATGATATCAATACCAACATCATCCTACCCAGTAAAAAACCATGCAACAATTCTGTAGTTTTCAGTATCTCGTTAGCCCCTTCTCTGTAAACGAGGACCTGCGCTCTGTTTCCAAAGTGGAGGCATGTACAAAGTACAAAATATATCGGGACAAGGATCTTGTTATGCATCTGAGGCTGCTTAAAGTATTACTTCCACCTCCCCACGTTCCTTGAGATGGGCTGTTCAATTTTATTACACTAACCACATCTAAAGGCAACAACTCCCTAATATTCAGAAGAGAGCTGGTCTTTTGTAATTGTGTAAAGGGCAGATTTTGAAAGAAACAATTGTCAAAATGCCGTCATGCAATAAATAACAACAACCACTCAGGAAGGGTAGATGGAGGAAATTACTCATTTAAAAAACCATTTACAGGAACAGATCTGTCCCTTTCTCTCAGATTTCTTTGTCCCAGATATCCTTCCTCGCTGTGTGCCTGGACCCTGAAGTTGACATGTAAATGAGGGACTACAAAGAAGGGAATCACTTCATCAGTGCATTGACTGGTTTTCAGATCCAATTAAAGGTTTCTATTAATGCAGTAATGTCTCCAAAATTGATTTATGTTCACTAATATATATGTAACACCTTGAAGTGAAAAGCTCAGTTTCAAGCATTCTTAAGGTACAGAGGTGCATTTTATGTTATATATTTGATTTCGCTCAACTGCAGAATGTGGTGGTGAAACAGCAGTTTAGAAATAATCGTAATTTCATAATTTTCTCTAGCTCGTGATCCCAGTGTTTTTGCCATACTGTAAACTGTATGGCAAGATACTGGAATCTGGTAAAGTGACCCCCGTCTGCTGTATCTTTCCTGTATTGGAGAGTCTGAATATTTCTGATTGTTCAGTTTTTCTCTACACAGTTGGTGTAGAGAAAAGAGGAAAGATGGTTGCCTGTAGCCATGAAAGATTCCTTAATGCCCGAGCTTCTGTCTGCTCTGTATTAGGCATACTTTTTTTAAATCGAATTCTGGTTAAAATGCTAAATATTAAGATAATTTCCGGATTTACGTGGTGTGGACTTTCTGATGCCATGAGAGAGGACTTTTTTACTTGAAGGTCTTGCCACATTCAGAACATGCATGCAGTTTTACACTAGTGTGAGTTCTCCTGTGTATTATTAGTCATATCTCTGTAATGAATATATTGCTGCATTCAGAATAATTACATGATTTTAGTCTACAGTGACTGTAATATGATCACACTATGTAGTGAAAGACTTTGTACACTTCAGGCCTGATTATGAGTTGTTTGTAATTTTCTGACCCATGAGTTAACCCCCGCTTATGCATGGGCCAGAATAACGAGTTTGAAGGTATTTAAAGCAGCTGATATTTATCGGATGCGTTAAATAACTCAACCTTTGTTAAATTTCCGCAGGTCTAACCTGCCGAAAGTTAACTGTGGAAAACATACTGTATTTACAGTATCATGCAGATTGACATTTTGGTGTGTTAAACACCCAAATCCACAAGTTATTAACCATAAAATCTTAATAGGTGGTTTTTAATCACACCTGATAAATAACATACCCCGTGGTATCAGTATTTATCAGGGGCAATAAATAACGACTCAACTCGTGATCAGACCCTTAGTAAATTAATATGATTTCTTTCCTTTATCTCTTCTCAGATAAATTGATAGACAATCCTTTTCTTGAAAGTGTTGTCACATTAAGTAAATGTACATGGTTTCTCTTTTGTAAATTATCTGATTTGTCACTGCATCTGTACATGTAGTAAAGGTGTATGTCTTCTCAGATGATGCGACCGATTACCTTTTGGACTGAAAGATTTATAACATTCAGAACATTTATATGGTTCCTTACCACTGTGAATCCTCCGATATTGTTGCAGGGATTCTGGGAAATCACAGAACTATGCTTGGGACCATAGAACCTTAGTAGGCAGGGACTGAGTCATCCTACTACCTTAGTAACCATGAGCCTGTGACCGACTAGCTGTAGTGTCTCACTTGCCCTCCTACTCACTCACAGAGGAACAAGTGATTAGACACCCTAGAACACAACACTCCCGACCCTCTCAGGAATCGCAGTGACGGAACACACCGTTTCGCTCTCACACTCGTACTTGTCCACAGTAAGATCTGACAGAGGCACGAGAAAAGTTTAAAATATTTATTTTAACTATCATGCCCTAGTATGCAGTATGTGTGCCACAATAAGTAGGAAGATGCCGAACACAAATACGGTCAGCATAGTAAGTAACCTATAAATCATAAAAGGAGCGGTCATGGTATTAGACAGGGTAAACTCCCTCCCCTTTTACAAACGTAAAGTGATTATATATCAAAAGATCTCTGGGTGTTTGTATCGGACCCCCTACCTTAGCATGCAGAGATAAACGTTCTATATCTCAGGTATATTTGCAATCTCCTCTCTGAAAATTGATTGAGGGTAAATGGGTGGCCACACCCTTCTGCTTACCGGCCCCTGAGAGCCTAACCAGCACTCTGCTCATTCACTTGAAAGGAAGGAACAACAGTGTGAAATACAGTGGCACTTTATTAAGCAATTCAATAACACAGAAAACTGTTCATTCAATGCTGCCCATCAACACATGGGCAGGATGAAAAATAAAGCATCGACATGTTACAAATCAGTGGTTTAAATGGAGCAAAAAGACCTGTGCAGATATTATTTAATGCACAGCTGCCTAAGGGGCAACCCTGAATTTAAAGATGATGAATAGGCAAGTGCCTAGAAGGCAGATCTTAGATAAGAAAACAAAACCATCCAAGGCTACACACTTTAAGCTAGGATAAATGCAATGGCTTGAGTTTGGATGAGCTAAATTAGAGAAGCTGACAAAGCCAATAGGCTAGTAATTAGAAAAGAGCATTACCACCTTGAGAATAGAAGTTCTAGGCCCAATCAGAAGAGCGGTCGACCGGGAACCCTCACCATGCAGCAAGCACTGGTTTGAAGAGTTCGGGGCGTTGGGCTAGGTGTAGACCTTTTATATGGCTTAATGCAGAACTCCTACCCACGTCTGACGTGGGTTCTTGACGTGGGCCCTTGACCGCACGCTTACAGTAACAGTGGAAAGTTTTACGGAAAACTTGAGAAGTGGTACCATGGTGAAACTAGGGGCTTTTTTAGCAGGTGTTTCGGTGCTCTTGAACGCAAACAATAAACACACATAAACAAAGGATAACGTTTACCGTAAAATGCTCAGAAATTAATATTTTATATATTATTTCTCTGTCACGTAGCCGTCTTTCCAGTTTCAGTTAAGCAAGCGCGGAAAGTTTCACAAGTAAAAATATTGCAAACATTGCTTGTGAAACAGCCAGATGTACCAGCCGAACCTTGCCTACGTGTTATCTGAGCTATTCTTGCAGCTGTGGAAAATTTCCGTGGTTGGCCGGGCTGCCTCGCACTGCTGTACATGACAGAAATAAGTTTTTAAGATCAATGGGGCCTGGTAGATTTTTATTGAAAATGACAAAAGGGGTAGTGAGCTTGGGCCTATGTGTGTATGTATCTAAAGAGGTGTGAACTGTTATGGAACCTACTAAATGTTTGAGATAAAATGGTCACGTTAACACACTTCTTAAGTTCTGACTGGTGGGGCCTATATGTGGGTGTCATGCTGCCTGAGCAGAGCAGGATTCCGCATGGGGGATTTTTATATGGTAAAACGGGACCCTGCTTCATATCCCTCCTCTTGTTCATACTTGAACAAAATTCTTACAGCATACCTTTCAGGCCCTCCTTCTAGTTGGTGTATCCCAGGGGTGTCATCCATATTGGAACATTAGCTCTCCTGTGTCTTCCTCAACTCTATGTACTCTCCTTCAGGCCTGTCAGCTAGTTTTTCATAATTATCTTCACTAGGATCCTCCCCTACGAGGTGTCTACCAGGGGGAAGTGGGGGAGCGGTATGTACTTAGTAGTTGACGTCAGGAGAGGTCTGAAACAAGTGTGAGCCAGTCGTTGTGAGATCCACAATCTCTAATAGTGCTAATTGATCCCTATTCCCTGGTCCACTGACCCTACGTATGGACTTCCTGTAGATCCCTGTCTTGGCATATATCATCCCTACTACTTCAGTACTGAATCCCTTTAAACACTGACATATTATCTGTAGGATGCAACAAAAAGAGCAACAGCAAATACATTTAGAATGGCAGACAGCCACAAAGGTATCCAGTCAATGTTCAACTGATCAGTGGCTGTGTCTGCTATGGCACCTCCTCCAGCAATCCTTTTCTTTTCTATCTTGTTCAAGTCGTTGATGGCCTTGGTGATGGAGCCATTTTCTTCATTGTTGGCAATGTGCAGCACAACTCAAAAAAAAGCTGGACCCTGTTCAATAGGCAAAAACTCCTTTGGTAGGTCTTTGAAAGCTGTCCACCCTTAGTACTCAGCATACTGCCAATGTCGGTGGAGCAAGGTAAAAGAGCCATAGAGGGGCATTGATGTAGGAGATATTTGCTGCTGAAACGATCAGGGCCACTTTGTGCATTGCTCTAGTGAGCACAGGTTGCTCCTTCGCGAGGGCTGTTGGAGATAGAGACGTTCTCCGCAGGCCCAGTGAAAGTCCATTAGGCTGGAGGTGCCATGTTTAATGTCCGAATTAAAATGGTGCTGTTGCATCCAAGTGTTTCAGCCCACAGGTACAGTGCCTAGAAAGCAGAGAAGAGGTGACTTTAGTTTGTGATTATTTTAAAACTTTAACATTATCTCCCCACCCCAAGTATACTTCCACTCCATCTCATCTTCATAATCCTAGTCTACCCTATGTGGCCCTAAGGACGCTGCTCTATACATCAAGTAACCTGGAACACTCCATTTGTCATGGACATAGATTTGTAGAAGCATAAAGCTGTTCTATTCTGGCATGGGCAATGTATGGTGTGGGGCAAAGAGCCATTACAGTCTGATAGAGATCCTGTTATCATAAACCCATTGTTCCTAAAAACGCTATACTACGGTCCATATCAGGAACACCTATCTAAAATATTCTTGTTACCTTCCTTTCTATTCTGTATTTGTCAGTGATAACCTTGTGCATCATTGGGGTGTCGTCCCATACTGTTCTATTTAAAAACACTTCAGAGATGTTGGCCTCAATAATCTGAACTTGCTCCTGTATTCTGTAAATGAACAGATGTAGGAGATATTTTACAGTGTGTGGTAATATTTCCCTAAAAAAAAAAAACAGTCTACCTGCGCCTACCGCATGGCGAGTGTATGAACTTAGTAACAGAATTCATTATTTTCCCATTATTTTCCCTGTCGTGAGCAGCATGCTGTCTAAATGCTTGGGCAGAATTCACATTATTGCATTATTGCATTAATACTTCTAACAGGGGAAGGGGATGACACAGGGTGCATATATATTTGGGGTGCTGACGGTACTGGCAGAGGATGTTGAACCATTTTGCATTCCTACAAGGGCCATTTTCGGTGCATGTGCTAGCAGGTATATTGGATGTTACTTGGGGTGCACTGTGGTATTGGCAACTTCAACATTTTAAGTAATACAAGCCTTTCCATTAATACAATGAGCTAATCAAATCTTCCTAGTGCCACTCTGACAATAATGTAAAATATTACAATATGAATACATATCTTTCGCATAAGACACTTCTGTGCGGCGGGTGTTGCGGCTACGTCTGAATCCATAAACAACCAAGCGATCACCGTCTTCTTCTTCTTGGACAGTCAGTTGCAACTATTACCCTCCTCTAGTTAGTCCTTTAGTGGTGAGGGGGTGCAGGGTCAACCCTGAAGTCTGTTCTATTAATCCTTTCCTCTTGGCAATGCGGACAGCTGTTGGTGAGGAATCTATTACTTTAAAATGTCTAATATGTGAGAGCTCCGGAATGATGGGGCCCTTCTCTTTCCTCTTCGATACCTGGGTAGAAAGGAACTTCGCAGCGCGTTGTTAACTCATACACATATTTTTACATTTCATTTTTCATAAATACAGAAGAACTTTCAGTGTCAGTTTTAGGTCATGTCAGTTCTATGTATAGTTGCTGGTACTTATACATTTATTAATTGTTCAGGGACAAGCTGATGGAGCTTTAAGTGTTGATCAGAACTTGGAGTATGTCTTAGTAAAAATAGGGTGATCCCTAGGCAATAAACTATTTTTATTTTTTCTTAATTGTTTATTTATTTGTTTCTTTCTTTCTTTCGATTGTGGTACTTATCTTGCCTATTTTATTTCTAAGTAGTCCGTTCAGGCACTGCTGAAATTTGTTGCTGCTTTAAAATCACAGTGGACACATGGTCCAGCTTTGATCCAAACGTGTGGGAAACTTATGGTGAAGTAACATTTGATCTAATATAGACCCTTTGTGTATTTTAAAGTAATTTTGGAAGGATTGGTTGTGTAACCATCAAAATCCCTCCCTCATACACGATCAGCGGTATGTAATTTTGGATAAATAATTGATCAATTGTATTATTGTTTGAATGAGGGAAGATATATATGTGTGTTGTATGTATTTATAGTAACGTATGGTTTGAGCATGATGAATTAGTTTAATAAAAGATGCATGAACCTCTATGTAGTGAAAGAACTTTTATGTGATGTAATGTGTTATGTAGGTCTGTGTGGTAATGCTGGAACCCATTTAACAACTGTGTGGACACTTTGATAATGGACCTTTAAATAATGATAATAAATGGATGTGAACGGATTTAATGGGAAAAATAATAGACTTAATGAATATGCAAAATCATTTATAGGATGATGTTTATTATAGGATTATGTTTATTGTATATTTTTGTTTTATTAGGTACATCAAAAATGTAATCTGTTGAGAGAGAGACCGGTATTATATATGTCCTGATGAAGGTGGCACCTTTATAATTTCCTTTTTTTTAATTTTTTTATGTGTGTTCACACCTAACCCACCTGTCATACCCAATATGTTGTCTACTCTTCACCAAACATTCTCTGTCTATGACCTGTGGCTAGGTGCGCAACAGTAGCTGTGCCATTGTGCAGGCCAACATTCAGAAATAAAATATACACATACACTGGTGAAACTCCCAATGAGACATGAGGCGGTGGAAACATGAATATTGAGCATATGTATGCACACCTCCCGAAAACAGGAAACCTAGTATACTGCTTAGGGACATGGGGAAGAACCCACAAATAATGTCTGCAGTATTCAAAACCTCAATTAACTCTGAAAGCGTGAGAAGAACCAAAACTTTGTACTATACATAATTGTTCCCAAGAGATATGAACATCTCAATAATCTCCATCCTAGTAACACAATTGGGAAATAAAAACTCATAGTTGTTGAACTACAAAATATATGCAACCACCTCTAAAGACTGCAACTGCTGTTGAAAAAGGCACCTTTAAAGTTACATACTTTCTATTCTGACAATATTGCAATATTGAGCATCGCTACTCCATGCATATTCTCCTTCTACATTGAAATACACTTTATATATGAACTTTAATTTATTCCTCACATTTCCTAGCACTGGGGCATGTGTGGAGGAAGTCGTTTTGGCTGCCATCTGTGGTAATCTATTCCTACGGATCTCTGGTCGTTGTCTCATATTTTGTATGCTGCACAGAGCTGCACAAAACCCACAACTTATTCCTTCCCTCCTGCCACACAGCTATACTGATAGTGCCCCTGTGTTAGGATGGCCTCTAAGTGTCACAATTTAGAACACTAGTGAATTAAAATATGATATAAAAGTTACAGTGTCTGTATCACACATACATCACGTGCCAATATAATGAAGGTGATACAGCAAGCTATCTTTTGGCATTCTTTTATTTAATATGAGACATCAAGTACCTATCTGGGCTATACGGGCACTAGAAGGCCATTTAGTGACCACACAGGTAGATATAAACAAATCATTCTCAGCTCCCTATCAGAATTTGTACAGGGCAACTTGTTTTCTCCTTCACAAACGAAGTATGCATTACAGAATGTCTAACCCAATATAGACCCCCACTGCTGAACAAGCAGCTTTACTTAATTGAAATCTAAAGGTGCAGGCGATGCAACTCACTATAGACCAGCCAGTAGGCGGAAATGCTCCGGAGTTATACTTATTACCTTCTGAATTTAACACCATAAAAAACGTTCAACACATTGGTGTGGCCCTATCTTTTTGTGGTACTGACACAGACAGGGCTTCCTGGCCTCTTATTGCTCTAGATCTAGTTGTTATATATACTATGGATGGCCAGTGTTCGTACCTGGTAGGGTGTATTCAACTGGATGACATATTTTCAGGGGCACCAGTGGGACCTCCAGACAGAGGTGTCTGCTGTCACCCATACTAAGTATTAGGGAAATTAGTGTGCTAAAAACATGCATGATAAGGTACAGATGATGCCTTGCCTATTCTTAGGGACCCAATAACACGCGTATCCCCACTAATCTTGTTATTACCGGAACTTTTTGTGATATGCCTGGCCTCAAAGGCAATGGTGATAAATCCTGATACTGATCACCACCCATCATATGTCTGGAAACTTTTAAATATCGAGGAATCCAAATTTATTTCATAGAGGAAAAGTTGAAGGGTGGCAATCTAGATGATGTGTGTCTGGAATTCGATGGTGGACCATATTCTGGACAATGCTACTGCTGTCCCCTTGGGCAGAGCGTCAATCATTAAAACAATTGTGTTACTTATACTCTTTTATTTTTTACAGCACGCCAGTTTGTCCACCCCGTGATCTTACTTCCAAAATCTAAGGCCTATCTTGTCCGAGCTGATCTGCCCTCAGCATAAGTGATGTCTCACTCTCTCCATAGAAAAGGTAATGCGCCTGTAACCCATCACTTTTCCTCAACACCACTCTAACCCATTTAATTGATGCCAGGCAAAGATGTCGCTGGGCAGTAGTGTGTCCTAGGGGAGCGAAGTATATATATACATATATATATATATATATATATATACACACACATACCCAGTTACTAAACTGCGTGATCCTGGGCAGTTTATTTCTCTTGTTCTCGTGTTCCTGTTTTTCTAACTTAACCCCAAGTTCAATATAGGCATGTCTGCCACGGTGGGGGAAGAAAATCAGTCTCTCCCCATATTCGTTCTTTAAACCTATTTCTTTTAATAATAATATTTCTCAACGCACTTGACATAAATTGTTTTACTGGACAAGGAATTTATACACTAAACCTATTTTTCTCTCCCTTACAATGCTGTTCATTCAGTCACACAGCTCTTTGCGTTCTGCCAACTGTGTACAAAAATATATATATATATTCATTTTCAACTTTCCTGTTCTGTTTCTTAACCCAGGAAGTCTTATTCACTGTTTCTTTTCCTGACTGGCTCAACGCCCAGACTCTGCGGCCAGCGTTAATATAACAGCAGCCCAAGAGAAATCCTTTAACCCTTCAATACCTCGTAACTTCAAAAAAACATGTGTTGTTTTTAATTCTAGGACGTAAATGCTAAATAGAGCCTATTTTAACAGAACATGTCTTTTTTTTTTGGTAAGCACACATTCACTTAGAATGGTATTTTGGCGCTGAATAGCGGATCTTTATTGTACCTCAACTCAATGGTACTCATTTTATCCACCTCAGAATGATGAAGGGCTGAACAGACCCCGCATCTATTCACTTCAGAATGATAAAATGCTAAGTAGACCTGGTAGCATCTGAACTTGTGACCATGAAGTCACACACATGCTCCCACAGACCCAACTCACGTTCCTTATGTATCATGCAAGTTGTGTAATATGCCATACTCTCTAGTCTTTGCTCCTGAAGGCCTATTATACTTGTATTGGACCTATATTTTTAATCATATCATTGTTGTATATAGCTGAATTAATCTGTGAATTTGTATCAAAGGTAAAATAGCTCTACTTTCCTATGGAAGTTGGTGGTGTGGTCTTCATTAATTTGTTTCTACACTTTCTAATGTCCAGGCAATAACAGACCTTTAACCTTCTTTGGGTAGCAGTACATTTTCTTTGAGAAGGACAGGGCTGTTAACATACCATTCGGCTTCCCATAGGTGAAATGCAATTTCAGTCTTTTCTATTCACTGGGAGCCACAAAACATTTTCCATCAGACAAGTACAAGTGGTGTCTCATTTGGTGCTTGCAAATTATTCTCCTAATTTGTCCAGTTTCAGAGGTGGACCCCAATGTGCACTACCTCTCCCTCCTTTCTCATGGTACCGCTCTCCTGTTTCTTGGCACTTCATCCTCTCTACTCCCCCCATTAGTTCCACACTTGTTAACCAATGGAAGCATCTTATTTATTTTAAGGGTGAATTTGTTGAAATGTGAATTTTGGGGACTTTACATCTCTTTCATAAACTTCTTTTTACTTTATCATTTATTAAAAAATGGGTGTAGTTAGTGTGCATTCCATTCCATCAATTTGTCTCCTTGTCTCCTCTCTTCTCTCTAATAATTCCCATCTGCTCCGATATGTATGTTGCTCTTAGTCCAATGTCACTAACTTCTTTGGCCACGAGACACAATTTCAAAATCTTTTCTACTAGCTAACTCCAACTGTGTGTGTTCTGTAGCTGTACTTCCTGGATCTGTTCTTGTATTCGGGCTACCTGCTCGTGCCTGAAGAGGTAGCACTTTTCACTGCCTGGGCTGTTGAATTGGACGCAGGTAGGAGTAAATTATTTGGGTCTTAATTGCCTTGTGTTGCGGCTGCATGTGGGGTGCAACACCTTGCATGTTGCCTGCTAATGCATATCACAGTATTTTGCAGTGTAAATGCATCTATATGTCTGTTTTTCCTAGTAGTTATCAATCATTACGTGTGTGCGCCTTCCCAGTGCTCATCAACAACGTAAACCGAGTGGTAGCCCTTTGGCTCCGTTCCAATGTTCTCCTCTTAAGTACTTCCTTCCACTCGTGAGCCTATTTTTGTAATTCCTAATATTTTTATTAACAGGAATTGTAGGCCTGTGTTGCCAGTTAAACGTAACAATGTATTTCAAAGCATTTATAACCTACCGTCATGACATGGAGCAGGGGGTGTCTTTGTGTGCTTTAGCTAATCAGGGAGTTTAGCTACTTATGGGACCGTAAATGTAAATGTAATATTAACTGTGATACTGCGCCACTTTATTTATTTATTTATTCAATTCCTTTTTTGGTATTCTAACTAGCAGGGTCTCATCGCCATCGAATGATGAGGAGACTTCAGCAACACGTAATGCTGTGAAAACAGGATATACTAATATAACAATAATATTCACGGTGAACTCAAAGACTCTCAACTTGCATGTTTAAAAATACATTTGCAGTCCTAGTTATTCTTGTCTCGCTAAAACAGATCAAATACAGTTATTAAATCGGTGTACAAGCCACCGGTCTTGATACTGAAAACTACACAACATAGAACATGTGAACACGGAATAATCACAATCTGAATTTTAAGTGGAAGTGCTGGAAGAATCAGATAGATGGAGGGGGTAAGGGAGCTGACAGGAGGAATGGAGATACGACTCCACCCCCTTTGGCTACCAATTGGCTTGGACAAATGGTAGGCACAAAGTGTGAGGGACAGAAAAAGAGGCGCAATGAAGAGCAATGTGAGTGCCAGCAAGGGAGCAGTTACCTGGCGGGGCTGCTGAAGCTAAGGGTGAAATGATACCCGGAGGGAAGCAACCTAGACAACAGCTACCTGGCGGAGTTGCCGCTAGTAGGGAGGAAAGAGTGGGGGCAACTCAGACAACAGCAACAACTGGCAGCCCTGTCACTCGGCTAGTGACTGTAGAGTTGGCAGGGCAGCATCAGATGAGGCGGGGCTAGGAGGCACCTGTGGTGGGGGGCAGCAGGGCAGACAAATGCCTAAGGACCAAAAGCACAAAAAACAGAAACAATAGACAATAAATAAACAACGATTACATAAACGTAATGCAGGTGCAAAAAACAATAGTAATCACAATTATAAATGCTGTTCAAGAGCAGTCTGCGAGGACAGAGAAGGGAGGGGCGAGGGGGAGCTGCGAAGGGGAGAGGTGCACTTCCTCGTTCTGCGAGCGCGCTGAGCAGAAGGAGGCGGGGGGAATCTCTGAAGGGCCCAGATGGTCCGAGAGAGAGAGTTCCTCTTTTCGGAGTGGTGCAGTTAGAAATCGAGAGATGCGCCTGTCAGAGAGGCATATTATTTTGAGAGATAAGAAGAAAACACCCAAGCCATGCAGAATGGAATCGGAGAGGGACACAGCAGAAAGGGAGAAAAAAGAATGTGTGAAAATACCGGAAAGAAACCTGAAAAAGTAAAGGCGCATTTAAGAGAGCACCCTATGACATGAGAGAGCAATGGAGAGGGGCATTGGGGGGGGGTGAAGAGCCACGGATCAAATAGGAAACACAATAAATCAACAAATTATGTAGAGGACAACCGACAACCCGAAATATAATGATGTGTAAAACACTGTAAAATGTAACCACTGTCATACAGCATGGTGCAGAGAAGACAGTGCACCTGCGCAGGAGCAAAAACTAGTGAGAAGACGGAGAGCACACCTTAAATAGCACAATGCAGGAGGACCCCACCCTGGAGTCAGCAATAATAATTTAGACACGTGTGCCACCTGTGCACAGTGTCAAGGACGCAAAAGCCCTGTGTCAGAATTTAGACAACATGGACAGTATCAAGGATTCCCAACCTGTGTCAGAATTTAGCCAGCCACGTGCTGGAGCAAGGACTCAAACCTGTGAGGGGGTTTAGACACCGTTAAGCAGTGTCAAGGACTTCCAACCTCTATAGGATTTTAGATACCCATGTGTCCAGGACTCAAACCTCAACCTATGTATGCATCATCATTTCTTCAAATAAAGAACGTCAACTTAAAAACGCGGTCAAAACATAATCATAGTATATATAAAAGCAGAAAGCACTACAAACCAACACTGAGAAATGCCAAGAGAAACCAAGCAGGAGGAAGCCAAGACGGAGTCGATGAGAGCAGAACGGAAAACACCGAAGAATCTCGGCAAGATGTGACCAGCCACAGAGGAGGTCGTGGCAAGACCGCAAACCACAGGGGGACAAAGGAGCAGACACAAGGGAGACCCCGGAGGGCTGAGGCAGCCAGACCTACCCTTCCACACACGCCACACCCTGAGGTAAAGTCAAGGAAGAAAAAACAAAACTATCCCTGACTTACCCAGGTGGTCGTGAGGAAAGGGGGTCTGGGGGCAGCCACAGGTATGACCCAGGTGTGTGTTCCATGTCCGCACTGTAGAGGATCCGCCAACGAGACCTTCATGTTCGTGGTCGCCAGCTGATTGAGGGTAAATGGGTGGCCACACCCTTCTGCTTACCGGCCCCTGAGAGCCTAACCCGCACTCTGCTCGTTCACTTGAAAGGAAGGAACAACGGTGTGAAATAGTGGCACTTTATTAAGCAATTCAATAACACAGAAAACTGTTCATTCAATGCTGCCCATCAACACATGGGCAGGATGAAAAATAAAGCATCGACATGTTACAAATCAGTGGTTTAAATGGAGCAAAAATACCTGTGCAGATATTATTTAATGCACAGCTGCCTAAGGGGCAACCCTGAATTTAAAGATGATGAATAGGCAAGTGCCTAGAAGGCAGATCTTAGATAAGAAAACAAAACCATCCAAGGCTACATACTTTAAGCTAGGATAAATGCAATGGCTTGGGTTTGGATGAGCTAAATTAGAGAAGCTGACAAAGCCAATAGGCTAGTAATTAGAAAAGAGCATTACCACCTTGAGAATAGAAGTTCTAGGCCCAATCAGAAGAGCGGTCGACCGGGAACCCTCACCATGCAGCAAGCACTGGTTTGAAGAGTTCGGGGCGTTGGCCTAGGTGTAGACCTTTTAAATGGCTTAATGCAGAACTCCTACCCACGTCTGACGTGGGCCCTTGACCGCACGCTTACAGTAACAGTGGAAAGTTTTACGGAAAACTTGAGAAGTGGTACCATGGTGAAACTAGGGGCTTTTTTAGCAGGTGGTTGGTGCTCTTGACCGCAAACAATAAACACACATAAACAAAGGATAACTTACCGTAAAATGCTCAGAAATTAATATTTTATATATTATTTCTCTGTCACGTAGCCGTCTTTCCAGTTTCAGTTAAGCAAGCGCGGAAAGTTTCACAAGTAAAAATATTGCAAACATTGCTTGTGAAACAGCCAGATGTACCAGCCAAACCTTGCCTACGTGTTATCTGAGCTATTATTGCAGCTGTGAAAATTTCCGTGGTTGGCCGGGCTGCCTCGCACTCCTGTACATGACAGAAATAAGTTTTTAAGATCAATGGGGCCTGGTAGATTTTATTTATTGAAAATTACAAAAGGGGTAGGGAGCTTGGGCCTATGTGTGTGTGTATTTAAAGAGGTGTGAACTGTTATGGAACCTACTAAATGTTTGAGATAAAATGGTCACGTTAACACACTTAAGTTCTGACTGGTGGGGCCTATATGTGGGTGTCATGCTGCCTGAGCAGAGCAGGATTCCGCATGGGGGATTTTTATATGGTAAAACGGGACCCTGCTTCAAAATCTCTCTCCAAGTGTGTCTTTAAAGGTCTGTGCATACCTATATGACAAAAGTACGTATTCCCAAACAACAGCTGCATTCGTGTGTTTTGTGTAGGTGCTAGAGCCTGACTAAAACAGGTTAACACAGGGCATTGTTGTTTGACTGTATACAGTGTTCAGACTAAATCCCAGGAAAGAACAGAATGCAAACAAATGGCAGGTTCTGTGTAGAAGTAAAGCGTGGCACAAAGCAAAATATGTTTGTGTAGTAACTTGCGCAAAGCAGAGAGCAACCTGCTTATGCTAACATAGGGAAAACGACAATGGGCCTGCACAGGACATATGACAATGTATAATTACTGTTCACTTTGTAATGAAAGCCTTGTCACATTCAGAACATTTATATGGTTTCTCCCCGTGTGGATTTTCTGATGAACTAAAAGATTACACTTTTGCTTGAAAGCCTTGTCACATTCAGAACATTTATATGGTTTCTCTCCATTGTGGACTTTCTGATGAACTGTAAGATTACACTTTTGCTTGAAAGCCTTGTCACATTGAGTACATTTATATGGTGTCTCCCCCGTGTGGATTCTCTGATGTGCATACAGATTACCATTTTTCTTGAAAGACTTATCACATTCAGGACATTTATAAGGTTTCTCTCCAGTGTGAGTTCTCTGATGTATTGTCAGCCTATGCTTTGTAACATATGACTTGTCACATTCAGAACATTTATAGGGTTTCTCTCCAGTGTGATATCTCTGATGTACCAATAGTTTAGCCTTCAGAATGAAAGCCTTGTCACATTCAGAGCATTTATATGGTTTCTCTCCATTGTGATTTCTCTGGTGTAATGACAGCCCATATTTTCCTGTGAAAGCCTTGTCACAATCAGAACACTTGTACGGTTTCTCTCCAGTGTGAATGTTCTGATGTTGCATTAGATGAAACTTGATTTTGAAACCCTTGTCACACTCAGAACATTTGTAAGGAGTCTCACCGCTGTGAGACATCTGATGTCTCCTTAACTGTTCTTTTGAAATGAAAGCCTTTTCACATTCAGAACATCCATAAGGTTTTATCCCAGTGTGAACTCTCTGATGTATTATCAGTGGTGCCTTTGTACTGAAAGCCTTCTTGCACTCAGAACATTTGTAAGGTTTCTCACCGGTGTGAGTTCTCTGGTGTATGGATAGTTCACGTATTCTGCTAAAATGTTTTTGACATTCAGAACATTTATATGGTTTCTCGCCGGTGTGATTTCTTTGATGTAGTATCAGTTGGCCCTGTGCGCTGAAACACTTGTCACACTCAGAACATTTATATGGTTTCTCACCAGTGTGTGTTCTCAGATGTCTTGTCAGATGTGTTTTTTGACGAAAAACCTTATTGCATTCAGAACATCTATATGGTTTCTCCCCAGTATGAATCCGCTCATGTGATGATAAATCACCCTTTTTCTTGAAAGTCTTGTCACATTCAGAGCATTTATATGGTTTCTCTCTTGTGCAATCATTCTGATGTTGCATTAGGTGAAGTTTTGTTTCGAAACTATTGTTACACTCAGAACATTTGTATAGAATCTCACTACTGTGAGACATGTGATGTCTTCTTAATTGTCCTTTTGAAATGAAAGCCTTTTCACATTCATAACATCCATAAGGTTTTGTCCCAGTGTGAAACCTCTGATGTAGGATCAGCGATGACTTTGTACTGAAAGCCTTCTCGCATTCAGAACATTTATAAGGTTTCTCACCAGTGTGAGTTCTCTGGTGTATGGATAGGTCACCTAGTCTGTTAAAAGCTTTTTGACATTCAGAACATGTATATGGCTTCTCACCACTGTGAATCCTCTGATGTATCATCAGCATTCTCTTTTTAATGAAAGCCTTGTCACATTCAGAACATTTATATGGTTTCTCTCCTGTGTGGATTTTCTGATGAACTGAAAGACTACTCTTTTGATTGAAAGCCTTGTCACACTCAGTACATTTATATGGTGTTTCCCCCGTGTGGATTCTCTGATGTGCGTGCAGATGTTCATTTCGCCTGAAAGCCTTATCGCATTCAGAACATTTATAAGGTTTCTCTCCAGTGTGAGTTCTCTGATGTACTGTCAGCCTTTGCTTTATAACGTATGACTTGTCACATTCAGAACATTTGTAGGGTTTCTCTCCAGTGTGATATCGCTGATGTACCAATAGTTTAGCCTTCAGAAGGAAAGCTTTTTCACATTCAGAGCATTTATATGGTTTCTCTCCATTGTGATTTCTCTGGTGTAATGACAACCCAGATTTTCTTGTGAAAGCCTTGTCACACGCAGTACACTTGTACGGTTTCTCTCCAGTGTGATCATTCAGATGTCGCATTAGATGAAGTTTGATTGTGAAACCCTTGTCAAACTCAGAAGGAAATTTGTATGAAGTCTCCCCGCTGTGAGACATCTGATGTCTCCTCATCTGTCCTTTTGTAATGAAAGCCTGCTCACATTCAGAACATCCATAAGGTTTTGTCTCAGTGTGAACTCTCTGATGTATTATCAGCTGTGCCTCGGTTCTGAAAGCTTTCTCACATTCAGAACATTTATATGGTTTCTCACCAGTGTGTGTTCTCTGATGTCTTTTCAAATTTGCTTCTTGACGGAAAGCCTTATTACATTCAGAACATTTATATGGTTTCTCTTTAGTGTGCTTTCTGTGATGTAGTACTAGTTCACCCTTTTGATTGAAAGCCTGGTCGCATTCAGAACATTCAAATGGATTCTCACCAGCATGAGTTTGTTGATCTATCATCTGCTGTGCCTTTGTAATGAACGTCTGGTCACAGTCAGTGCATTTATATGGTCTTGGTCCAGTATAGCTTGACCTTTGACCAATGAGAGAACCATCTGTGATAAAACCTTTACCTTCAAGACATTGAAATGTTTTTTCTTCAGTATGGTTTTGTATGTCTACCATCAAATGGCTTTTTCAAATAGTAGTCCTGGCAAACATTGCAGATTTATTTTGTCTTAATATGCGGAGATCTCCTTGATGTTTTTCCAGATGGAAACATTTGTGCGCCTCCTCCATTATGCACACATTATGTTTAAATAATTACATCCTTGTAATAAAATCCTGGAGACACAGAGTCTTGCATGTAGCTTCTCTTGTGTCTGTCCAAGTTAGTACTTTCATGTTGGGTACATTTTACTTACACATATAAATGAAAATTAACATTCTAAATTCTTAGCACTAGCATTAGAACTGCAACGCTGTGCACTTAAATGAAGTGTACCAGTGTCTTTGCCTCGACAAATGAAGTAAATCCTTTCTACTGTGTATAGGTGTTCAGCTAAGTTAATAACATTGAGACATCATTTCTCCATTCTATCTCTCTCATTTCTTTTCTCGCCGGTATGTCAATTATACAGTATTAGCTGGCATTTTTAAAGCACATTTAGCTCATAGATATGATCTTGTCTCTGTATGGCATATGTTAGTTGTTATAAGATAGCCATTTCTTATATTTTGTACTCCTCTCATATGGACTGTTTATTCATATGGCAACGCTCTGTGCTAGCCTCTCATAAGGGGGATATTCTGATGTGTTGCTAGAGTTGTCTTTTGAGTAGAAGACGTCAATAAGTAGATTTGTCAGTGGCTAGTGTCCCGTATATACATTCTCTGTTTTTTCCTAGTTACTTTAGCCTGGAAAGATGTATTACATTCTATACATTTATTAAAGTCTATCCATTTGTGTGGCCTTTCTCTTTTGTAGGTCACTTTATTGATTAAGGTTCCTTGGAATGTTAATATGTAGACATACTCAAGAGATACTCCTTCGTTGTGAGGTGCATCAGACACACATCATTCCATTGGTGTCTGCTACCGAAACTGCACAGAAAAAGGCAGTTTGTGCAAAAAGCGCACATCCATAACAATTGTAAAGCTTCTTTAGTGGAATAAAGTCTCCAAAAACTGTTTTGTACTTTTCAGGGGGTTAGTGCCTCAAAAGTTGAATTGCAATTCCTGGTGTCCACGATATTCCTCTGACCATTGCTTTTATTCTGGATTTCTTTCACTTATGGGACAAAAAAAATATATAAGCATTAGCATTTTATGAGCCAAAAAATACAGATATCAGCATAAAAAAAAGCAATTTGTTTTCTTATATAGAAATAACGTAACAAAAGCCAGGAACACAATTGTAAGTGATAGTCACAGCACATTAGCATATAAATAGTATACACATAATCTTGTGGCCACAGTATTTTATTCATATATGTTCCAAAACATTTGCATCCTTGTAACGCGATCTAGAGCACATTGTTAGTCATCCACTAACAATGTTGACAACACAAATTATAATGGACATAGATATCTGCAATACAAAGATAAAACACACAGCAAGAAACAAAAGGTAAAATTGGTAAACGTGACTCTGCTGACAAGATGGATTAAAACAAAAACCTGGAAGTGTAATCAAATGATTACAGCATGAATTGACAAAGACATCCATCAATAAATGGTAATATCCACAGCATGTATTGGGTTGAATAAGAAAGCTTCTAAGACATTTATTTATTCCAGTTATTTGAAGAGCACAGCAATACCAACTACAGTTTTCTGGTGCTAAAGGATAGGAAGCTGCAGCTAGAGGTTAAGATTTTATTGAACAAATTGCCAAGGTTTTAGAGGGTTTGTACAAACAAAGTTATCCGGCATCGATTTGATATTTAAAGGAAGAGAATTCAACAGTTTGGCAACAGTGACTAAAAGGCACACCAACTTTTCTGGGATTTGCAATGGGAAGGCTGAAGAGAAACAACGAGTTCAGGGCAGTGAGTACGAACAAAACAACTACTTGATGAATGTTTCCATGCATATTTTTGTGACAGATCGACGGTCCCAAAGGCAGAGTTCAAAACTCAAACAATGATACAGGTGATTCAAGTAGCAGAGCATGGATATGCCAAAAACAAAGACACCTTTTAGTCCATTGATCAGAGCTTTAATTAACCCAGAAACTAAAGGCCTGGTCTAGTGTTTGGCAGACGGACTACAATCGCCAAATTTAGAGATCCCTGCCAGCCCAGTAGTTACAATCAAAGTACCAAAATTTTGGTGGACAGCTGCTGTCGATTTTGACGATCAATCACCAAAATTTACTAGTTTTCGTTTTTCAAAAAGTGGGAGTTTGTTATTGGAAACAAAAAACAATTCACCGCCACATCCAGGGCGTTTTTTTCCCATGGTGTGCATGTCTTTATATGCGTGTTTTTTTCGTCCTCTCACCGCCAGGTTATACTGCCAGGTAACAGAGAGAAAAAAAGACATCACACTGCTTACCCTAGATAAGATGGGCGGTGCTATGCCCTTTGTCAGACGGCCCCTGCTCTGTTGTGCTGCCTGAGGGCGCTCTGTCAACAGAGTTAACGGGGGCTTTGCTCACAGAGAGTTGTCAATTCTCCTGGCTCTAACTAGGGTGGGAGGACCGTTGGTTTGGGGAAAAAGCATTTACTGCCACTTTTGTGACTAAATACTCTCTCCCCACCAAACTCTAAATCAAGCCATAAAATACCTGTGATCAGATGCACACAGAAATGAATTACACAGAAACGAAGATATCTGTAATGCAATCACTGTGTCAACGGAAATTACTCTTAACCCGAGAATCTCATGACTCAGTGGCACAGAAACTGCATTCGAATGCTATAACATACAAGCTGTAAACAGATTAGCACAAATTCAAGTCTAACATAAACTAAGTAATAATGTACAAATTAAAAATACAAAAACATATCCTTAGTAGTTGCCTCTACAGAAGCCTTTATCATATACAGCAACTCTCTGTGGGACCCATAATTGTATTCCTTCCTTGGGGTTGGTGACTAATGAAATGCTGCTCATGTTACAACCAGTAATGACTCACTTCTCTTCAATTCCTCTGAGCATGTGCAGAAGGCCCTCAATACATTTGCTGCTCAGGAGTGCCTCCGGTGTCCCAAAGGCCATTCCATCTGCGCTTGTATTCCCCTAGTCACCACCTGAAATGCTGCCTAGGCTTCATATTAAGTAAGCTGGCTTTTCTTAGTTACTCCTCTGAGAAACTACATTCATTGGCAAGTGCTGCCGCTGTCCACTTTCATCCTCAGGTGACAGGGTCTCATTTACTTTCCCACTATCTGCTCAGCATCATATTGTCACAAAATCTAACATCAATAAACTATCCACATACCTGAAAATTGTAAAATCATAATAACCAATAGATCATATGGGGAGGTGGGGTCGCCATTACCCACCATTCTGACCTACAAATCCTGCACTCCTCATACCCAGACACTCTACTTCAGGAAGGCCTGGCAAGTTCATTACACTGGAACCATAAATCTGTGCAACTAATTCTGCCGTACCTCCAACTAAACGTTGTAATTTCCAAGCTCTATGGAATATACCGCCAACTAAACACAAGGAGATGATGGATGGAGCGCTGAAACTTTTCAAACACTCACCCCAGTCACAGATCTGGGTTGAATCCATCATCGTTCTTTAGCTCACTTTGCCACCCCAGTTCAGACACAGCTATATGCAAATCAGTCGACCCTGTGCCTGATGGGAACAGTCCAGCCCGAACTGCCAAGCCAAGTCTTCCCTGGAACAGAAACAAGCATCCTGGGACCGGTTTCGGGCTGACAGCCCTCTTCAGCCAGGATAGCTTGAATCCAGTGGCAAAGTGAGCAAGGGACTCACGTCTGGGCATACCCTGCCAACTTAGGACGAACAAAGCAAACACAAGGAGATGATGGATGGATGGAGTGCTGAAACGTTTCAGACACTCACCCCCAGTCACAGATCTGGGTTGAATCCATCATCATTCTTTAGCTCACTTTGCCACCCCAGTTCAGACACAGCTATATGCAAATCAGTCTTGATCCTGTGCCTCATGGGAACAGTCCAGCCCGAACTACCAAGCCATATCTTCCCTGGACCGGAAACAAGCATCCTGGGACCGGTTTCTGGCTATTCAGCCGTCATCAGCTAGGCTAGCTTGAATCCAGTGGCAAAGTGAGCAAGGGACCCACGTCTGGGCATACCCTGCCAACTTAGGGCGAACAAAGCAAACACAAGGAGATGATGGATGGAGCGCTGAAACTTTTCAGACACTCACCCCCAGTCACAGATCTGGGTTGAATCCATCATCGTTCTTTTGCTCACTTTGCCACCCCAGTTCAGACACAGCTATATGCAAATCAGTTTTGACTCTGTGCCTCATGGGAACAGTCCAGCCCGAACTGCCAAGCCATGTCTTCCCTGGACCGGAAACAAGCATCCTGGGACAAATTGATTTAAGCACAGATCTCTGTACTGGGGTGAATGTATGACATTGTTCTGCATTCTGTCAATCAACTGTTCTTTTTGCATTTGTCACCCCGAGTGGGACGGGTATGCCCAGACGTGGGTCCCGTGCTCTCCATGCCACTGGAGTCAAGCTATCCTGGCTGATGAGGGGTGAAACCCCGAAACCGGTCCTAGGATGCTTATTTCCAGTCCAGGGAGGACCTGGCTTGGCAGTTCGGGCTGGACTGTTCCCATGAGGCACATGGTCAAGACTGATTTGTATATGGCTGGGTTCAAACTGGAATGGCATGGTGAGCAAAAAAATGATGGAGTTAGGCCCAGATCTCTTTACTGAGGTGAATGTATGACATTGTTCTGCATTCTGTCCATCAACTGTTCTTTTTGCATATACCGCCAACTAAACTTTGTTTTCAGTCTTCATGATTGACAAATCTAGTTTTACAAATTTACTATTAATCAAGACCACATTATTGTGCTTCAGGACTTTAATTTGTGGCTTGAAAACCCATCACATCCGTCTGAAATCTTCTGCTCCACTCTAAATATAGACAGACTTAAACTTCAATCTCAACAACCTTCACATTAGAAGGTCATTTTCTTGTTCGCCTATTCAGTGCAGACTACCTTGTGCATATATAAAATGCTCTTCCAGCTCTCTGGTCAGATCATTTTACTGTTACATTTGACTTCATCTCCTATCCTTCGCAAAAATTGCTGTTCCTGTCCTAAACCTACAGGAACTGGAAAAATTGGATGCCTCTCTTTTTCAAAACCCCTGACTAAAGTAATTTCAAATCAGACATGGACTGCAGATGACGTATATGCTTTTCATAAAATGCTTAAACAGACTACCTGAAATTCTCGACCTTCAAATTCTCTTTCAATACTTTTCCACTTGTTGTATTATTACCTACAGCACAACTCTTTTTCAGTTTTTATATCACTTTTTATTGGTTATTAGAAATACATTACAAATACATAAGTCAAGTGAAACTGGGGCAACTACACCTCTTATGAATCGTGTTGATAAGCAAATAAAGTGTACAGGAGAACAAAAGGGCCACAGGGAAAATTACGTGAACCCATGTCTATAAGTCAATGGACCCCAAATCTTCTTATATTTCTTTTTGCAGAGTCTGTAGTATAAACTGCCTGCTCTGTGGGTGCACACTAGTCCATGCTGCTCTGCCATTCACCTGCAGAGGGAGGTGCAACCTGACATCAGTGGTGCGCAATATCATGCTTGTCTACAGGAATCCCAGCCCCACATGCGATCTTAGCGCCCCGGAAGAGGACCAGGCTCCATTATGCCCAGAACTGCAACTTTAGGTTCAAGGTTACTTGGTTTGTGTGCGATTCTGGCCAAGGTATACATGGACAATCTCAGAGCACACGATAAAATGGGTTGGGGGGGGGGGGGTTCTTGTATTAGGTGCAAGCTGGGCTACTGCTGCTGCCCATCCTCCACGCCCGATAGGGGCTGTAGGATGTCCTGTGCAGGTAACTGCACTTTATTACTCTTCGATTCGAGGAGATGGCCTGGGACCTTGCCGTCATCTTTGCCTCCTAACAATCCTTGTCATCCAGCTCACCTAGGTTTCACTCCAAAACTGCCCTCGTCTTGCCCTTAGGGCAGAGGTCTTCAAACTTTTGTGCTCTGAGCCCCCCCATAGCAAAATGTTTTGTGGTCGGGCCCACCTCCAAAACTTAAAGGCAATGATTGGGGGAGCGTGAGGGACATGGCTGTGTGCAGTGGATGGGGCTTATGAGATGATTTCAGGAGTACTTTTTCTATAGCTCATAAACAATACTAAGTATGATACTTATAAAACAGCAAATGCATCAAACAAAAACATGTATGGTCCCAAAAATACTGCTCCCCATAATTGGGGTGTTGGGAGCCCCTCACACTATTGGACCCCAATGCAACTACACCTGCTGCATTAATGATAGCAGTTCTGAGCAGCAGGCTATCTCTTCTGCATCTTCCACCTCTTCCCCATCATGCCTGACCATCACTCCGATTTTGAATCAGGCTCTCTGTCCCTTTCAGAAAAAAAAGAGCTCCCACATGTTGTCTCCCTTTTTTCTGCAAAGGTGCCCTCGGTCTTAATGCTAGAAAGGAAAATAAGCTCTCATGCCCCTTTTTTAAAGGTAGACAGTGATAGTTGTGATGCAATGGGCCCCTCAAACCCATGGGCCCCAGTCCTGCCGCATCTGCTTAATTATTGATAACCAGCAGTGGCCACTTACACACCTGGCAGCAGTACCAGCTGCACTAATGAATGGCCCTTTTTAAAGAAAAAAAAGGGGGAAAACGGTCTCTTATATTTCCGCGTTTGCTACATAATCCATCATCTGCTGCATAGTGATGCATATCCAATTATTCAGTGCTGTAAACTAGTACTTACAAACGTTCTATTCTGAAGGACAGATTTATAGCATTTTCGATAATTCTGCTTTATTGTGCGGTATAGGAAGACAAATGCGTTCTTGTTGCACACATGTTTTTAAGTGAACGTAGTTCTATGTATGTTGCTGTTTATTTTGCTGCACAATTCACTTCTTTTGTGGTCTTCTGCCATGTTTTTTAAATATGTTGAGCGTGGATTCAGCAGCCATTTTGTCTCCCAAACCTACTTTGGGACGGGATCACCACGCACACCTTGTTGCTGTTGTCATAAGGCTGTTTGAGCTCGGTGTTCATAAAACCAATCATCTGCTTATTGCCGCACAGATTAATATGTCCTCACAGCACTCTAACAAACATTAGCTATTCCCTTTGCCGCTACACAATTCCCACCCCCTTTAACTATTTCTTATTTAACTTCAACTTGACAACTTCCATTAGTAACGGGCACTTTTGCCCTTTCTCCTGACTACAATGTTTCTTTGCGCTGAACCGGCCTGTCTGCCCCTGGACCAAGCCTACCTTCCTTTCATCCCCCCATTCTCCTCTTACTTTCCGTTGTTCTTTTCCCTCTTACCTCTAAACTCATCCTTAGTGCCCTTCGGTGAGCTTGACCCCCTATGACTAATACCCCTTCCTCGAATTGCATCTCTTTCCCAGTGCCCAACTTGCTGCTGAAGCATATTGTTCCTCTACCAGGGTGGGTTGGGAGGCTTAGTGCTTCACTAGAGCAATTGCTCTGTCGCAAATTCAGCACTGTGAAGCAATTGCCACTCCCAAATCTCCCGGGGTGAAGAGGGCAGTACCTTTCAATCCACCTAGTGCCCTGCAAGTCCCTCAGTGTGTTGTGTGCGTGTAAACTTCATAGGAAATACCATAATAGAATTTACCAATACTGTGTGGTTCTGTAATTACCGCATATCTTATAATCATGATTCAAGCAGCAAAAACTGCTTCCACCAGAATTGAGACTACGGATATTTCAGCAATAAAGGCCTAACTATTGATGTTTATGCATCACAGTAAATACAGCCAATTGTTAACTCAATGATATTCAATGGGTTTTGAAGCACTTATTTTGGTACTCTTGCTGTTAGCAGGATGTTAGTCAAATACATTCTTGAACCATCCTCACATAGGTCAGGAATTGAAATGGGGCAAAAATAAAAATACATAAATGTCTTTGTTTTAAGCAATCTATCAAGAAACATCATTTACAATGCAATAGCTCTAACTCTCACAAATGCGAGACCTATTGCACTGCAAATGATTGTGTTTATTTAGCAACCTCTTTGACCCTGCCAGCATACTTCCTGACCCCCCACCCCCACGGCACTCTGGTCACAGCTCTCACAAGGGCTCGAAGTAAATGAAGACGGCCTGGAAATACAGCACATAAACATCGCTGCACTTCCAGGCCATCTTCATTTACATGTGCTTGCAGAGGCATTTGCGCCCCGCTGGGAACCCATCCCCCACAGTTTGAAGACCTCTGCCTTAGGGAGTGTGTAGTTAAGGAGTAGGGCCCTATACAGTCGAGAATGCCCTCGCGTCCCATGGGTTCAAGCACTAATTTGGCCTCCAGATGGTTAAACTTGGAGATATTCTTCAGAGCCTCAGTATGTGCTGAGACTGCATGGCGGAGCTGAAGGAATCTGAAAAATTGGAATCGGTGAAGGTCGTACATCTATGCGAGTTTCTCAACAGATTTTATATGTTCATTTTATCACACCTCACTAGTGAGACATCCCAATGAGAGCCCAGGATTTAAAGCCTAGCAGTCTTGTAACCTGACAAAACTGAGTCCCATACCACAGAAAAGTCAAATTTGTTGGTTTGGCCAGCCACTTATTGTGCTTCAGCGCCTCACGCCAACATGGCAAGGGAACATGAGTTATCTGAGGGAGAGAATGGGGAGGGGGAGGCAGCTCTTTAGTAAGTGTAAGGTGCCATGCTGTTCTAAGTTGCTGAGTTCAAGGTGCACCGCCGGGCATTTGCTATCCATGAACAACAAGTCTCCTAATGCTATCATCTGCACTGCTCAATAGTAAAGGCTTAAGTAATGGACCTACGAGCCCCTTCAAATATAAATCAGTGTACTTGTATGAGACCCTTGGTAGTTTACTGCCCTAAATTTACCTAAAGACAATGGCCTCCAAGTAGGAATAAAAGACTAACTGGAAGACAAAGGGATAATTCTGCAGGACGTAGCGAAACAAGTATAAAGCCATCCGTCCCACCATAGAGATGGGTGAGGAAGACCATATGTCCATATTCCCACAATGTTGTAGCACAGTGCTATTATTCAGGTCCCAGGCCCTTCGATGGTCCAAGGTGACTGCTGTACTCATGTACTGAAACTGATCCTCGAACACTTAGTTGGGAAAAGTGTTTCCATCTGTGGAAAGAGCAATAAAACTCAAAGCCTTGGCAGGGCAGGGTCTATCTGCCAAGACATCCGTCCCGCTAATACAATATAAGTCCCTGTTAGGCCTGATGTCATCCTGTGTAGGCCTCATCCCTGTTTTACAGGCTTCAGATGAGATTTGTCCAAAAAGAATTATGCACTCAATGGAAACAAGTTGGCAGCTCATGGGACAGTACAGTTCAAGTCACAAGACAACTGAAACAAGCACTGCTGTTGTGGAGCAGCCCAACAAATCAAAACCAGGTCTCCTTCCAAACTTTAACCGCTTCACCGCGATCGGAATTCCGCCCAGGTGCTGGAAATTCCGATCGCGGGTGTGGTCGTGACGAGCTCAGCTTGTCGTGCGCAAAGCGCGACCGCGCAGCCTGATGAGGTGAGCTCGTCACGCGCATCGAAGGGGTTAACAGAAACAATCGTACTGAAAACAGATGCGTCCATGGATGGCTGGAGACAGTATCAGCAATAACCATCAACCAGAGGTCTTCGGTCAGATTCAGAAAAGATGTTTCACATCCATGTATTGGAGCTCTGGGCCATACAATTAGGCCTAGAGGAGTTCCTACCAAGACTAGCAGGTCAGGCATTTCTAATCAGAACACACAATACAATGTCAATGTTCTCCGTACCAAAGCAAGGGGAACACCTGCTAGGATGCCAAATCAACAAATAGTTACAACAGCAATTGGAAGCATTTTTGTGGTGCAAGAGCTAAGACTTTCTTCAAGTTCAAATACAACCCCATCAAATACTCTCATACTTGTCGGATCTGGCTAAGAGTGAACTTAAATATTCTTCAGTAAGAGCCCATCTAGCTGCAATGTCAAGATTCAGAAGAACAGAACTGTAGTCTTCCAAAGAATCACAAAGTAATTTATTAATGGAGTTTTCAGGGCATTTCCACCTGTATGACGTTTTTCGATTGGTTAGGAGCTTAACATTGTCCTCAGCCAGTTAATGCAACCTCCCTTTGAACCAATACGCAGTGCACTTAAAATGAATCTCTTGGAAGACTGTGCTTCTCCCAGCACTAACATCAGCAGAGAGTTTGGGAAATGCAAGCATTCACTACCTTTTCCCCTGTTCACAATTAACAAAGTTATTCTGAGACCAGTCCCAAATTAATTCACCAAGATCCTACTAATTTTCACTTGAGTGAAACAGTCATTCTACAGTCTTCTTAAATTCATCTATGTCAGCAGAAAGACCATTACGTTCATTGGACTCGTATAGATGCCTCAGGTTCTACAGTCATAAGACAACCGACATACGTTCATCAGAGCAGCTGTCTTTTGGACAGCCAGGAAGGGGCTGTCCGCTGACACAACAAGGGACAGCACTTTGGCCCTCGGCCTGCATTACATTCTGTCACACAAAGGCCAAGTGTCTGCTCCAGGGAGGGCAAGGGTGCATTCCACCAGGAGCATGGCAGGAACAATGACACAATTGTGGTGTGCACTTATGAGACATCTGCCCTGCAGCCACCTGGAAGAGTAGGTAAATGTTCACGAAGCACTATTGCTTAGATGTGGATGCAGAACCTGACGCAGTAGTATGACAGGCAACTCTCATAAACCTGTTTTAATAAAGGTGAGCCTACTTCCCGCTTTTTATTATGTATTATTCTGAATATTTTTTGCTTACTATTCTGTTTCAAGCATGTGAATATATGAAAGATCCAAGCTTGTAGAAGAAATTAGTTACTTACTTGTAACTCGAGTTCTCCAGCTTTGAAATCTTTCATATATTCACATGCGACGCTCCCTTCTCCCCGGTCAGAGGCTCATTCATTACATACTCTTCTGATGCTTGTGCTTTGAAATCTGAGCTATGGTCGCCTCTGGCAGGAACAGAAGAGTTGACACTTTCATCTCACTGGCTGAAGTTTGGATTGTTTGAAATGGGGTGGATGTGCTACTAAAAAAGCAATTTTGTTCAGGTCGATGTCCATTTTAACACTGTTTACTGCTATTTAAATATACTGCGGATTCCCAGGCTGTGAATACATGAAAGATTTCAGTGTTAGTGAGCTGGGGTTACAGGTAACTAATTTCGTTCATCACTGGCACCAGTGTGAATCATATATAAATGTGCAGATGTGTACCTGTTACAACATTAAATTATGTGGTTCTACAGGTGTGCATTGCGCTTGTCTTCAACCCTGAGCAGCCTTATACCTGCCTTTACCCACAAGAATCGGTATCAATGCCCGCTCCAGGCAGCAGGGTTAGAGAAGGCGCTCTCAAATGTATTAAAAAGTATGGGAAGCCAGAGCACATGCATTGCTGTGCATGTGCCAAACGACAACCCCCCATGCCTCTTCTCCCTCTCCAAAATCAGAGTCAGAAATTAGCAGTAGTTTTGGAGCTCAAGCCACCGTGTCTACCACACCGACTCGTTCCTGTGCCCTGTAGGCTGGCCACATGCTTGCATTTCCTACATAAACACCAAGAGCAAAATCATTGACCAGAGTTGTGCCCGACAATTCATCTTACAAAAAACAGAACCAGTGGGTGATGGGAGGCACTGCAGGTTCAGCGTCTCTTCAGAGCTTGTGCAATCCATGCATCATTTTTGTTAATCAACAAGGTTTTCTACTGTGATATAGAGGTTTAAATAGCCAACTGTACTTATGACGCCTCCACAATATCAGCTACCAATGTGTGGTTATTGTAGGAAATTGCCTCTTTATATAGTGGACCAAAAAGAGGTACAATGTGTAAAGAGTCAAAGCAAACCCCAGAGGAATTACAGAGGCACAAATGACACCCCTAATGTTCTCTTTTATGGTAGTGTGGGCGAGCAGTTAGGGGTATCAGAGGGTAGTGCTAAGCATTTATTACACACTCACACAAAGGCAGTAATTGAGACACACTCAATAAAGAAATCCAACACCAATTCTTAAAAATAACACATACTTTTCTATAAATTTAGATACCAAGATCATCGGAATTGAGAAAGAACTTTTCAAGTTGTAAATTTTTACAGTTTTAAGAAAACGGACAAAGTGCATTTTCGGGATAGGCAATGTTATTATATGGAGGAAAAACATGTATTGCATTAGGGCATTTGTGAGCGACTTACGGAACTGTTTTTCTGGACTTAAGGGGAGTATGGGGCAAGGTTCAAGGCCACACCAACAGGTCACCTCGGGGGACACTGAGGCATCCGGGAGCAGAGGTGTGTCATGGTGTCAGGTGTCCCATTCACTTCAATGGGAGAACGGTCTGGTTACAAAGAGGCTGCAAGCACGGGCTGGGGCACCATTCCGGGGGAACCCACAGTGGGAGCTTGACCGTTGAGATCCTCGGGCATGTGGGGACGCCTTTGGTCCACTTCTTGGGCTATGGGACTTGGGTGGAGTGGTGTCTTGACGTCGGATTCCGGTGCAGGAGTCTCTCGCGGTTGGAGGGGGCCTGCAGAAAGAGGCTGCAGGTGGCGACTGGAAGTCCAGTCTGGGCAAACCCAAACGTGGGCTTAGCTCTTGTGGGTCTGGGGGCCCTGTTGGCACCGCCTCCTCCCTTCGACTCGGGAGCGCGGGTGCATAGGTGCTTTGGGATGGAGGCGGTCACAGAGTCACGTCATGGTCTTTGTTTTGCAGAAGAGGGGCAACAGGACAGCTGGCCCACTCACAAAGTCCCTTGATGTGCAGGTCAACCTTTCTCAGCGTTGGTGCCCGAACTGGGCACAACAAGCCTAGACTGCTGCAAGGGGTCTGGTACTCCAGATACTGGTCCTGTGTGGCTCCAGGCGGTCCTGGCGTCCTTTCATTCAGTGGGGAGACAGATCTGATCTTCAGGAGCACAGGGTCCTCTTCCTGGGGAGCTGCTGTGTCAGGTTGGCCAGGGAGCGTCTACTTGGGCAGCTGCCGGGGAGTAGCTCCCTTACTCTCAGGGAGTTTCTTTGGCAATTTGCGAAGCACTGGCAGTCCTCCAGGTTTCTTGAGGTCTGCACAATGGCAAGACAAGTCAGATGTTCCATGAGGGTCGGGTGCAGCAGGCAGGCCGGCAGGGTTGGCGCTAAGTCAATCGTGCGTCTTTGTTCTTGGGTCGACAGTCTTCTTCTTTCACTCCTTTTTGGTCCAACGAAAATCTGACGTCTGGTATCAGGGGTCCCCTACTCGATTTAGGAGCGTTAAGGGGAGTAAGGGGGTAGTAGCCAATGGGCTACTTACTCCTGGGTTCACTACACCCCCTAGATGACCACTTCCTGTGGGGAATGGGCATCATCCTGTCCCAGAATTCCCAATTCCACCACACACAATATGGTGGGATTTCTCAAGTTGTGTTCACATCAGACTTGATCACCCTAGAGGTGTTCCCAGCCTGGTAGTGCAAAACGCCTCCGGTATAGCTAATTTCCTGCCTGTCCGGGCACCAGATGGTTTACAGTGGGAGGGGTCGGCATCCTCTCCTGTGAGACAAGTCAGACTTGCATACCAAAAGGCGGTGGGCTTTTTGAGACCCCTGCCTTGGAATGCTAATTTTACCAGCTCTCCTAGAGGAGGAGGTGATAACCTCTCTCTCCAGAGCAGGCATGGTTCCTGACCTCCTGAGAGCGAAGGCTCTCACCTCTATGGGGTCAGAAACTCATCTGCACAGCAAGCTGGACTGAGCCAGTCAGCTAGTACACTAGGGGGCTGGTAGGTTTCAGGGGGGCACCTCTAAGGTACCAACTGGGTGCATATTTTAATAAATCCATCACTGGAATCAGTGTGGGTTTATTAGTACAAGGTGTTTGATACCAAACACCATATGTTTCAGTGAAGCCATTATGTAGCTGGGGAACTCGTTTTGACAAGTGCCCAGTACATACCTTAAGATGGTTTCCGTGCTCACTTGCAATATCTAGCAATAGAAGCAGACATCACAGGGGCACATCTGCTTATGCAAATATGTCCTCACATAAAATATAATGCACCCTGTCTTAGGGCTCCAATGCTTGCTGTAGGGGTAATTTACATATATTAGATGCAGTGACTGGCATGATACATAGGAGTGCGTCATATAGTGTTTTCATTCATGGTTTGTACCATGTCACGCAGCCTGCTCTGGCAGTCTGTGTGGAATTTAAATGTGAGTCCCTTAGGGTGGCATAAGCTATGCTGCTGCCCTTGGGGACCCTCTTTAGTACCCCTGCCCTAGGTACCTGGAGTACCATTTACTAGGGACTTACAAGGGTGCTAAAGTCCATAGCCAATTGTAGCACAATTAGACTTTACCTTGTTTTAGGGAAGGAGCACTGGCACGGATGTCTGGTAAGCAGGCCTCAGTGCACTGTCGGAGTCGAAAATCAGCATCTAGTAGCTATAAAGGGGGCAAAAATGGGGCGACAACTGCAACAAAAGCCCAGGTCCCTACAGTTATCTTTTGATGGGAGATGAGTTTTACGAGACCAAGTACATACATTTAATATGACTCATATTCTACATATATGTATTCTAACTTTTGGTATGTCCCCCCTGTGTGCCATATAAATTTATTGTTCACTAGGCACTATAAGGTTTAAACAGTGCTGCGTGGTAAAGGAAAAAGCAGTAAATTTCTCAGAATGGAGGAAAAACAACCTTTACTCTTGTGTCGGGGATTCCGAACCAACAGGTAAAAGGGCCACTGTTTATCACAACTTTACAGAGGCCAACCAGTGTAGAGCGAAACCATTCTCGTTGCCCAATAGTGCATTGCTAAGATATATTGTGACATCATTTAAAGGATAGCCCCTTCAAAACTAGTTAACTCAATTTACAATCTCTTTTTAGTTAGAATTCAGAATGAGAAAGCATTGCCCATTTCGTTATCCTTAAGGGAGAGGGGGTCAGTGTGGGGAGTAGACAACTTCATATACTTCTTAAATCATTGTCTTCCCCACATATACATTAAGAAGTACAGTTTTAAATGCAGCTATATGGAAGTCGAAGGTGTGAATGCACTCAGAGAGATAGGATCTATAAACATTTGAGTACTGGGAATTATTGAGTTCCTGCTAACACAGCTTTGCCCGCCCATCAGGTTCAGATGCTAATAACACATGAAGGCTTTTTAAAAATACAGCTTCTGGGATTTGATTTTGTAATCAAAACTCAAGACGGGTTTCAGCATGGCCTATGTTCTTTGGTATCTGAAAAACAGATTTAAAAGCCTTTATTTGCAACTTATTCAATAGTGGAGCACCTTGACCACTAAGGTTGACTGAGCTGCAGTTCAGTGCAGGGACCAATTTCGCCTCCATGACTTTGACCAAATGAGAGTAATTTGCACACATTAGCTTGTTTAACAGGGTCTTAAAAGCACAGATGGAAGTTGCATTTCTGGCACTCAAATGATTGAAATGACCCTTAAATTATATCATATCATCGAAAATAATACCAAGATATTTGTATGATGTCACTGGCTCTATAGACATTCCCCTGACAAGCCAAACACGTGGTTTCACTTTTGAATGACCGAATGTGATAATTTTAATTTTTTTAATATTCAGCTCCAAGACGTTGACTGATACATATTCATCAAAGGACCCTATTATCCGCTGTAATCCTATTGCTGTATTGCTGAGTAATATAGTGTCATAGGCGCATTGTAAGTACTTTATATTATGACCTGCAAAGAAGGGAGCCTGGGCATTCACATTTTCCAAATGTTGCGGAAGATCAGCCATAAAAAGATTAAATAAACACAGGGCAAGGACATAGCCTTGCTTCACGCCATGGAAGGTGTTAAATTTCCGAATCAAACTAGGGCCGTCTCCCAGTTTCATTTGGAAGAACCTCTTTTATATTTATAAATATTATTTATATGATTACTTGAGAATATTATGTATTTTAATATCGACGGAATGATGGCATCTATAGCGTAGATCGCCTAGGTTTTCTTATCAAGTAATGAAATCTTAAAACGATTCTAGAATGATAGCTTTTGCTTCAATGTTAAAATAATATTGATAAATCCAATTGAGATTTAACATCCGCTCGAAATAATACTCAGTCTAGGTAGTGCTCATTGATTGTCATTGATTATTTCATTTAATAATGATTAGCCTCCACTGATTGTATAAGCATTTTTAATATCAATTTGACACGACATTTGAAATAACAGTTTATCTTATGTTATTTTTTATTCTAGACCTGTGTTTAGGTCGAGCCTAGCGGCAGCGTGCATGCCCGGCTCGCTCTGCGGAGCATGCTGTACTGGAGTATGTACTTGAAGCCCCGCCCATATTTGTCATTGGCTTGCGTCATTGTCCTTCGTAAATGCTGCCTTCTGATTGGTAAATTTAGTCCCTCCTTAGTGCCGCCTTGTGTGCATTTGTAACCTCCCATGAGGACTGGCCCTTTTACTTCTGGTGATACACGGTACAGCTTATTTACCCTGTAAGCACTCTTTACTTTAATGTGTTTCTCCTACTGCAGGCACCACATGCATTCCTGCAACCTTCAGCGCGCCATGCGCTTTACAAGCCATCACGCGCATAACTTTTATATACACGGCGCCGCTCCGTGTTTCACTGCGGCGCCATGTACATCAAGTGTTTACGCAATGCTTATTTTAATGTTCTTGATGTTTAAAAGATACCATGCCGTGCTTTCATGTTAAGAAGCCACACCCCTTTCTTTAGACAACCCAGTGTCTAAAGAAAGGTCCGTGGCACCTATTGCATTGCAAATCCTTGTATTATCAATGGCGGCACATGTGATATTTTTAAAATGCGGGGCTCACACGACTTGAGCTTTTGCTGACACTTTAGCCAAGCAGTAGGGGCGTGAGGTAGCAGCGACACAGTGAGGCTGCAGCGGGGGCTCTGTACGCTGGCTCTTCTCCAAGCCATCCCAGCAGGGCAGGAGCCGCTCCTGGTGAACTTCAGGCTGCTCACACTGAGTACTGCTCGCTTTAGTTTACATCCTTGGGGCTCCTGACTTTAATTAAATGAAAAACATCAGGCGACTATGAAGCTTTCCTCTCCCAGCGTGAGGCACATTAAACCATTTAACTATACGTGGAAGGGAAGCCCGGAAGGATAACAAGAAACCTTAAATGGATTAATTGTGGATCAAGAAACGCTCTCTCCCCGGAACAATTGCTCCTTGCTAAGCAGAACATTTTTCCTTGCCGGCTTCCCCGCCACGCGTAAATAGTTTACTCCTCCTCACACTGGTACCGGGTATTTTATCTATATTCGCATTTGAACATGAGCCAAACATTTCGTGCAAACCGCTTTTTGGCTTTGCACGCTGTGCTGTTGCCTGGGGCGGGTACGATACATAAGGTACACGTGAAATGAAGCAAACATTCCTTGCTTATCAAACCAGAGTCATATGATCTCTTCTTGCTCGGGTACAGGCTGTGAGTAGGTGAAACATGAGCCTGCGTGCCTCTCCTGGGATCGCGTTGAACAAGCATTTGCAATGCATTAGGTCTCGCAATTGCGAGATTTTGACATATTGGCATTGTAAATGACAATGCCATTTATTTATGTGTTTAAAAAACACCTGCAATAATAAAAGGCATTGTCATTTACAATACCAATAGGTCAAATTTTATACATTTTGTGAGACCTATTGCATTGCAAATGCTTGTTAATATTGTAACATTGCAATGTGTGTGGCAATTGTCTTATCAATATGCATCTTAATGATTTTTCAACTGTTTTTTTAGCATATTGTAATGATTTTCAGTAATTCACCAATAAAATGTACGTACTTAAGAAGTACAGTTTTTGAGTTGTTCTTGGCTGCAGTGCAAGCCCATGCAAGGTCAACCTTTGAGCCATTTTTGGCTTTTTTCATTTCATATTGAGCCCAATGCGTTTGATGTATTTTGGCTTTGGACACAAACGCCAAATGAAACCGTTCTATATCCTGGTGCATTAGGGTCAAGTAAGCAAACACCAAATTCACAGGTACGTTTCCTTGGTGGAAAGATGAGTTCCTAAACGACGCAATAGTTCTGTGCTGCATGCGTGGACCCCCAAGCACTTTGCCGTACGTATATTGTTCATGAATATAAACTCAGAGTGCTAGTGTCCATCTGATGAACAGTAGCCGTTAGTGGTCTATCAAAGGGTAACTCCCCCTCCCCCTCCCCGAGTATAGTCTGTATGATCGTGAATAACCCATTTCAAACCAGCATTGCAGAATATTAGTAGCAAAAATGGCAGAAAAAAGCGTAATGGGGTGAAAGAAATGCAGCCTTAAAGTACTTAAATCAAAACTGAAAAAACAGTATCCTGTCATTTTAAGATCCCAGAAGCTTCCCCTACCATGATGCATTGTATTGCCCGGTGTCTCACAGAAGTTCTGTTTTTTGGCTACTGTGAGTAGGATCTCAGAGCACATGTGAGATTTCACACCTGTTTTTTGGCAGAATTTTCAGTCATCTCTCCTACTTTTTTTACTTTCACCTGACGTTTTATATACCCAGCTACCAAATGAAATGATTTATTTTCTTACATCTGGAATTATTTTCAATCAGATTCTCTTTTCTATTTGAGAAGTGCCACTCCTGTAGAAGAAAAACCAGGCAGTTTCAGATCCACACAAAGTTTGTGCGGTATGCCTCCTGGCCTCATATTCTATGAAAGATTGCAATATTTGCCAAACAATGTCTGAGAAGGTATTAGAAGACCGGGTGGGTATAAGGCTGAGGAAAGAAGAGGAAAAGAGACAAAAGAAGAAAAGGATGCAAGAAGCCTCTTTTCAGGTAACTTCTGGAAGTAAGCTGGCTACTGAAAAGGACTCCCAAACGAGGTACCAAGGACAGATGACAAAGCTGTAAGTTTCATCGATCACCACTCTCAACACCACTCAGAAAGCCATGTCTTCTAGTTCTATCAAATTGAATGGACCCTCATCTGAGCCGATTCACAAGGCTACAGTGCAGCATCTTTCCTTGACAGCAGACTTTTTCATAGACATTACATCTGCTTGAAGATAGAGTAAGGTACAAGGTTTGTTGTCAACAGAGCTTTGCGCAATTTTTTGTTCTTGAACAGGGTAGTAATGAGGACACATCCTAGCTTCACTGATAACCCACTGGGCTTCAACAGAAATGTGTTTAGGAGGACATTCGTTTTTGTGGATGGGGAAAATGAGTGATTTGCCCAGAATCACAGGGCCTTGAGCCTACATTCCCCAGCTCTAAGGTCGGCAGCTCTGGCCGTTACACCACATCCTCCCGACCTCCCCCCACTTGGGGCCGCGGTGTTTGCGGAAGTGCCAGTTTGTGTAAAAACCCTCTGAACTCAGCAGTACAACACTGAGAGTTACTGCACCCAGATATAACTCACTTTTTCTGGTTTCCTATCGCTCATTCCTCCTGTCCGTTCTTCCTCATTTTTACAGCGGAAACTGTGACCCGTGAGCGGCGAGGGAGGAGGAGGAACAGCACCGACAGCAGAGCAGGATGGAGACGGGCTAGTGCGCACGCGCTGAAAAGGGATAAAATTACTGCGCATGCTCAGAGTTCCGCGCATGCTCAGAAAGGGGCTCCCTCCGTTTGTCATGCGCAGTAGACCGATCTTGATCCGAGTCATATTTTCTTCTGTACTGACAGCTCCAGCAGGGGGCGGGCTCTTACTGGGCCATTTTTTTTTGCAGTTTTATAATAAACGTGATCTGGACGCAAAGTTATCGGAGAGCTTTACACGAGCACCAGTTTCTTTACAAGGGAGGACACATTCATTTTTAGGCACGGAGAGATTATTGCCCAGAATCACAGCATGTTGAGCCTTCTGCGAGACTCGAACTCAGTTCTCCAGCTTCAAAGTTGGTAGGCCCAGTTGTTATGCCACATCCTCTCCCCCAATTGGGCTTGTTGTGTGTGCTTCTGGAAGTGCTACAGTTTGTGTAAAACCCCTAAAAGCCCTTTGAACATAGCAGTTTTGCCCTTGTTTCCTGTAAAAGTATTGCCGGACTGACTTGCACTAGAATTCTTTAGACGAGTTTGTATTTGTTGCATTAAACTGTCATTTAAAACGGACGGGATTTGAATGATAATTTTATAGCTATGTTGATATGAAAACACTGGCCAAGCGGGTGGAGGTGACAAACAGGGCTAGGTGAAGCAGCTGCTATCCCATGTGATACTATGTTACACATTGGGTGGGACTCTTTAAACTCTCAAAGAGCAGGCTTGGTCCAAGCGCCATAGTCAGTGCCAGGTCTTCAGAAATACTGAAACAGTATGCAGAGCTGCCAAGGTTTCAGATTGCTATGTGTGGCATTTTCTTAATTCCAGTGTAATTATGAGTGACATTTCAACGACTATGAGTGACGCTTTCTCGAGAGCAAAATCAAGCAATCAGACATGCCAACATTTTAGGGCATGGAAGTGGGAGATTTTAAAATAGAAATCGGGAGAATGTAATTTCCCCATTGACTTCTATTGCAAAACATGCAATTTCAGGCGGGAGACAGCTAAAATAAACCCATTTTGTGCTTGAAAAATCGGTAGTCTCCCGCCTGAATCGGGTCTATTGGCATGTATGAGCAATGAAGACGAGGGAAACATATGAATATCAGAAATTACACCTATTTGAGCAACAAGAAACTCGAACAATAGTCACATCATAGGTCACAGGCTGTATTTCAAAAAGAAATAGGCTAATCAATAAAAATCAGGTTACTAAGCGGTCCGCCCCGGTCGCGGCTACCTGCCCAGCCACGCTCGCAGTACGATCACACCAGAAGCAGCCTGTCACACAGAGCTACCCTACAGGCTCTGTGTTAGTCTAATGCCTGATACTTTGCAGGGCTGTTAAATGAGGCTAGAGCAGTGCTTTAAATGGGAAAAAATAAGTGCAGGTACTCATTAAAATAGGTGTGGCAAGTGGGCGGGGCTAAGGGCAAGATATGATCATACATAATAACCTCTGTACCAGTTGCAGCACATATCAAAACACACAAGAAATGCGTTAATGTCAATAAAACAGATTAACTTATTACACATAATGAAAGTCACAATGGCACTTTCACCCGAATGGTCGCTGCGCACCTGATTGACAGTGCAGGATCTGTCTAGAGACCCTGGCCTGTTAATCACAGCCTGACACAAGCCCTCTCAAACCCCTGCAGTTTGAGGACATTCAAATGGGCGCTGCTGGAACCTTCACCAGCAACTCGGCTCAGTTAATTTCATGCTCCTCGGAAGCAGAGCAGAATCTGCCCTGCACTGGAGGAGAAACGTAACCTGCGCCTGCTGTGCTGTGGATCAGGGTACCGGTACTCTCCCTGGCTACAGAGAAGTGCGGGTACTGACGGCAAAAAAAATCGGAAGTGCCGGTACTCAGTACCGGTGAGTACAAGCCCATTTAAAGCACTGGGCTAGAGCATGCGCTCAATATATTTTTTTGTTCTCAAAAAACACGTATTGCTATAGTAGTGCCTGGCACTGAAAGGGGATGATTTGTGTGTGGATGTGCTCCTTGTGAAAGGGCAGAATTATGTCCCTCTAAGTGAAGTTAGCAGTGGCTGAAATGGGCTAACCCCCTGCCCCATGCTCATAGCTGTCAAGTTTTCAGTTTTGTTATATGTGACATTTCTATGCTTTCAGCATGGTTATGTGTGTAATTTGAATGCTTCTAGTGTGAGGAGCTGTATTCCGGGCTGACCAAAGCGGTCACGTTTGCGCAATGTGATCAATTTAAGAAATTATTTCCACCACTTGCACCATATTAGGGTCTAGAAAAGACATAGAACCAGTGGCAATGCGCCTGAAGTTCTTATGCAAGGGTACATAACATGAGCATTCCTTTTGCATGCTGGGACTTTTGAGCCTGTTATGTATCTTATAATGGGAAAAGTCCGAGGTGGGTTTAAATGGTAAGAACATTGGCAAAACACAATTGGCTCTAGTAAAAGGCAGTGTTAGCCAAAGCTGTCAGACACATTACAATCTGATGCACGCTGCACAGCCATGCAAGTAAACTAAATATTGTATAATACATCAGTAATGGTTAATTATAAAAGCATGCAGCTTGATGTCCGATTTCTGCAGTTTTGTGGAGACGTTAAAATGTGCGAGCACTCAGAGCCCCTCTCCCCCACCAGCTCTTATCCTGCCAGCTCCAGGCTTCTAGTCACTGTGAACATGTCTTATCTGTGCTTCTGTTTGCAGGCTCCATGGTGATAGCTCTGAACAAACAGAGAGGTGTGAAAAAGCACAGCATCGGCTGAGGACTAGTGTTTCAGTCTACCATGCAGGCACCATGGGGTGTGTGTCCATGCTCTGAGGAGAGCCTCTGAGCTTTCTGTCTCGTACCTGAAATGGAAGTTAGTCCCTTGCACCAGGTGGAGGGGGGCTTTTGTCGGCTGGCAGATTCACTCTAAAATTACTTCTGAACAATCAGAACCACGGGTAGATTTGCGCATCTCCTTCTTATAAGAGGCGCCAAGTGAAATAATTGACCTGCACGGTAGTTAAACAGCTACGCGGCCTTTCATTGCATGCATGCACGCTTCAATCCTGCACAGATTACACACGAAGCTTTGTTCCGGTTAAAACCTTAGCTAGAGCTGAGAGTGCACATCTGAATATGGTATTCGGGTGAGCACAGTTACCTGTTCTGTTGGCTGTCCTCGATCATCAGCAGGGACTGGTGCTGCTGCCAGCATGCCCTCCAAATACTTTACTCAAACAGTCGCACGTCCTCCCATCGCCCCTCTGCTGCTGCTGGCTGACTCTGACACTACCATCCCGGTGACCACAGGGTCGCACAAGCTGCAGCGCCACTTGTCTTGGCATGTGTGGCATAGACAAATAAAACAATCACTCGTGCTGCTGCCTGGACCAAGACACTCATTATTTCATAGACTCCAAAGGGCCGATGAAGTGGCAAATCATGTGACTCCCAGAGAGCTCCCGGGACCACAACTTGTTTTTGCCGTGCAGTGGCCGATACAATGTTTCCAACTAGAAGTCTTACACTGCTCCGGCCGGCTGGCTGACCCCGGGTCACCATAGCAACCACTGAGTTCTCCCCAGGCCCAGCCAGCATGTTATCTAGATGTTAATTGTCTCGGCAGGCAGAGCATCACAGCAATGCAATAAAGCACTGTGCACTGACTGCTTTTATGAAACAAGAAGCCTCATTGATCCCCACAGTGAGGCAAGAAGCTCTGGATGCGTGACTAATGCATTTTAGTGCGGTGATGCAGACACCAGCATTAAAATGCGTTAATCTCACGCCTGATGCGTGATACTTGGCAGGGCTGAGTATGTAACGCAAAGCGACAAGACGGGTGAAAAAGAGAGGCTAGCACCTGGCATAGCTGCCAAGGTTTCAGATTGCCATGTGTGACATTTTCATAATTTCGGTGTAATTATGAGTGACATTTTATCAACTATGCGTGACACTTTCTTGCAAGCAAAATCAAGCAATTTAGACGATTGTGATTTACCACCTGTTGTATTTGCATTTTCTGTGCTTGTTATGTTCCTCCTTCCCCCCTCCCTCATCAATGTATTCTGCATTTTACAATGTGTGTTCCAATTCCATCTAGAACTTTGTGGCTGCTGCCAGGCAATCTAGTCAGTTGCACTGTCCCTGATTGCTGGCCAGTCACACCCTGTTGCTGTGCTGTATTTATGAGAATAAATACTTCAAAACTATTTGGACTGATTTTCTTTTCAACAAATGGCATCGAGCTGAGGAGAGGAACACCCCTACCAACATTTTTGCGGCAGCACAGGAGTGGAGTGTTCCTGAACCCATTGAGGAATCTGTTTAAGCCTTCGCAGTGCATCTCTCTGAACTGTAGAGAAGCATTCTTCCACAAGAAACCACCTGTCGAAAACCTGCTACCGAAAGACCCATCCTATGCTGTTTTTAGGATTTCCAACACTTTGATTTGTTTTGTGGAAAGGAACGTTGGAGAGTAAGTTTTAAAAATAAATACCTGCAGGTGCCAGAGGAGCGAGACAAGTGACGCAAGATAAGTCTGACGCAGGATTCCAGACCCCTCTTTCTCCTTTTCCCTAGTTACGGTGAGAAGACACGTCACGCACATTACGCGGTGACGTAACATGCTGCGTGGCGGCCATTTGCAAACACCACCGTTTCCATGGCTACATCTCTACGGAGAAATCTCTCCGTGTTGCGCCGCTGGTGAAGGTGGAGGACAGCTGGCACAAATACCCAAGTAAGTTTCTGTCAACGCTTCACTACCTGCTGGCACAGTGTGACGTACCAGTGAGAAGTGCAATTTCTCACGGTTTTTCTTAAGTGTCTTCTTGCTCAACATCTTTGACGATACTTGAAGCATTTATTTCAAGCCACCTGGAGCATATATTTCTAGCGCTTCAAATTCATTTGATGTTATCTTTAGCGCATTATTTCATGGTCGCTCATTTCAAGCACTGTAACAGTATCTTAAGGAGCAGCTTTACTGATAAGTTCTCGATGCAAGTAAGTTGTACCCTGACCCAGGTTGTTCTATTTCCTTTTGCACGTGTTGCCCCTGGTAGTCGAGATTTATTGCACTATAAATTTATATTTACTGTCACACACCTACTAAAGTAAGCTGTTTGATATAATCGGTTCCATTTACCTACGATTCTTTTTTCAAGTTTGTCACACTGTGCGTTTATCTTCCTCATACAAGAACCATGCAATTTGACCCTCCTGACAAGTTCCTACAAAATAAGGGAGATCCTCCAATCCCTTGGACACGATGGAAAGAAGAATTCTTAAATTACATGAGGGCTATTGATGAGGAGCGCATGGGGGCAGAAAGGAAAAAGAGTATATTTCTGCACTGTTTAGGCTCCGAAGGCCAAGTTGTTTTTAGAGCGTTACCTCAAGTTCCTCCCACTGAAGGGGAAGGTGAAGGTACCAAGGTGTACAAAGAGGCCTTACAGAGAATGGAACAGAGGTTTAAACCTGTCACCAACATAGCTCTCAACAGATATACATTTTATACGAGGGTACAAAACGAAAGTGAGTCTTTTGATGAGTTTTTGACTGCTTTGAGATCTGTGAGCTTACATTGCAATTTTGTCAACATGTGCAACGAAATGATCAGGGATCAGATAATAGTCCACGTAAGAAATAAAAAAAATTCAGGAACGCTTATGGGAATAAGGAGATCCAAAGTTAACTGAAGCTATTTCTACAGCCAAGGCGTTAGAACAATCTGCGAAATGGATGCTTACTGTGAGGAACACTAACAGTAATAAGGCAGAATCAAACGAGGAGATATGTGCCATTAAACGCCCAGAAATACAACGGAGTGAAAATTTGTCCTCAGGGTTGAATACCCCTCGTTTCAGTAACTATGGGGGTTTTAAAAGGTTTGACAGAAATGAGAGAAATGGTACATGCTACAGGTGTGGCAGCAGAACACACATGGCCTCCTGCGGAGGGTGTCCTGCTATCAACAAGGAGTGTAGGAAGTGTGGTAGAATGGGCCATTTTGCTTCCGTCTGTAAGGATTTAAGAAGGAATGTTGCACCCATACGTGGTACGGTGTCCTGCACATCAGAGAGTAATGACGTGGTACACAAATGTGAGTGTTGTGGGTCTACAGAAGAAAACAAGGGTTTTGTAGTTTCTCTTTCTGAAGAAATTTCCAGTATGAATGATCCTGACCCCAGGCACATCAAGAGACCCCCCATGTGCATGGTTGAAGTTGCTGGTGTGGCCCTTGATCTCATGGCTGATTCTGGCTCACCATGGAGTATTATTTCAAAAGAGTATTTCTTCGATAAACTGAGCAGTGTGTTAGATTTTACTAAAGTATTACCATCTGACATCATTGCAGAGAGCTATGATGGTTCCAGGATAGATGTGGTAGGTTACTTGGAAGTGAGTCTACGTTTCAAAACAAGAATTGCTTCTGTTAAGCTGTACATTGCTGTCAAGGGGGTAAATGTCCTACGATGGATAAATCAATGGAAGTTGGGCATTATCCTTAATGCCCGTGCGAAAGAACCTGTAATGTTAGATGAGAACACGTCTGTAGAAAACATTGCAGTGGTTACTTCTGATGAAAAAGGAATTTTGATTAAGGAAAAATTCAAAGAAGTATTTTCAGATGTTTTGGGTAAACTAAAGAATTTTTCGCACAAAATCAAACTCAAGAATGATGTGACGCCTGTAAATCAAAAATTGAGGGGTGTGCCGATAAATGTTAGAGAAGAGCTGAAGAATATTCTTGATGAATTAGTGTCTGAAGGAATCATTGAGCCTATTGATTTAGCCGAATGGGTTTCCCCCATTGTTTTGGTACGAAAACCCGACAAAAAATTGAGAGTCTGTGTTGATCTTAGGGCATTGAATTCTTGTGTTGTAGATTGTCACCCGCTCCCCAACATCAATGAAGTGGTCTCAATGCTGGAGGGTGCCAAAGTATTCTCCACATTGGATCTAAGGTCAGCGTACCACCAGATTCCCCTTACTGTAGACTCCAAGATGCTTACAGCCTTTATCACACCGCAGGGCCTATACCAATATACCAGAATGCCGTTTGGCTTGGCATCTGCGGCCTCTGTGTTTCAAAGAGTTATGTTTAACATTTTCAGGGATGCTGACAACTTCGTTAAGTGCTTCCAAGATGATATCCTAACATTTTCAAGCAACGAGGAGGAGCATTTTAAGCACTTAATGGAAGTTTGTGAAAGATTGAGAAAGAGTGGTTTAACCCTCAAAGCCAATAAGTGTAAAATGTTTAAAACCACTGTGGAGTATTTGGGCCACACCTTATCTGGTGACGGTGTAGTGCCTAAAATATCAAACGTAGATGGTATAATCAATGCTCCTTTCCACACGAATAAAGAACAATTAATATCTTTCGCAGGCATGTGCGAATATTATAGTAAATTTGTAGACAACTTTGCATCAAAAATTTAACCTCTTAGGAAGTTGTTGAGACACAAAACGGCTTTCGAATGGAAAGAAGAGCAATAACAAGCCTTTGAGTCCATCAAAACAGATATCCTTAAGGCTCCCACTCTCAAACCATTCTGTTTGAACAAGGAGTGTGTCATCACAGTTGATGCTAGTTTGTACGGAATAGGTGGGGTGTTGTCTCAGAGGTGTGGGAAGGATGAATGGAACATGTGTTTTGCCTCCCGCACTCTCAATGAGACAGAACGCAGATATGCTGGATTGAGAAAGAACTGTTGGCCTGTGTGTGGGCGATTGAGCATTACCGCAATTATATATGGGGAAGCAAATTCATATTAAGAACAGACCACAAACCTCTAGTCAACATTCTCTCCCCAGGTGGTGGATGGAATTCCACGGCCCGCATTGCGAGACTTACCTCCAGATTGCAGGAGTACTGCTTTCAACCAGAGTTTGTCCCTGTGAAGAAAAATGTCATGGCCGATTTCATGTCTCAACTCCCTTGTCAGGTTAGCTGTAGTGACAGCCTTGATGACTCTGGGGTGGTAACCACCATCCAAGACGTAGTTTCTGGTGCATTTGAAGGTATCACTGAAGAGTCCTGGAGACTCAGTGAAAAGGAAGATCTCACATGGCAGACTGTCAAGGAGTACATGCTGAAGGGATGGCCAGACAAAAGGAATTTGGCAGAGGAATTCATGCCTATGTTCAAGGTGTCCGATGAATTGGAGTTAGAAGGAGAACTGATGTATAAAAATGGGAAATGTGTGCCACCCTTTGGTATTCAAAAATTGATTTTAGAGTTGGCACACAAATCCCATCCTGGCATGTCTGCCATGAAACGGTTGGTCAGAAATTATTTCTGGTGGCCAGGTTTAGATCGCATGGTTGATCGCTCCGTCAGAGAATGTGAAGTTTGCATGAGTAGCGAGAAAATCTTGAGACTTAATGTACCCCCGTTAAAGTGTTCTGAGTGGCCTGATGAACCTTGGAAGAAAGTGGCTTTTGACATTTCTGGTCCTTTTATGTGTCTACCACATGAGTCACGTTACGCATTTGTGCTTATAGACTACCACTCCAAGTGGCCAGAGGTGAAATTTGCATCCAGTTCCTCCACTAACATGGTCATAGAATTTTTCAAAGAAGTTTTCTCCAGAGAGGGTTGTCCTTCAGTCCTCGTGACTGACAATGGGGTGCAACTCACTTCCACAGAAATGGAAAATTTCCTAAAGTGCCAAAATATCAGACACCACACTGTCTCAGTATACGAACCGCATGATAATGGCCTTGTCGAACGCTTTAATAGGGTTTTGAAGGGTTATGTGTCTGATGTGGTCAAGCTGGGAGGAAGTTGAAGGAACTCATTGAGAGAGAAACTTTGGTTATACCGCATTACGCCTCATACCACTACAGAGGTTAGTCCTTTCCGCCTTTTGAAAGGACGAGAGCCCGCTTCAAATATTTGTCCTTGGTGGTTCAAAGAGAAGTGCAAAAACAAGTTTTTCTCGGATGAAATGGTAAGTGGTGTTGCGCAAAGGGTAGAAGCCAAACAATTCAAAACCAAGAGGTGGTATGACTACAAATGGAAAACTAAACTCCCCAATTTCAAAATTGGTGATTGGGTCAGAGTTAGGAAACCTAGTTTCACCAGCAAATGTACTGATAAATTTGGCAAGCCCCTGAAGAATGCTAAAGCATTTGATAACAGCGTCATCACACAAGATGGCAGGTTATGGAATGTTAGGCGTGTTGCCAAGTGTCCCTTTGTATCTAATAGAGTAAGAGACTCGTCCCCTGAATATCACAACCATCCTGAAGACACAGTTGCTTCTAGAGTCAAAGTGTCAGATAGCTTAAGACGATTTCCCAAAAGATTAGCTGATTTCAATAGATAGCTCTACATTTTGCCTTATGTCTGTTTCCTTTTGAAAAAAAGGAGGTATGTTGTATTTGCATTTTCTGTGCTTGTTATGTTCCTCCTTCCCCACTCCCTCATCAATGTATTCTGCATTTTACATTGTGTGTTCCAATTCCATCTGGAACCTTGTGGCTGCTGCCAGGCAATCTAGTCAGTTGCACTGTCCCTGATTGCTGGCCAGTCGCACCCTGTTGCTGTGCTGTTTTTATGAGAATAAATACTTCAAAACTATTTGGACTGATTTTCTTTTCAACACCACCCTTTAACAGTGACCCTCAAGTCTCCATAGCCATTCTCTTACATGCTTTTGTTTTGTATTATAGAGCTACTCATGCAAGTGTAGAGTGTCAGAGCACTTAACATCTGTGAGAAAGTGCCCTCTTTCTGCATGGTTGCCCCCACTTTTTGCTGAATTGCTTATGTGCTTTGACTGAGTGTGCCCTGGGCTCCGGCTAATCAGGTACCCAGGGCCTATGTTCATTCCCTAAAACTGCATTGAAGCCTAAACCCAATTGGCATCTCTGGCCACAGGTCAGCCCCTGGTAAATGGTACCACAGGTACCCACGGCACTGTGACCAGAGAAGGCCTCTAAGGGCTGCAGCACTTATTGTGCCACCCTTAGAGGTCCTATACCCTGACACTCACACACTGCCTTTGCAGGCTGCGTGTCTTGGTGCAGAACAAAGTGAAGAGTCGACATGGCACACATCCCTGTGTGTCATGCCTACAACCCACTGCCCTGGCATAGATCAGTCACCCCTCTAGCTGGGTGCATTATACCAGTGGTGAGGGTACAGGTGCATGAGCCCTGTAACCCTACAGTGTCTAAGTCCATTCTTAGACATTGTAAGTGCAGTGCTGCCATTAAGAGTATATGGTGCTGGGAGTATGTCATTACGAACTCCACAGCACCATAATGGCTACACTGAAAACTGAGAAGTTTGGTATCAAACTTCTCAGCACATTAAACCCACACTGATGCCAGTGTGGGATTTAATGAAAAATGCACACAGAGGGCATCTTAGAGATGCCCCCTGAAAACTAACCCACCACTAGTGTCCAGGCTGAGTGGCTGCTTTCAGCTGCCACCACCAGACATGTTTCTGGACCCCTGGGTCGAGAGCCTGCTGCTCTCTGGGGCCTGAAACAATGCACATCCTGGGACGAGGTGCCAAGCCTCCTCCCCCAGGATGGGCAGGGTTCACGAAGGGGAAGCTTCAAAGGCTTGCCGCCTATGTGAGTTTCGCCAGGCCACTTGCTGCTTTCAGCAACTGGTCACCACTGGTTCTGACCCCCACTTTGGGCGGGAGAACCGGCGGGAAAAACAAGTGAGGAAGAGAGGTGTGCCCACCTCGGCCAACTCCACCCCTCAGGTGGGAGAGGCAAGGCGAAGCACAACTCTCAGTCCATGCCATCTTGAAGATGGGGGGACTCAGCCAACCAGGGACAGGCTCATGCCCCCCCCCCACTGGAAGGTGGCATAATAGGGGGTGTACCCACCCCAGGGAAGGGACCCATTGGTCCCTGCCTTTTACCTACCTGTAACGCCCCTAAATTTAGTATTTAGGGGCACCCCTGAACCATGCTTCGTCAGACAAGAACCTGCAACAAGAAGAAGAAGAAGGAACGAACAGCCGTGCAGCAGCTAACAAGAAGAAGACGTCTCCTCCTCGAACCTGCTCCTGCGAAATCCCAGTGTGTCCTGCAGCAGCAACCTCAAAAACCCCGGAGGACCTGCCTGCCTTCAAGCACAAAGACTTTGTCTCCCGTGAACACCGGATTTGTTCACCTGCAACCTCTGGCTCCGGCCAGACACCGCAAATCTGCCCCACTCTGCACCCGCCATCCACGACCCGAGCTCGAGTGGGCAAACACCACGAGGAGGTCACCCCGGCGATCCTGACCCAAGATCCGGCGACCCCTGACCTGCCTCAAGCCTCAAGCCGACGCCTGCAGCCTCAATCCAGAAGGCCCCCCTAATCGCGACCAGGAGCTGGTAAGAAGATCCGACCCCAAAAGGCACCCCTGCACCCGACGCCCCACGGCCTTGTGTGCCCAAACCGACAGTGCCTAACCAACCCCTAACTTCCCAACTTACCTCTCGAAGTGGTGGTCACACCCAGAAGACATTTGTCCCCAAGCCTGCAGTGTCTTTACAAACCTGATGTTCTCCATTGAAAACAACAGGGCGTCTGACGTCAAAACAGCACCCAGCACCCGGCCGCCCCAGTGCGGGTGCGAGGACCCCTAAGACATGTCACCTGTGAAAGGCCATGAGCTGAGTGTTGTGAGTACCGAAGTACAAGCCAGTGATGGCACCTTTTAGTACCCAACGAGGGTGAGTTTGAGAGGCCCTGAAGGATAAATCTTTTAAAACTGATGTACATGACCATTTTATTTGGCTTTTAGGAGAGAGGGGCATATTTTCAGGATGGGTGATCCCACTAAAGTCTATCAGAGGTATTTCACTTGTTTGGAAGGTGGAAATAAGCTGAAATGGAGTGTAGCAGCTTCCAAATGAGGGTGAGTTGAAATATGTGTCAACCAAGATGTCCCAATCAAGTTAAAAACTACAAGGCTATGTTAGAGGGAGTGGACCTTATGGCTTGCAGGTCAGACACAAGTCTTTACGCCATGTGCATTAACCTTCAGAGCTCATCTCCAGCTTTCTTTTCTTTCAGAGAACAAAACATGTTTTTCCTCTGGACTGCCTACTCTGAGTGCAAACAAACTGCTAGGTGTTTCCAGGAATTCACAGCACTCCTTGAAAAATCATAAGATTTTTACTAGACCTGCAGGTCTAGTGACTTAAATAATCTACTCAACCTATTTGTAAAGCTCTTGACCCATAAACTGGTTTTAAATGAGGTGAACTCGGGCAACTATTTTAATTCATTGAGCCCCCATTTTCTTCATTATCATATATGATAGCGCCTTCAAATGTGCGAGTTCAGCATGTCTGCTGTACATAAAACTCTTTTGTTTGATTTAATAGACTAAACATTTTTTCCATATATAATACAAATCTAGCCACAGGATACACATGACCCATGATTTGCCTCTTAGTTCATTAACTGCATTGTCATCAGGGCAGGGGCAGGAATGTTTCATAAATCATGTTTAAAAACTATCACTTTTAATAAATACATAATTAAAGCATGAAGTGGTAGCACACTGTCATTTGTAATCAGCAGATTATACATTGAAATGGTCACAACCTTTCCCACTGACATGCAGCTTTACTGGTAAAACTATATAGTGTACAAACAACAATGTTTGGAAATAGAGTCTCTGCAAATATGTGTCATTTGCATATCACTAAGTAAACTTTTCTGGTTTGTTTTGCTCCTATTTAACTCTTTGTTTGCATCAAACTTCTTAATTACAAAAAATGTGCTTTCATAATTCATGATATATTTTGTAATATTTGTAATATTAATAAACAGGCTATTTATTTAAATGTTATGTGTTAGAGAAAAATAACTGACGTCTTCAGACAGCTCACTTGACAGAAACCTCTCACTCTAGTAAGAGAGAAAAATAAACTCAATTTTCCAAGCAGCAGTTAGTAAAAAGACAAACTGACATTTGACCTCTTTCCTTGAACAGCTTTAATGGCATCTTTATTGCTCATTCACTTTCTGAATGAACTGAATGCCTGCTCCTTTCCAGCCTAAATTCACTTGCTAGATGGGACTAGTAGGTGCTAAAAATAACTCGATCTGATAAAACTTTACTCGCAATTGCGAGTGGGCGAGTAGATTTTTCAAGGCCTGCACAGCATGAAGATGAACAGGACACAAACAGCTTCCCCATTCTCGCCTTGAAAGCCCCGATCATGGGAAGTGCCTCATGAGAGCACAGTGCAGCGCCACTCAGAAAAGCAGCATGCATGTAGCCAAAGCTATGTACAAGATGTGCCTTTTATTCACTCCCCTATGTAACAACTCTCCTCCAACACCACCGAATCTTGCAGTGCAACGAGTCAAGGTATTATTCCTGCTGGGACCAGTTATCTGGCCATGGTCATGGGCACCTTCATCATATCCATGAACGGCTGTCCCCCAGTCTACTTAGTGAAGTTGCTGCCCCTGAGATGAATCATTAAGCTATCTGACTATGCTGTGAGTAAAGAATTGCATTACTGTCGGAGAAGCTTTTCACAGATAATCAGGGGCTTCCCAACCCACCACCCTGTATAGCTGTCAAGTTTCTGAGGTCAGTGTGAGATTAGCTGATGTAGCCTCTTTACTGTCTGAGGATTGTAGTCCTGGTTTTATAAAGTAATAAGACTACAAGCCCCAGAATGTAAACAAAATACCTGGACTAGAACAGCTAGTCATGCATGGACCTGGAAAACCTTGCAGGGTGACATCCTCATATGAACACCCTCTGCCATGTCCTGGCCACTTAGGTGTCGCTGACACCAATGCCACCTGGTGTTCCCCAAGCCCCACTAAGTTAAAAGACAGTCTGCATAGACCTGAAATTTACGAGTAGCACAAGTTCTATTATTATTTTACTCCCATCTTTCTCATGGTGTCCCCCTAATGCACCCCTTCTTGGGCAACGGTTAGTGCTTCCCAATCTTAAATATGTGCCTCAGCGAGTGGCCTCAGGCCCGCCCTGTATAGTCTTGTGCACAGAACAACCTGAAACTGGAACCTTATTAAAGGTGATCCATCTACATGCCTCAGGAATGCTTGACTCCCAACTAGTCTCATGTCAACTAAAGCTATGAATAAATGACTCGAGGAATACCGTGGGACTTGTAAATCAGCTGGTGACTGCCATTTCCACATATACGCGGCCTGCAAACAGGCCTTCTTATCAGCTTTTGTAAATGGCGATACTGGCATACTAACTCGAAATGCCACAAAGAATGCCAACATGGGAGTTGCTTTAAACAGCAGTGTCTCAATTTCTGCCTATTTTTTATGGTCTGGATCGACAATGCAGCTGTCGCCAGACAATTATGTGACAACTCCAGGAGAGAGGCTTTGGCTCCGCCCACACGCTAGGAGCCTGGAGTGCATGTTTTGATTGGGCAAAATATGTGCACTTCCACAAAAAGTGCTTGCTCCCCACACAACGGTGATCATTATGTTTATTTATCCAGCTGCCTGAGGTTAAACTTTCAAGGGCAAACACTTTCTTATAAATTGTCTTCGATAACTAGATACTTTATGGTGTTTTTCTCTTAACGCAGCACAGATAGAAGGACAGCAGTCCTCAAACTACATGGATTTGTAGGTCTGGCTCGACAGTCCAACCTTCACCTGACCGTTTAACCTACACCAATATTATTCTACAATTATTTGTTTCTACACAAATACATATCCAATCTCATGTTATCTACTTGTAATTAACCCTGGGCAAAGCACTACGCTACGCTCGCGTAGTTTGCGAAGTTTGCGCTACTTCGCACAACGCGAATTGCACGTAGCACAGTGCAAACACGCGTAGCGTCGCGTAGTGCAGCGGTCATTTTTTGCTTGCTCGCGGTCCTCAACGTCAAGTTGGCGACCGCGAGCAAGCAAAATGACATCCCGGCGAGACTTTTTCCTCGCTTGCGATCAGCAACATCAAGTTGCCGATCGCGAGCGTGGAAAATAAACCTCCGGCGAGATTCTCAACGCGGGAGGTCAGGTTTCTCATTGCGAGTGGTCGCGTATGCTCGCGACCGCCGCGATGAGAAACTACCAGTCCGCGTTGAGAAGCTGCCGCTCGAGTAAAAATCTACTCGAGCGGCAGTAAAAGACAGCTCGCACTGTGCAAGATGCCGTTTTCAATGATTGCACAGTGCGGACAAGCATCCGGCACTGTGCAATCATTGCGAACAGTGCACTACGCAGTTCGCGTAGTGCTACGCATAGCTCGCGTAGTGCGAACTGCACTTTGCGTAGCTTCGCGTAGCGCTACTTCGCGAACTACGCCCAGGCTTACTTGTAATGCTTCACATTACCATACAATATTCTTTTAAAGCCAGACCTACTGGCATTACCAATGCTTGTTTTTGTATGTTGGTTACACACAAAGTGTGTTTGCACTAAAATATGCTGCATGAACTACTTTATAGTTTAAGAATATTGACCAAAAAACACTGAAGTAATATATATGAGTGTGTGCTGGTATATAATACGAACCTAAACAATGCAAAATAAATGATAATCAAGACAGGAATAAAGTCCAAGTGCTGATGTGTTTATGAAGTGATTCTTAATTAGTGGCTACTGAGGAAAGTGCTTTGCATAAGTTTATAGTTAGGATCCCATCCTCAGAGGCCTTGGCTGGATCGCCCCTTACTTGTAAGGGCTACTGAGGCTGTAGGCACCGGCTGTATGTCTTTACTTCTGTCCTCCTTTTGTAACTGGGTCACAAAGCACTGATCTGCTTAGTTTTGGCGGCTCATTTACACCAAGTGCTTTTCTTGCTATGACTACTCTATTGTAGTAGTTGGTAGGATCTGCAGGAGTCTCGCTCTCCCCTATGATCTGCTGCATGAGCTGAACTCTCCCTTGAGCGCTCAAAGCTTCTTTTGCAAAGTTTAATGAACTGCTCCAGATATAAACCCAATCCTGTCCAAGGTCACTTAGACAGCACCTTCCATTATTGCTATCGAGAATGTTACCACCACAGTTTTGCTCTCTCTTCTTAAAACGCCTTTTCCTGGAGGATCGTGTAGATTGACTCCGGGGACAGGGATCCAACCTCTGGGTGCTCCCAGTGCCCAATCCAGCTGCCTTTCATTTTACTGCTCTGCTCGCTGATCCCAGACAACACAACGCTAATGCTCTCCCATTCGCTGCAGTTCAGCTGCCACTACTCACAGACCTCCCTTTAAAGCCCCAGAGGGGTCTTACACAAACAACACTCTTCCATTGTGTCTCACTCGTGAGCCATTGCCAACGTGAATGGGCCTCTCGCCTTCAGCGCTCTTATTCGCGCTTCATCAATGCCCAACTATCCAACATGGAAGCAGGAGCTCTGGCACAGCTTCTGTGACCCACCAAACATTTCTTGAAATTTCAAGTGAACTTTGAGGCCTTTTTGCCCATTTTGTTTTTTAGAGTTTTATATAGCGCGAACTCGACCCGAAAATATCAGGTATCAGAGCGCAGTGTATGAGCACCAGTTTAGTTACAGATGGACACATTCATTTTTGTTAGGCACGGGGTGATTAAGTGATTTGTCCAGAATCACAGGATGTTGAGCATCCCTGCCGAGACTCGAACCGGTTCCCCAGCTTCGAGATAGACTGCTCTAGCCGTAAGGCTGCATCCTCTCCCCAATTGTTGTCCCCTCTGAAAGCAAAGGGTAAAGGACAGGAGCTGGATACTGCATAGATGTTCTTCAGCAATTGATGGTTTTAGCTAATTATTAGCCAGTGGAGACCGGTCTTATTTAAAGTATATGCACAGTACATTTGCAAATGCAAATCCCAATCCCGGATGGTTTCTTTTATATTTGTATAAAGTCCTGTGAATGCTTTTCTGTAAACAGATAAATAGAAATATGCCCAAACAGCTGCCAAGCTCGGAGTCTCAGGGCAAAACGATGCCATTTTTGGTCTTGTTGGGGTTTGACTGGCATTGGCAGGGGTTCCATTGCTGTGAAGCCATACCGAGGTCTCTTTGGGCTCCTTTGCCCTCTGCACCCTACACGCTCCCTTTGTGAAAATGTACACCAACTGTTCCTTTCTGTTGAACCTGATCTTATTGTGTGAAAGTGTTGGATTTTGTTTCAGGTAATTGCTTTAAGTTTAAATTAGTTACTTGTGTAAATGTTTTTTAAATAATTGCTTTAAGTTTAAATTAATTTCCTGTGTAAATATTAAAGATTGTTCTTAATAAGTTGGAATTTTCTGTTGCTACAGGTTTACTATTTTACCCATATCAGGAGTAGGCAAAATGGTCATTTTGCATCTGAACTTGAATTTGTGTGTATAATTGTCGGATTCTATTTCAGGAAAAACATTCTTGTTTCAGTTAATTTTCTTCGGTAAACTTTAAAGGTTGGGCTTCTTAAATTATAAATGTCTGCTGCTACAACAAATCTGTGCATGAGGTATGTGGGTAGATTCTTACACAACGATGCCTACTGTTGTTTGGTTAAAGAGTTTAGTAGTGAACCAGTTTGAAGGGCCTTGGAGCAAACATCAACAGGACTAAAAAACTCATAGACTCGGCAACTACAGGGAAGACACCTTAGAACATATTCTGTGCACTTGTCCGAGCTTAAGAGACATAAGAAGCAAGTATCTTCTGTCTATATTCAGGAAATTAACCCTTTGCACAGTAAGAGAAGCAACTGAGATGTGCTTTAAGTTACAAACAGTTTACTCGGAAAACCGATGAAGTTTATGAACCTCACATCTGGTAGACTTAAAGAAGCTGTTCACAACCTGTGAATCTGGTCCACAGAATAGTACTTCTCATGTGCATATTTATTTATTTATTTATTTACATAATCAGTGAATCCACAGAGACACTGATATCACAAACAGAACACATCGGCTTAAAATCACAAATTAGATGAACCATTTAAAACATACAGTTAAACATCCTCCACTCATCCCCACCTCAAGCCGTTATTTGATAAAGGAAGATGATCTAAAATGTTAGTTTACAGGTAGATCATTTGGTAACATAGTTAAAACAAATTGCACAGAAGTAAAGGCTCTCGGAGCCACTAACAGTGCTGTTTCCAAAAACTGCAAAATGCTTTCCCCTAACAATTTCAAACTGGTCCAAATAACCTAGTTAAAATTTAAAAATGACATAAAAAAGCTTTTTAGTCGATAACCCACACAAACAGACGGTGGATTTAACATTTAAAACGTGCATGTATGACAGACGGAGACAGTGCAACACACAAAGTATTGAACCGGTTCAAAAAAAGGACTGTCTTTTAAGTGTCACAGACTGCACTTCCAACGCGCACGCACTTTTCTCAACAAGAAGACCGTGTGGCACCAGGAAAATCTTGCCAAATTAAGCAAATTAAAGGATCAGCTGGATACTAGTATTTGGACGAGGGTTACAAGCAGGTGGGAGGCGAGTAAGCTTGCCCATTTCGAGTATGGAGAAGCCGCAGGCAAGCTCCTGGCGTGGAAGGCGAAGTCCGGCAGGATGCGCAATCTCATAAAACAAATTGACAGTGCAGATAGGGCTACCGCTCTGTCTACAGATGAAGAGATTGATGACGCCTTTTTTGCTTTCTTTCAGGAGTTGTATCATGAGGATAGCGCAGTGGACAAAACCATGGCTATGGAGTTGTTGCGGGGGAGCACGCTCACCCCCCTGAATCTGTCTCAGCAGGAAGATCTAGAGCTGGACATATCTCAGGAAGAGATGAGGAAGGCTATCCTTGCTTCTAAGGGTGGGAAAGCTGCGGGCCCGATGGGCTCCCCGCAGAACTTTATAGATCTCTCTGGGAGGTGATTATTCCAACTTTGACATTACTCTTTAATGAGATTTTATCCGGTGTCGCAAGGCTCCCAGGTTCATGGGGGGAAGCTACTATCACCCTGATTTTGAAAGCAGGCAAGAACCCAGTGAGTTGTGGGTCTTACAGGCCGATCTCGCTGTTGAATGCAGATTATAAAATCTTTGCCAGGATCCTGGCAGATAGTCTGGGTTCTGTAGCGGGAGGCATGCTTCACCCGGATCAAAAAGGGTTTGTTAAGGGCAGGAATTTAGCCGACCTTACCTATGATTTTGTGGGTGCAATAGATTTGGCCACCACTTTTTCGCTCCCCCTCGCAGCAATAACATTAGACTCCACGAAGGCTTTTGATAGGGTCAATTGGGTATATCTTTCGGCAGTTATGGAAAAATTTAATCTGGGTGAGAAATTCCGCCGAGCCATTCAACTCCTCTATCGAGATCCATCGGCGAGATTCCTGGTCAATGGTAAACTGACTAAATCCTTTAAGATCACCAGAGGTACGAGGCAGGGCTGCCCCCTCTCCCCTCTTCTGTTTGACCTATATATTGAGCCTTTTGCTCAGCGTTTAAGAGAGGAGTCTAGTATTCTGCCATTTAAGTATGGTGACTGGGAGAGGAAGGTAGCCCTGTACGCCGATGATGTTCTGATTCTTTCTGCTGATCTTGCGACGACTTTTTCACAAGTCATTAGCTTAGCACAGGACTTCGGGCAGGTATCCGGTTATGAGGTCAACACGGAGAAGACCGAGGTTATGACGTGGAACCTGGCGGAGTGTCAATATCAGACCAAGCGTGATATGAGGTACTTGGGGGTGAGGATAGTGCAGGACATTGATAAGATCTCAGGGGCTAACCTGGCAAATGGCTCCCGGGAGTGTCAGAAACTAATGAAGTCATGGACCCATCTCCCCTTGACCATCTTGGGGAGGATCAGCCTGGTTAAGATGGTGGTGCTACCGAAAATTACTTTCCTTTTTAATACCATCCCTCTTCATTTTGAAAAACCAGCTATAGCCAAGCTTCAGCAGGCAATCAACTCGTTTGTCTGGGCTTACAGGACTACGAGGATCGCCTGGAAGAAGCTCAGGTGTAGGAGGAAGAAGGGTGGCCTTGCACTTCCTGATCTGCCATATTATGCATGGGCCTTCCAGCTGTCGCACTCGAGAATGCTTTTAAAAACCCCAGACCACACATGGGTGGGGCCATGTTCTCTGCCATGTTAAAGGGTGCTGGTCTGTCTCAGGAGGATGGACTGATACCGCATCTTCAGAATCGAACATTATCTAGAGATGTTTCACCTATCAGAGTGAACATACTTCTCTTAGTATGGACCTGAAGAAGTTGGAGTAATACACGTTGTTTCCAGTCTGTGACTCGTGCTTCATTAATTTGAGCTTTTTACGGATGTTACAAGAAATGATGGATTTCGGTTCTAGTACTATTGAGTCTATCACTGCCCTGATGAAGCCCTATTCAGGGTGAAACGCGTTGGCTGCATCTGTCTTATATCACGTCCGGAAAGACTTCTTTTCTCAGCATTTGTGCCTTCATGTTTTGTTGCCTCTCTGTGCTTCTTTTTTCCATGTTTAAGGAATGCCCTGCAATAGCAGAATTTGGGGGAAAAGTAGGGAAAACCATCGCTGACATCTTGGGACGCCCAATCCAAATCAATCTTGGCCTGATAATTTTTGGTATATCTAGAGGAATTAGCGGCCCGCTAGGTTGTTCCTCTTCTATGCAGTGCTGTTGGCTAGGAGGGAAATCTGCAAAAGATGGGTGGAAGTTGCACCGCCTTCACATTCTGAGTGGTTGTCTTCCTTATATACAACTTCCAGGTTAGATTTGTGTAGAAAGCAGAGTAGTAAAAAGAAAGCACTATGGGATCTCTTACTAACATGGTCTAATGCTTAGTTTTGGGGATTTATTAGCATCATTAATGTTCTAAGTCTTCATTCATATAGAAATTTGGATCCTATGATTATGCCTCTTTTGAAACTCCCTGGACTGTGTTGGGCCTCCCAGTCCTCCCACATATAGGCCAACATTAACAGTCACCGTTTCCTCTGGAACCAGAGGGGAGTCTGACCACCCCTTTCCATCTTGGGGCCAATGTCATCGTAAGACTGTTCTGTACCGGTAGGCGGGGCGTTTCCTCCTGGTCCCCATCCAGCAGCCTACGTCTCTTTAATATCGAGTATCAGTATGGACGGCTTATTTTGTCCACTGGGGTCTGAGGCGAATGAGGATAAAAAAAAAAAAGAAGACCGTGTGGCGCATACTGCACATTATTCAATCAATCAATCATGTCACTTATAAAGCGCACTACATACCCGCGAGGGTCTCAAGGCGCTGGGGGAAGAGGGGGGTGGTGCTGCTACTGATCGAAGAGCCAGGTCTTGAGGAGTCTTCTGAAGGCCAGTAGGTCTTGGGTCTGTCGGAGGTTGGTGGGGAGGGTGTTCCAGGTCTTGGCGGCGAGGTGGGAGAAGGATCTGCCGCCGGCGGTCGTTTTCCCGGATGCGGGGGACTGTGGCGAGGGCGAGGCTGGTCGAGCGGAGCTGGCGGGTGGGGGTGTAGAAGCCGAGTCGTCTGTTGAGGTAGGCTGGTCCGGAGTTGTGGAGTGCTTTGTGTGCGTGGGTGAGGAGCTTGAAGGTTATCCTCTTGTTGACAGGGAGCCAGTGCAGGACTCTCAGGTGGGGTGTGATGTGGCTGCGTCGGGGGATGTCGAGGATAAGACGTGCAGAGGCGTTCTGGATGCGTTGCAGCCGTCTCAGGAGCTTAGCCGTCGTTCCTGCGTAGAGGGCGTTTCCGTAGTCCAGCCTGCTGGTGACGAGGGCCTGGGTGACTGTTATTGATATGCGCCTCTAAAGCACTGATTGCACTTTCGCACAAATTTGTTTTTAAACAGTTTTGAAATACTTCTAAACTACAGAAAGTAATAACTTTGGTGTTTTAAATTATATTTATGCTTTTTTGATGTTTTCATTATAATGAATTTTAAAATGTACCCACTAAGGTAATACATACAACCTTTATAGGACTGCGCGTTGCTGTGTCTTTCTATGGTTTCAGCTGGAGTATAAGTGACACATGTGTGACCTTTGAGTAACACTTTCTGGGAACTAAATGAAAGCAAGAGCGCGTGTTTGAGGGCTTCTCAGTGAATTGTCTGCTACTACATCACGACATATCACACAACAATGAACATACGCCTAAAACAAGCCAGACCAATTGGTGCTGCTAATGCTTGCTGGCAGGATCAGATCTGTGAGTAATAGTGTTTCAATTCTGCGATTAGACAGTGAATTTCTTATTATTAGGACTGGGGAAAGGGGTAGTGGCCTTCACAGTGCCTCAGTGTCTCATGTTCTCCCCTTCACACCACTTTCATCTGCAGACTCCCAATCTGACACTTGTCTCCCTACATATTTCTGAAATCCTCTGGCTGCATATCTCACATGTCCTCTCCTTCCTCTGTCACTTCAGCCTTACTCTGCATGTATTTCCTTTCATTGTCCCCTTTGCCGGTCTCTCTCTCTGTCAGAATTTCAGCAGCAGCACACCGCCTTCACACAAAATAGTAACTACAATTGGTGCCGAGGTTGCCACCCAGCCCTTTGTTATGTAATTAGCCTTTATTATTAAGTCCAAGCGATAAAAAATATTGGGAAACACAGTAAAATCTGGTATTTTTTCCTTTATGAAACATAAACCTAAAACTGCAAACTCATAAAGAAATCAGTGAGAAAGTATATCAGAGCTGTCTAAATCGTTTCAGAATGATTATCAGAGCAAACAGAGGGATGATGGCCTTGTTACAAAAGTATCCTGACAATTTTACAAGAGTTATTTTTCACCTAACAGCTCTTGACTGTTCTAGAACAGCATAATGTAAATAATTTGCCAGTATGCTTTTTCTTAGAGAGATGGCACAACTAATTGGTATGTGAGAACTGCTCTGCCGAAAAGCTATAATTTTGGCAGGCAAAGTGACAAACTCTTACTCACTTCAGTGAAAGTAAACAACTTGGCCAGACCGAGGCAAATTTCCATAGCAAAGAGACACCTCTCCTCGCCCTGCCCCGGCTCATGATAACTACTGGGGGTAGCACAGCAATTGGATAAATTCCTGAGACTCATCCATGCAGATGTAGTCTTCAGATGGAAAGGCCGACAGGTGTGGACTCAATGTTGAATCCAAATCTCTGTTTGGCCGTGTGAGACTACAGATCTCCTATGCTGCTGGTTCTCATGCCACAACTTATATCACAGATTTTTTATGCCAGTGAGCTGAGGTACCAGGTCCTAGGTGAGCTCAATAGAAACAGATGTTTCAACATGTGTGGCTGCTTTGGGTGTCAAGGATGGGGATCCCAACTGCAGCATCACTGCATAGGGTTTGACACTTGTGATCTTGTGCTGAATTTTCAGCCTCTGAAACCTAGGAAAACTTGGAAGATGTCTGTGAGAGAGAGATATATGTTTCATTCGACGCATCAGAAATCTGGAGAATCTAATGATTTATTGGTATATAATTCCATCCTCATGTCAAGGGCTGTGAATTCAACAAATACAATGGTAAGGATCTCAAATAATTGCTAGCTGTGTTTCGTGATCTGTGGCAGAATGCAGTGCTTACTTTTCACTAATTGCACAAGAGGGGAAGATGAGGTTTCAGCCCAGGCCCTTACAGTTTAGAGGAATTGGAACTACTCTGTCCAATTGTGTCATCATTGCCGGCCCTGAACCAGTGTCTTCTGGTAGTGATAGAACCCCAACGTCCGACCAGGAATCACACAGCAGATAAACATCAAGGAGGGGCACTGCCTATGTGTATCTCAGTTGTTGCTGATTTCTAGAGAACCTAATGTTCTTAATTCTTGCTTTGAGGGACGGAGAAAGAAGGGCCTTGTGGGACTGGAGTGACACCTACAGCTGCAGCCTTAAAACCTGGAGGATATATTTTTTGTGTAAGGTGCGAACTAATGCCCAAGGAAAAGAAACTGATCTATGAGGAGGAAAAAAATATGTTATTGATTAAAAAGCCAGGTTTTAAGAGCCTTCCTGAACGGGAGCAGTTCTGAAGAGTTTTTTAGGTGGAAAGGAAGGGTGTTCCACAGTTTAGACGTAGTAATGACAAAACATTTCCCTCCCCAGTTGGCCAAACTGAACCTAGGGACCACAACCAGGTTCACAGTAGAGGAGTGAAGAGCTCAGGGGGGCATACCAGCGGAACCTGTGTTTTAGATACTTAGGTCCGGAGTCATGTAAGGCCCTAAAGGTGATGCACAAAGCTTTAAAATCAATCCCTTTTCTTATGGGAAGCCAGTGGAGCCAGTGTTTGGCAGACTGGTGTCTGGGGAATCCTACTAGGAGTCAGGCTGCCGTGTTCTGGAGGATCTGTAGGTTACATAGAAGTCCTTTCTGAAGATTAATGAACAAAGCATTGCAATAATTTAATTTGGACAGAACGAGGGTGGATATCACTGTTCTTTGAAGCTCATAAGGTATAAATGGAAATACTTTCCAAAGCAGTTTTTAGAGTTAGGAAGGTGGAGGAAGTGGTGGCATTAATCAGGTTCCTGAAAGATAGAGTGGTATCAAAAATGATTCCCAAGTTTTTTGCTTTGGTGGCGGGTGTGGGAAGCACACCTAATTCTTATGGCCACCTACTAGGTGGCCAGAAGGATGTATTCTTACTGAAAAGGATGACCTTGGTTTACCTGAGTTCAGTTTTAGGCAGTTCTCAAGTATCCACCTGCTGACTCGTTGCATGCAGTTGTGGAATCTGGTTGCAGTGTCCTGTATGTTAGTGGTCACTGACACGATGATCTGAGTGTTGTCAGCGTAAAATGCCATGGAAAAGCCAAATCATTTGAAGAGGCAGGCCTAAGAGGTAACAAACATATAGATTAAAAAGGGTGGGACTAAGTTAAGAGCCTTGGGGTACACCTCACGGTGGCGAGGTAAATTTGGCGAGCTCGAAGAATTGCTCTTGTTTGAGCAGAAAAGATTTTAGAAGTGAAAGAGCCAACCCTCTAACACCTAACGAATGAAGACGGTCAGTCAGAAGACTGTGGTTGACCACGTCGAACGCTGCAGAGAGGTTAGTAGTATTAGTGCAGCGTTCCCTCCTTTGTCAACCGTGTATCTGATTTCTTCAGAGGCTGCGATCAGAGCAAGCTCAGTACTGAGCTCGCAGCGGAAGCCATACTGGGTAGGGTCTAAAAGATTGTTCTTTTTGATGAAGGAGGAAAGTTCTTGATTCATCGCCTTTTCTATTATTATTGCCGGGAAAGGAAGGCAAGAGATGGGGCGATAGTTACTTGGATTAGAAGTGTCTAAGTTGGGTTTTTCGGGAGGGGAGAATTGACGCCTTTTTCCATTGTGTAGGAAATTCACCAGTCCTAAAATTGAGATTGAAAATATCGGTGAGGTGGAGAGCTATGGTCTCTGGGACCAGATGGATTATTCTTGGCGGACATGGGTCTGATGGTGAAGCAGCTTTTGTAGTGCAGAGAAGTCTCAATATCTGTTCCGGTGAGAGTTGAGGGAAGGATGACAATATCACTGAACTACACTCGGACGTACTTGCAAATGAGTACTGGGCGGGGTCAGTAGGATCACTCAAGTTCGAAGACTTAATTGTAGTCGAGGACAGAGACGGCATGTATTTGTTGGGCAAAAATGCATTTTATACATCAGACACTTTGTCTTGAAAGGAAGAGGCTAATAGATTACAAAACAGTTAATCGGCGAAAAGATTCTTTTTGTCTGGGAGTTTAGCTAATTTTTTGACTGGCAAATAGCTCGTTAGGGATATTTTGTGCTGACTCTATCTTGGCTGTGAAATAACAGATTTTTTCTTTTGAAATCATGGCTTTGTTTTTAGCTAATGTTTGTTTGTATATCTCTTTTTCTGGGATTTCGTGTTTGCGCTTCCACCTGCGTTCTTGCCTGCGGCAGAGTTGTTTTTGGAGTCTGAGTTTTTCTGAGAACCAAGGCTCAGAGGGAGTGGCTCTACGATTATTGCAGGTTTTTTCAAGTGCAATTGTGTTTACTGCGGAATCAATCCAAGCATGATAATTGGAGGTGGCCACTTCTAGGTTGTTACAAACTATAGGCCTACTGCATTCTAGGGAAGCATCGAGTTCAAGGGCATCTATTGTATGCCAAAGCCGTCGTGTGCTGCTTCCAACGGATGAGTTAGGCATTAAGGATTTGGTTGGTAATATTAGTTTGAACATGACTTCATAATGATCGGACCAGGTGAGTGGAAGGGAACTAGTGGGTTGCAGCAGCAGGATGTCAGTAAAAATACTATCAAAAAAAATAAAAGGCAGGTGTCCTGCCTTGTGGATGGGGCCCTCAACCACCTGTTGAAGGCCTAAATTGGTCATTAAATCTGTGAGGTCGGTTGAGTGTGTGTCTGACGTGTTATCCAAATTAAAGTCAAAATCTCCAGGTACAGTATAATCTGGAAAATTAACCTTTGATTCCATAAGCTGACTGAAGGCATGGATAAAACTTGCTCTGGAGTCCAGGGGGAAGTAGATAAGGAGACCGTTAAAGGAGTAGTTTTTACTGAGCTCCATTTTGAAGGAGAAAGCCTTGCATTCAGATGTGGGGGATTGCAGAAAAGTGGCCCTGAGGAGGTCACAGTAAACTACCGCTAGACCCCCACCCATTTTTTCCTCACGTTCTGCCTAGAAATGGAGTAGCCAGCCGGAACCGCGGAAATCAGATCTGGGCCTGAGGTGGCATCGGCCCATATCTCTGTAATAAAGACTAGGTCAAGGGCGTTATATTCCAGAAACTTAGCAAAATCAATTAAATGTTTTTATTAGTGATCGAGCATTGATTAACATACAATGCAGATACGTGACCTGTCAGCCGGTTCAGAACTGGAAGGCATGGGAGGGGGTGTTGGCCTTACTTTAAAATTTGTTAGGGAAAGATTACAGTTGGAACAAATTTGTGGTCCTTTATCGCTGGTAGGAATCAGAGTTGGGCCAAAACAGCTCTTACCTATGAAACTGAGGCAGAGGAGTTAATCCCTCGAATAGCTAATTGTTTTACCGGGCTGGGAGGGAGAACCAGCAGGGAGGCTGGCGCTGACCCTTGGGCTTGCCAGCTGTTTGCCCGCTGCACGTGTCCGTGCTGGAGAGCACTTTTTGTAGCCCGACATCAGGGGGCGTGGCAGTCAGCACTATACTGCGCTTGTGCAGAGGAAAACAGTGCGGGACCAAATAAGGAAATAATCCTTTCCTTGGTAGAAAAATGCACCCACAATCAGCTATGCGAACACATCAAACATTTTGAACTCCTGGACACACACCAATTAGGTTTCAGGCCTGGACACAATACAGAGGTTGCCACTCTCAACATCCTAGATGATATACAAATATCTCTGGACCAAAACGAATCCTGTGTCCTAATACTTCTAGATTTAGCAGAGGCATTAGACACAGTAAGCCAGAATTGCCTCAGATAAAATCTTGATTTCAGAATGGGATTGTCAGAAGCCATCCTTAACTGGTTTACCTCCTTCCTGAAGAACCGACAACAGAGAGTCAAAATCGGCACTACCCTATGTGATATAGCAGACATTGACATGGGCGTTCCGCAAAGATCTACAATCTCACCAACACTCTTCAATTTATACATGGAACCACTCACTCACTTAAACAATCAGAAATCTCATACCACGTATGCAGATGATACTCAACTATTCATCAAAATCTCCTCTTGTGAAGATACTTGGAGACTGGATGACACCTTGAAGAAAACACAGGAATGGCTGGCACACAGCCATCTAAAACTCAACTCGACAAAAACCAAATTCATTCTCTTCTCCCTTCCCCTTAAATTTCCTCAACAGCAACTTAGGTCTCTTAGGGGCATATGTATGAAACTATTTCGCGATCGCAAACACTGCGAATCGCAAAAAAACAGTGTTTGCGATCGCCAAATAGACAAACGCGATGTATGACACATTTTTGCATCGCAAAATAAAAAATTGCAATTTTTGCGATTTATTATTTTGCGAGGCCCGAAGTCTGCGAATTTCTCTGCGAATTCGCAGTCTGCGAAAATCGCAAATAGAGAAATCGCAGTTTGAGAATTCGCAAAGCAATGTATGAAAAAATCGCAAATTGCAATTTCCAAAAAATTGCAAATTTGCACATCAATTTTACCACCAAGTCAATGCAGGTGGTAACCAGGTGCAAGCTATATAAATAAGCCCACAATGCAACAGGGACTTCCACAATGGCAGCGCTATATGTGACAACCAGTAGGCTGCAAATTTGTGCAGCAGCACAGAGGAGGAGGCGACAGGAACGGATCTTCAGAGTGCGCATCACTCTGTTCCAGCAGACTGAGGAGGAGATCCATGAGAAGTACAGGCTGGACTCAAAGACCATTATAGACCTGATAGCGGAGCTGAAACCCCATCTGGAACACCCAACACACAGGACCAAAACGATTCCAACCCATGTGCAGGTCCTGTGCTCACTGCACCTACTGGCCTCAGGGAGTTTTCAAGGGGTGATAGTAGTGGCAGGTGGGGTCTCCCAGAGTTGCCTGTCGTGCTTCTTCCATGCATTCCTAGATGCAATGGTACAGAGGCTACAACATCACATACAATTCCCCAGCACACAACAGGCATTACAGCAAACAAAACTGGACTTCTACCAGATTGCACAATTCCCCCACGTAATTGGCGGCATAGATGGGACCCATGTGGCCCTCACACCCCCATCAACCAATGAATATGTATTTAGAAACCGTAAATCATATCATTCCCTAAACATACAGGTCATCTGCAATGCCAAACATATCATCAATGATATTGTGGCTAAATACCCAGGCAGTACTCACGACTCTTTCATCTTTAGACACAGTGGGATATACAGATGTCTCAATGCTGGCGAGTTTGGTGAGGGCTACCTGCTAGGTAAATGCATGTCAAACATCCCAACATACAGTACATCATTGGGGTGGGGGACATTGACTCACCTCTCGTTTTCATTCCTGCAGGTGACAGTGCATATGCAGTGCGGGACTTCATCCTGACACCATACCTAAATCCAGCCAATGCAAGGGAGAGGAGATACAACCGTGCACACAAATCTACGCGCTGTGTAATAGAGCGGACATTTGGGATCCTGAAGATCCGGTTCCGCTGCCTGCATAAAAGCGGAGGAGCACTCCAATACAGCCCTGAGACCTGCTGCAAGATTGAGGCTACCTGTGCAATGCTCCACAACATAGCTATGAAAAAAGGCATCCCAATAGAACTGACAGATACTGATACTTCTGACGATGAGGGCCCAGGTCCCCCTGGCAGACCAGCAGTTGGAGTTGGGGCAGCTGCCGGACGACAGAGACGGGATGAGATCACACAGAACTACTTCTAGGTGAGTAATAATGACATGATGCAAAATATATTTTGTAGCAGGTCTGTGTTTATTCAAACCCTTAGCTGCAGGATAATATTGCGTCACACAGCCTGACAGACTCCATGAGGGTCGCTATATGTAGCACATGTTATGTCCACAGTGCAGGTATGGATGCAAGTCTGGAGTCCTGTTGGAATGGGTTGCCTCACCCATTTGCGTGACTCAGTGTTGCCAGTTCATCTCCTCCTGGGACGGACTGCTGCTGCCCGCTCTGGGTGCTGACTGCCCTCCCTTGAGTCCACAGGTGTGGCACCCTGTCTCCCACTGCGCCGTCTTGGATCGGGCACTGGTGGGGTGATGCTGCTCCTGCTGGAGACCTCACTCTCCCCTGAGCCCAGGAGTGCTGTTCCACCTGTGTTTGCTGTCTGCAATTGTTCCACAGCAGTGGTGACCTGCACCAGGCCTTTCGCCACATCCTGACAGCAGTGGGACATCTCCACTTGCATGCTGACGGTGCGACGTGTCAGCTGGCTAGTGGCAGTGCACAGGCGGTTCACCGCATTGGTGTAGCTGTTCAGACGGCTGTCGGCACGTTGGCTCACCCTGCGCCTGGCTGCCTGGTCCCTCTTTAATGTAGCACACAATTCACGGATAGCACCTGCCATGTCCATGATGCCCTCCCCCATGTAACGTAGGCTTTTGTTGACTGTGAACAGCTGCCGGTTGATGGAACGCATTGATTTTTGTTGCAGGCGCTGTATCTGCAGCATGCTGCCCTCCAGTCCAGCAAACACCGTGGCCTCTTCATCTGTGGCAAAGCTGGTGCTCGCCCTTGGCCTGCGTCTCACGGCTCCTTGCTCCCTATGTTGCAGTGTGTGCTGTTCCGGCACCTGTGTCACACGCTGCCCTGACTCTGCCTGAGCATCATCCTCCCCTGTGGACTGTGTGTCAACCTCCAAAGGTGGCAGTGGTGCCACAACGGTGCGCTTTCTCCGTGGGACAGGTGTGGTCTCTGTGGTATCGTCGGGGTCCCCCTGCCCTGCCTGCTCATCCATATGTTCCACCTCCTCATCTCCTACGCAGTCATCCTGTGTCCTAGGTTGTGCTGTGGATGGAAAGGGAAATTTTGATTTTGGGACATTGTCTGCATTTCTCACTCAATAAAGTTTTCTCAATTTGTATTGGCTAACTGCTATCTATCGCTTTTTCCCTTTACAGGAGTTAACATACTGCTTCAACATTGCTGTTATGCATCTGACTACGTCTCCCATGATGTTATGCATCTGACTACGTCTCCCATGATGCATTGCTGTGTGTGCTGGAAAAAGTGGACCGGAGTGGCATAAGTAGTTTGTGTTTGGTGCATTCCTGACTGTGTGAATGGGATGGTGATGTGTGCGTCTGCATTTGGCATGCATCTTACCTTGGCTGGTGGTTGCAGGCTCGAAGCTGTCTATGTCAGCCACACCACTGACACTCTCGGGCAGGAGGGTGGACTCCACCAACTCCTCATGTGGTGTTGAGTCGGTTGCAGTTGATGTTCCACCCCCGGTCTTCTTGGCCTCCACCAGCCTGGCTGCCACCTTCTCCTTGGACCTTTGGCGCATGTCGTACCATCTCTTCCTTAGCTCCTCGACTGTGCGCTGGGTCACACCGACAGCATTTACCTTCTCTTGTATATCCAGCCAGATCTTCCTCTTTCTGGACTCAGGTACACGGAGTGCCTTTTTGCCAAATAGTAGTTCATGGCTGCACACCATCTCCTCAATCAGCACCTCCTGCTCCCTCTCGCTGAACTTGTGCTTTCTCTTTCTCCCTGCCCCCTCCTTGTCCTTCTCTTTGTCCTGTGAATCCATTTTAGCTGTTTGGAAATGCTGTGCTCACTCCTCTGCCTCTCCTCACAGCCTCTGACTCTGCCGCAGGCAATCAGGTGCAGCATGTCACTCCCACTTCCTGGGTGTGATGTCATCAAGCTGCACCTGAATTGCAGATTCCCTAAATTTGCGATTTTTTATTTGCGAATTTCGCAAATAAGGAATCGCTAAAACGGGATTCGCTGTATATTCTGAGAATTTTAAGAAATCGCAGAATGTTTGTGAGTTTTTATTTACATCGCGATTTGCGATTCTCAAAATGCGATTCGCAAAAACGCATTTTGAGAATCACTTTTTGATACATATGCCCCCTAATCTCAATTCGCTAAACTGAACCTCAACCATCTGCAACTCTATCAAATCACTAGGCATCACACTAGACTCTAATTTAAATGTGCAAGCCCACATACAAGCTGCAACGAAAAGCGCTAACCTACATCTGCACCTACTAGGAAAACTAAAACCCTTCATACCACTAGGTGACCTCAAAATAGCGGTGCAATCGCTAGTGCTCTCAAAACTGGATTATGGGAATACCACACTCATAGATCTACCGAAAGCCAGCCTAGCCCCAATGAAAGCAACAATAAATGCAGCAGCAAGATTGTTAACAGGTACACATCGGTATGATCATATCTCACCATCACTCAGAACCTTCAACTGGCTCCCAGTTGAAGCTAGGATCCAACTGAAGGTGGCTTGCATAATACACAAAGCCCTTCATAACTCTGGTCTTCAATACATCGTGAATAGGATCCATCTCTCAGGAGGCGGAAGGGATTTGAGAAATCCCTAATACTAGAACCACCCAGATTCAGAAAAAGGATGCACCTTCGCTGGATCTGCTCCAGAAATATGGAACTCCCTACCACCCTCAACGAGAGCAATTACCTTACTCAGGCTTTTTGAGAAGGAAGTTAAGGCCATACTACTAGAAAAACATGTGCCTTAAGAGAGCGGTTTTTTAAACTGTTACCCACTCTATTATATACTGCTTCCTATTGGTCTTTACTGAGCGCTATGAACACTACGTACAGAGTTCCTTATTTTATATTTGTATACTATTGTTTTATACCTTAACATGGGAATTTTGTACAGCATATCATATGTGACAGGTGTCCTAATGTACTGCAACCCTCTTCAGCTGCTTGTTTTACAGCGCTCTGATACCGTGATGGTCATGTTCGCGCTTTATAAAACATAATGAAGAAATTAAAATAATTAAATAAAATTAACAAGGATCCAGCAATCCCTATTACACTTCCCAAGCCTCCCTGGTAAGTGTAACTACTGGTAACCAAAGACTAACTAAATAAAATATGTGAAATACTAAAAAACACATAAAGCGATCCTAGGCCAAGATGGCAGCGAGGTAGGACGCTCTCCTTCGCCTCTCCTGCCTGCCGCCGGCCCAAAAAAGCATAGCCGCCGGTAAAGTGTGGGTGCCCGACCGGATGCACCTTTCTGAGCACTCGTGTTAACTGCTGACCGGCAGCTAAGCACATACGGCCCCGAGGGGAGGGCGCAACACCGCGGTGCAGCGAGGCCGTGGACCAAGCAGGGGAGGAGCCTGGGGAGGAACTCTGCCCAAGCGACGGGCCGGTGGGAGGCCCTTGCCCCGGAGCAGGCGGAACAACCGGGCCCGACTACAGGCCCGAGTAACCCTATGGGAGCAGAGAGGCGGCGAGCGGGGCACGGCAGGTCCACACGGCGTAAACAGCGAGGGCCCCTGGAGCCCAGAGGAAAGCATCAGCGAGATACGCAGCAGCAGCCGCCAGAAGCAGCAGGAAACTCCAGGCTCGGAGCGAGGCCAAGAGAGCATCGCAGAGACCCGGTGGTCCAAACAACATAGACTGGGGAGCAAGACAGTACCCCCCCGGAGGTGAGGAGAGGAGCAAGGCCCCAAGGATGAATCCTCGTGGAAGGGGGGCGGAAAGGCCATCTTGCCGGAAATACGGAGGGCTAAAGCTGTGGCAAGACGGGCCCCTCCATAGCGAGAGCGCCATCTGGCCTTGGAGAGCCACCGAGGGAGCTGGACTGCAGCAAGAGCCCAGACCCGCCCGGGGGCCGAAGGGAGCGAAGGCCCCCAGATGAGGAGTGCTGTAAGGGGCCCCAGCTGAGCAATCGACCCTGATGCGGTGAGCGGGGTACGGTGGGTCTACGTGCCAGAAGCAGCAGGGGCCCACGAGAGCCTAGAGGAAGGCACCAGTGAGACACGCGGCAGCTGCCGCCAGAAGCAGCCGAAAACTTGGGGCTCGGAGCAAGGCCAGGAGAGCACCTCAGAGACTCGGTGGCCAAAACGTCGTCGACCAGGGTGCAGGCCAGTACCCGCCAAGGGTGAAGAGAGGAGCAAGGCCCGAGGATGAACCCCACACGGAGGGGGGATGGAAAGGCCGTCTGGCCGGAGACATGAGGGGTTAAAGCGGTAGCAGGACAGGCCCCCCATGGAGAGAGCGCCATCTGGCCTGGGAGAGCAACTGAGGCAGCAAGAGTCCTGATCCGCCCCGGGGGTCGCAGGGAGAGAGGGCCCCCGGAAGAGGAGAGCCCCGGCTGATCAACCGTCCCTGACGCCAGAGTGGGTCGGCATAGGGGTGCCCACGTGAGGCCCTTAGTCCACGCACCAGGGCAGGTACAATCCACACAAGGGGCCAGAGGATCAACACGTGGGCTACCCAGCAAGGCCTAACGAATAAACAGGGTCCTCACAGTCCAGAGCAGACCCAGGCTACCGCTCCCTTTGCTATGCAGAGGCTGCGGCTATAGCGTGAGCAGAGGGAGGCCGTACCAGGAGATCAGGCCGGCAGTCAGAGGCCTTGGGCCCTCGGGGCAGACGGCTAGAGACTCTAGGGGAGCGACAATTGAAAATGTCTACAAACCGCGCAAAGAAAGACCGCTCCCTCAAGGACATGCTCACGCGCCCCCCCAAGGGCAATATGGGAGACACATCCTCAGCAGCGGAGGCACGTAAGCCAGGACGAAATCTCACCAGAGGAACCGGTAAAGTGCACATTCCTGGAGTCGCTGTTCTCGGTGCTCCGAGAGGACCTGCAGACAGTCAAGAAGGACCTCACGCAGGAAATAAAGAAGATCAGGAAGGATGTGGACAACCTTGGGGACCGAGTAGTGGCTCTAGAGAGTAAAGGGGACGGCCGAGATAAGGAAATGGCAGCACTCCAGCAGGAGGTCCTCCGACTTCATGACCAGCACATAGACTTGCAGGCTTACCTTGGAGACCTCAAGAATAGATCCCGAAGGAATAACATCTGCATCCGAGGTGTAGCAACAAAAGCGGAAGGAGAGGACATATTTGGCTTCGCGAGGGATCTCTTTCATCATGTCCTCAGCAAACCCCAAGATGCAGAAATTAAGATAGACAGAGCGCATAGAGTGGGCCCGGCCCGTTCCAACAAAGCACCCCCAGCGGACATACTGGTCTGCGTGCATGACTTTCAGGTCAAAGAAGAAATTCTACGCAAAGCCCGAGAAATTCACCCTATCTCCCTCAGGGACCAAACCCCAACACTTTATTAGGACCTTGCCGCCCAGACACTGCAAAAATGAAGGGAATTCCGCCCCGTCACCACACACCTGCACAACCAGGGCATAGCCTACTCATGGAGCCATCCCTTGCGGCTCATCTTTCGCTGGGAAGGCAAACTCCACCAACTACGATCCCTCACTGAGGCCTGCCAACTACTGGGACTAGATCCGCCTGAGGAGAGCGGCGTTGGACCGCCCTCATCCCCAGGCCGAGGAGAGCGACAACCACGGTGGAGAAGGCAGGGGCCAAGATGCACCCGAGGAGACCGGACCAGGTGAAGATAACAAAAGGACAGCAGGCCACACTGGACTCTATCCCAGCAATGTTGGCAAAAACAGATGAACCTTAGCACACCGGATGGACTGCCGCCTTCTTCAGAGATCTCAGGCGGGTGGCGTGGGAGTACTGGCCACACAATGGACCCCAACTACTTTACCTGGCAGTCGAGTCCGGCTGCGGGACTGAATCCAGACACTTTCTTTATCTTCCCAGTTCATTCCTTCCTAGTGTTATTAAGGGTTTTGTTTTGGGGCCTCCACCCACCTAAATGACACAAAATGATACACTGAAGGGCTAGACAAGTTGCTCCTGACCGTGGAGATGGAGCCATCCGGACCTCTAGAGCAGAGGGCACTCACAGCCAGTTTACCTCTTTCCCATACAAATGCAGCCCACCCCACTTAGAATCCTCACCCTCAATGTGAGGGGGCTCAACAATCCAGTGAAACGCAGGGCAGTACTATGCTATTTGGAAAACACGAGAGCAGATATATGCCTCCTTCAGGAGACCCATCTGCTGGTTAGGGATTGCCACTGCCTCAGATCGTGCGCCTTCCCCCAACAATTATTTTCATCGTGCTCTACAAAAACAGCGGGAGTAGCTATTTTGGTGTCCCAATCCTTTAGAGGTAAGGTGGTCCAAAGGGAGGCCGAAATGAATGGTAGGCTTCTTACCTACCGTTTCACACTGGGGGGTCAGGCAATAGTAGTGGGCTCCGTATATGCCCCGAACGAGGGGCAAGAGAAATTCCTTCATACAGTGCTGTCAGAGGCAATGTCACTGATGAACGCAGGGTGCTCCTGGGGGAGGGGATCTTAACCTGGTGTTCGACAACGCTCTAGACAGATCAGCACAGCATCATGGGAAGGCGGGAACATTGTCCAGAGATGGCCATACCTGGATCAGGGATCTGGGACTCGTTGATCTCTGGAGGGTAGCCCATCCCCAGACCAGTAAATACTCCTTTTTTTCTAACGCACATAAAAACTACGCTAGACTGGATTGCCTCCTAGGCACAATAGACATATACACACTCACGACAGAGACAGAGGTCCTCACTGCGTCACTCTCAGACCACGCGGCAGTAGCAATCTTGATGTCGCTCCCTCCGCAGGAGCGCCACTTTCCGACAATGGCGTTTAAGAGATACGCTGCTGCAACGCCCAGAGGTAGTAACACAAATCCAACAATCCATCGAGGACTGTCTAGCACATAATGACACCCCAGAGGTCCATAGAGCAGTACTATCGAAGGCGCTCAAAACTGTACTACGAGGCAAATTCATTGCGATCTCAGCCGCAGATAATAGATTACAGAAGGAGAAAAGAGAAGGCCTCGCTTAGCAAATCAGAGAATTAGAGCACATACATCAGTGCACTGGGACCCCAAGAATATGGCGTCAGCTGACCACGCTGTACTCACAGCTGGCTGCGATAGATTTAGTTCGGGCAGAATACGCAGCCCTCAGGCTGCGGCACTCTTTTCATGTGGGAGGGGACAAATGTGAATGGCTGTTAGCTCACAAACTGTGAGTTAGCCGGCAGAAATAAGGGACCCAAGCGATTCACACGCAGGGGGATTTAGTGACGAGGATAAGGACATAGTAAATGCCTTTCAAGAATTTTACTCAAACCTCTACTAGAGCCAAACCCTGGACATCTCTGACAGCAGACAATATTTGCAAGAGACGCAGACGTCCTCTCAAACCCTGGAGCAAGCCGAACAGCTGGACGGAGAGATTCGCATCAAGGAAGTCATCTCAGCAATCTCCCGTCTGAAGCCCCAGGCCCGGACGGATTCACATCAGCCTTTTATAAAACCTTTTGCCCCGCGGTAGTGATAGAGCAGGGCAAATACAAAAATTTTTGTAACCCCTTCGAAGTTAATGACCTCATAACCTTAATAGCACTAACTGTGTGATGCATGTTAGCTAAACCAACAAATGCACCTTTTTATTTTAGACATTACACGTGGGAATACTAACTGCCAATTGCGAAAATCTAATTACTAAACTAATGTGAAGTGAATTAACATAGGCCTGTGATTCATGTAGAAAGACAACTAGAGTGCATGTATTTTCTGTTCGTGGTAGAATTATATTGTGGCTAAAGAAAGCAGTTGGTAAGTAAAATGGCTTTAAATGTCGCTTTTGCTAGGTAACACCTAACACGGGATATTAGAGTGGTGGGTGGTAAACAGAAGGGCTTGTTTTCCTATATTTAAAATTTGTTCTGTTGCTTTCATATTAGTTCCATACGGGCCTGCTAGGTCTTGTCTACGACTGGCTGCTGGAAGGTTACAAAAGGTAGAATACTGAAAGTCCAAGATGGCCCCGCGCATGAGCAGAATGGAGGCTTCAGTCACAAGTGTATGGCCCATGCCCGGAGTGAGGGATGTCAAGGCCAATCCGGCCTACAACAGAAGTGTGCCAACTTTGCTAACTCGAGATCCTGGGAACGGATGAGAGAATCAAGCTCCAGAGGATGATCAAATTCTTAACTAAGCACAATTGTTGCAATTGAATTAACAAAGTATAGTTACAAGGATTTGAGAATGCATGAGAACCTCTTTGCGTGATTCAGGACTTTGCGAACCAGTTTGAGCTCCTCCTATGGACCAATCACCTTTTAATACAGCCCCTAAAAGTTTCAATCTTGGGTATAGAAAGTTAGTGAAAGGGTATAAAAGAGTGTGCGCTTATGATGACGTGTGACTCTTTTTCTGATTTTTCCGCACCTTTACTCAGCACGACATGCTGTCTGTTGAGATGACATTTTCGTTTTAATGGTGCAAGAGACTTTGAAAATTTTGAACTTTGATGGGGAAAAGGAACGAGACCATCGCGGGATTCAATCTCGGGAGGGATTACGTCCGAGGAGGCTAGAGGGACAGTCAGTCAGTTGGGAACCTATCCTGTGATCTGCGGTTCATCTATTTGGTGAACTTTTCTCGTCATCGCCCTTTTGGCCAAGGGGTAATGAGTATTTCCTATTATCTATTTTATCTTTGCTTAAATGTTTTTTTGAATTAATGCTTAATGTATTGTGCTTAATAAACTTATTCATTTTGATTTTCTCGTTTAAATGAACTTAGATAAAAATCTTATTGGAAAATTATAAATTGAGTCTGTGGTTATTAAAATAACTGTTATGATAAATAAATGCTTTAGGTTTTAATTGTGATTGAGCTGGACTTAATCTCCATCAACTGATTCCTACTAGTTGGTCCATCGACCAAGTAGCGGAGTACCTTGATGTTTGGAACCGTTAGCCTTTAGAATTGAATGTAAAATAAATGTATATAGTTATTATATAAGTTAATAAGGTACCCCGCATGTCTTGCAGCTCGTCTACTTATCACTGACCCAGGGAACTGAGTGAATGTGTGTTCGGTGTTATAGGCCCCACCGATGAGTAAGTGGTAAGGATTTTCTGGGTTAGTGACGTAAAGAACAGGTTTATGTTAGACCCGCTGCATCAGTTTTCTTGGTAGCAGAGTTATGGTTTCTATAGGTCAGTTTGGTGATTATTGAGTATTGATTATTAATGTTTTATGTTTTAACATTACATGTTGAGTTTGTATTACGTTATATGTAGTCGGAATTTGAAGCTTCTGGGAAGTAGGAAGTGGATCTGTGTGACGAGCGAAGTCGCATAGAATTGTGCATTGTCTGGTTTCAAATTGGTGATAACACAGGATTGTGTTATGATAGGGATTTCATGTATGAACTGTGTTGAGTGAGACAGCGACATGTATTCTTGTGAAACTCTGGCCTTAATTCTCAGGAGCAGTATAGTCTCCGCATGTGTTTTATCCCCAGAGAAACGGGTTTACTTTTTGCTTGAGAGAAGGGTAAGGTAGAGGGAAGTGCTACACTTATCGAACAAAAGGTAATTCTTGAATGTTTGGACAAACTATTTCTTCGGTTTAGAGAAACAGACAATGGAAATGTGTTTTACGTTGTAACTAACCGATTTTGTCGAAGAAAAGTTATAAAAAATCAGTGCCGATAATTTTTGTAAAGGAGGGGTCAGCAGAAGCAGGAGCAGAGCTGACGTCAATAGGAGCCGCGCTGGGATTGGACAGTCGCGGAAGAACGTAAAGCTTCTTGATTTGTGCGTTAATGTGAGTCGCGATGGGATAGGTCAGTGTGGGTGTGACGTGGAGTTCTCTAATTGGTGCGTTAGTGTGGTCCGCGCTGGGATAGGACAAAATAGTCGAGTAGACTACGGAAGAGTTGTACGAGATTGTTGTGGTAATTAAACGTGAGAAATGGCATACTATGATGGACGAGAAAAAGAGAAACCTTCATGGTTTACGAAAGTCAAGAACCTTTTTAAGAAAGATAAAGAAATTGTGACAAGAGAGGGAAAAGTGCTTCCTCCGCCGAAAACGCAAGCATCTTACATGATGACGAAATATGGCTATCATACTTGTATTTGGTTAGACAATTGGGTGAAATACACTCAAAATGATGGAGCATTGGCATTTCCAGAAACAGGTTCGTTTAGCACAGCTCTATTACGGAATTTAAGAGAAAAGATGACGAAACTTGAACCGAGATCAAGACCGACGCAATTCGAAGCCTTGAATGAATGGGAAGATGAAATGTATGAGAGAGAGAGACACAGAGATATAAGGGAAGATGGTTATGTTCGAGGAAGGATATGGGGAATGAATCACGAAGACAGAATGAGACGATGGAGGTATGCTAATATGTCGGATGGCATGTACCCTTTTAGAACAGTGGAAGAAATGGTGGGAAGAAAGTGTACAGAGAAAAGGAAACATTTAGTGCCAGAAAGGAGTGTATACGGAGTTAGTGATACAGATGACGAGGTGCTGGAGGACATATTAAATAAAAGACCCCCTCCGTATCAACAGGCTTCTGCAGTGGTGACGCCAAATGCACCACCAATGGAGACTAGAATGAACGAAACCCCAAAATGATTTTCTGAAATAAATAGCCCATCTGATGGACAGAGAATACCACAGACTATAGAACCTAGTCCGTCTGAGTTAGCAAGATCAACACAAGATTTAGCTAAAAAGATAAGAGAATTGACAAAGAATGTGGAAGCGGTAACTGTGCCTGTAACTATAGGTCCTGTGATACCAGTATTTGAAAATCAGAAAATAGATGAACATTCCTTAACGATTCCCTTAAATCCCAGTATGCAGAAAGTACGAGAAAAATTTATCCTGACATTAGTGAAATGAAAGATTCGGTCAGATCAACTCCACCTACGGATTTAACAATAAATCAGAGTCCAATAAATAGGATACCTATGGGAACTGAATCAGCAACGGAAACCCCAGAAAGAAGTATGGATAGGATAGATTTAACCAAGACCCCTGTAGGTCCAACTGCGGAAGAATTAAATGAGTGGGTTAGGACTTTGCAGCAAAAAGATAAAAAACCGCAACTTTTGGATGTGGTTAGATTAAAAATAGATATGGAAGAATCGATTATTGGAACAATTGGTACAGATCGACTAAAAACATATCAGGACGATGAATTAATGTTTATGTGTAAAAGTATTACCTGGAGAGCTAAGAATTTGCATGATAAATTGGAAGAAACTGCAAATGAATTAGGAGTAGACTTTGCCAAAGTTAGAGGATTACAGAAACCGTACAGAGTAGATTTCACTGAAAAAGATATAGAAAATTTGAACACAGCTGGACGATTAACCCAGATAAAAGAACTAATTGTATTACTGAGAAAATGGGGAGACGTAGGCCGATGGAGAAATAGGTGGATAAAGAGAAAAGACGAGATGACTGATAAAGCAACGTTAGCTTTCCCTGTGAAAGAAAAAGAACCAGTAATAGTGGAATGTCCGATGAGAGAAATTCCGGGAGGAGGTTATGTACATGTCCCATGGTCCAGACAGGATATATTGTCATTTACTAATGATTTCCCAAGATTACGAGAAAAACCAGTAGAATGGTACCGGCAGCTAGAAAGGTTTGTAAAGGTTTCAAAGGTTTTGTGGGAGGATTTAGATGGATTGTTTGAGATTGTTGTACCTGCTGATTTATGGACAGAATGTAAAATCACAATTGACTGGCCAAAGGAAGAATATCCTAGAGATGCAAAAACAGGAACCCCAGGTCCAGAAGTAATGAGAAAATATGAGCAGGCAATCACGTTTCTGAAAAATAAGATTCCTCCAAAAGAAATAGATTGAGTAAAGATTGATAGGACAACTCAGGAACCTAAAGAATCTGTACATGCCTATTATGAAAGGCTACTTTTAGTCTTCAAGCAGTAAGGGTGGATATGAGACGTTGAGTGAAAAGGATATGAGTCATTTTGTATATCGATTTGTGTATGGTTTAAGACCTGAGATAAGTGAAATGATTAAGCAGCATATGTTGTGTTGGCAATCTAGCACAGTCGACGAAGTTTTGAGATATGCAAAATATTGTAGTGATGAGAGTGAAGCTAGACAACGTAAGCTCAAAGAAAAAGCGATGTGGGCACAGGTGAAAGTTGCAGAACAGCAAGAAGCTCAAATAATTAATCAGATAAATGAAGCAGGGCAAAATAAAATGAAACCTAATATTGGCAAGGGAAAGGGTCAAATAAATATAGACGAAGCTAAAAAGAAGTGGCCATGTCACAATTGCGGAAAATTAGGGCATTGGAAGAACGAGTGTAAGTTACCACCCAAAATTAATGCCGAAAATAAATCATTAAATTCACAGGTGCAGAATGAGGTGAGTTACCAACCACCGCCACAGCAGCAGGTAGTTACTCCACAGAGTCAGGTGCCACAGCCACCTCTCCCACAGAGTGTAAATCCTCAAAGGTACAGTGCAGAGACAGGATTCTACGGTGGAGAGCAGGTAAAGAAATTGCCGCGCGCAGCTGCTGTTTCGCAGTATTGGCTACAGCCGGATGGAAATGAATCGGATGAAAGTTTATGACGGTGCCTAGGAGAGGAAGAGGAGTGCGTGCTTGGCGCAACTCTTGAGGTAGATCAGTCAGGTCCCTTTTTGGATGGAAAAGTGAATGGTGTAGGTGTTACTTTCCTTGTGGACACTGGTGCTACCCGTTCCACTGTTAGATCGGTGGAAATTCCAGACCTTCCTCTCTCTGGAGAATACATCCAAGTTGTAGGTGTCTCGAATAGGCAAATTAAAACCCCTCTTACAAAGCCCGTAGAGGTGGAAATCGGTCCATTTAAAGAGATGCACCGTATTGTTGTATGCGACAGCAGTCCTGTAAATCTGCTTGGTCGTGACATATTGTGCAAAATGAACTGTGCCATTTTCTGTACCCCAGATGGCATTGCTTTTCAAACATCGGAGGATGATGTTTTGTATAAAATGACTATGTCAGCAATCGAGTCAGAAAGAGGTGACACGTTTCCTGTGTTTGATGCAGAGAAAATCCCCAGTGAACTGAAAGAGACGGTGAAGAAGGATGTGTGGGATTTTACGGGTGAAGAGATAGGTTTAATGAAAGGAGTCGATCCTGTAAAAATTACTGTAAAAGAAGAAGCAGTCTACCCGAATACCCCACAGTACAAATTGACACCAGAAATTATTGAGGGGATCACACCAGTGAACGATAAAATGATTGAACAAGGGATTTTGAGAGAGATAATGAGCAGTCCATGTAATTCGCCTATAATGGGACTGAAAAAGCCTAATGGAACATATAGGATAGTGCAAGACCTAAGAAAGGTGAATAAAATTGTTGTCCCCTGTTGTCCAATTGTACCAAACCCTGCTGTAATCCTATATCAGATTCCTCATGATGCGGAGTGGTACACAGTCATTGATTTGTGCAATGCATTCTTTTCAATTCCATTACACCCTGATAGCCAGCCATTGTTTGCATTCAGGTTCGGTGATCGTATTATGGCATGGTGCCGAATTCCTCAGGGGTATACAGAAAGTCCTTCCATCTTTAATCAGATTCTGAAGAAATCACTAGAAAGTTTAAAAATGCCTGAAAATTCTGTAATGGTCCAGTATATTGATGATCTACTGGTGGCATCAAGGGCCAGAGAAGCATGTATCTCTGACACAATTGCCTTATTGAATCATTTGGCAAAGGGAGGACATAAGGTGTCCCCATCTAGGCTACAATTTTGTCAACAACAAGTACAGTATTTAGGTCATAAGATTGAAAAAGGACTGAGAAAAGTGACAATAGAAAGAATCAGGATTATTAAAGGAATGAGAGCCCCAATGACACAGAAAGAAGTGAGAATGTTCCTTGGAATGGTTGGTTATTGCCGACAGTGGATAAGTGGATTTTCCTTGATTGCAAAACCTTTGCAGCGACTAACAAAAGGTGATGTAAAAGACCCAATTGTGCTGAATGAGAAAGAGATGCAAGCTTTCGAGCAACTGCGAAATAGTTTATGTGAAGCTCCGGCATTGGGAATGCCTGATTACAAGAAACAATTCGAGTTGTACTGCAGTGAAAGAGACGGATGTGCGCTTTCAGTACTAATACAGAGGCATGGAAGATTGAGGCAACCAATTGCATACTTTTCAGCTGTTTTGGACCCAGTAGCAAGAGCATTGCCTGGATGTCTGAAAGCAGTAGCTGCTACTTGTGTGAGTCTGGAACAGAGTGAGGGCATTGTGATGGGATATCCTTTAAAGGTATATGTCCCACACTCAGTTGAGATACTTTTGACCCGTACCAAGACCCAGTACATGACCCACAGTCGATTGACCAGATATGAGAAAGTGATTTTGGGTGCAGACAATGTGACGATTGTGAGATGCATAAATCTGAACCCTTCCACCTTGTTGCCAGATGCAGTAAATGCGGAGGTTAAAGACGACGTTGATCACAAATGTTTGGATGTACTTGAATACTGCACCAAACCCCGACCTGACATCAAAGATGAGCCCCTCGAAGAATCAGATTATGTAATGTTTGTGGATGGGTCGTGTTTGAGAACAAAGGATGGAATTTTGAGTGCTGCGTATGCTGTATGTACGGTAGCGGCTGTAATGGAAGCATCTCATTTGAGGGGAATATGTTCAGCCCAAGTTGCTGAACTAATTGCTTTAATTCGAGCTTGCAAACTGGGAAGAAATTTCCGAATCACTGTGATCACAGATAGCCAGTATGGTTTTGGAGTGGTGCATGATTTTGGACAGATTTGGTCACAGAGAGGATTCATGACCTCTGCAGGATCTCCAATAAGGAATGGTGAATTTGTGAGAATGTTGCTTGAAGCGATACAGCTGCCTAAGCGAATTGCGGTTGTGAAGTGTGCAGCCCACAAGAATGGAGAAGATTACATTATCGAGGGTAACAGGTATGCTGATGAAATAGCTCAATATTGTGCCAAACATATGAGTTCCATGAACCGAAAAGGGAAAAAGAACATGTTTCATGTCCTTTGATGTTTACTAACGCAGTTGAAATGTGGGAAGAAGTGAGACAATTGCAGGAAGAAGCAAGTGATGAGGAAAAAGATAGATGGATCAGATCAGGTTGCAGGCAAAGAGAGGAAGATGAAGTTTGGGTTTACAGGGACGAAAGACCAGTTATGCCTGATAGCATGATCTCTAACATGGCACGGATGTACCATGGACAAGCACATGTTGGTAGAGATGCAATGATTCGACTTTTTAAACAGACTTGGTACAACCCAAAATTCAGAATCATAGCTGAAAGCCTTTGTCAAAGATGTCTTATATGTCAACAGTTGAATCCTGGGAGGAAGACAGTAGTGAGTATGGGAGTAATAGGACGGGAAGGAGGTCCCTTTACCAGAATGCAACTTGATTTCATTGAAATGCCCCCGAGTAACAGGTTGAGGTATGTTCTGGTGGTTGTTTGTTTGTTCTCTCGTTGGGTGGAAGCATATCCGACAAGAAGGAATGATGGAGTTACAGTGGCTAAACTCCTGCTGAGAGAGTTCATTCCTAGATATGGTTTCCCAGTAACGATTGAAACAGATAGAGGAAGTCACTTCCAGAATGAAATCATCCAGCTGATATGTGAAGCATTAGACATTCGACAGAAACTACATTGTGCCTCCAGACCAGAAGCTTCTGGGGTGGTTGAACAAGTGAACGGCACAATCAAGATTAGGCTGGGAAAAATGTGTCTAGCCACAGGACTCAAATGGCCAGATGCCCTACCACTTGTGCTCATGAGCATGAGAAGCGTACCAGACAGAAAAACAGGCTTGAGTCCCCATGAAATAATAATGGGACGAGTAATGAGACAAGCATTCGTACCTGTCAACAAACTGCTGACTATAACTGATGATCTTATTCTGGACTATTGCAAAGGATTGGCTGATGTGGTACATTCTGTGTTTCATCAGGTTGGACCAGATGCGATTGATCTTGAGAGAACCCCAGCTCATGAACTGAGCCCGGGAGACTGGGTTCGCATCAAGGTGCACAGAAGAAGAAATTGCCTGGTTCCTCGCTGGGACAAACCACGCCAAGTCATCTTGATCACTAACACAGCAGTAAAGTGTGCAGGTGTGAACAATTGGGTCCATGCCAGCCATACCATTAGAGTTCCAGAGCCTGAAGATCGACATGTGAGTCGACATCTGGAAACACCAGATACCAGTTCGGCATCTGAAACAGAGACTGAAAGAAATAGAATTCCAGATTCAGAAGCTCGACCTGGAAGTCGACATCTGGAAATATCAGACACCAGTTCGGCATCTGAAGCAGAGACTGAGACAATCAGAGTTCCAGATCTTGAAGATCGACCTATAAGTCGACATCTGGAAATATCGGACACCAGTTCAGAATCAGAGACAGAACAATTTGAAACTGGTGAAAGACAATTTGAGGACTCTGCAAGCCAAACAGAACATTTTAAAAGACAAAGTGTTAATGTTGAAACTGGTGAAAAGGATACAGCTCACAGTGACGGTGAACAACCAAGTACAAGTTTTGATGAAATTCCTCCTGAAGTAAATGAAACAACAGAGGAAATTATAAATTCAGACGGAGAATATGAAATCATAAAGTTTAAAATAAAGGAAAGTGGATTAAGGACTGATACAGAATCAGAGGAAAGTGACGGAGAGATAAAACAGAGGAGGAGTCCAAGAAAGAGGGCTTGGAAAGTGGAACGAGAAATAACAGAGACTGAACCAAAAAGGCCAAGGAAAGGAGATAATTGGCATGAGGAAAATAAAAGACTAAGATACAAAATAATAAATGTGAATAAAGACAAGGAGGAACAGGTGAATGAAATAACAAGTCCAAAGAGTTCAATAAAAGAGAATAAAGGACATTTGCAAAGGCCAAAGAGAGTAAAAAGGCCAAATTTGAAATACAAATCACCTGAATGGGTTTACATTGGACTGCCTGACATTGAGGAAGTGGAAAGCAGTCAAGAGAACCAAAACAAGGACTGTGAGCAGGAAGGTGGCAGTGGACTACACCTATCCTAAAAAGACTGGAGAAAATTTAATAAAACTAAAGCTGGCAAAATCAAAGAAACTTTAAAGGACCAAACAGTACGCTAAGGGCGATTGCCTTGAAGGCCATAACTTTCAAGTGTGGAGAGATACATTTTTCTTGAACACGTCATAAATCAATAGATTATCATGGCAGAAAATGAAAATAGAAGATCTAGATGTAGGTTTTTACCTGGATGGTGTAGAATGTGTTTTTACTGTACAGGCTTACTAATGCTTATTTGGTTTATTTTAGCAATTATTGTTCCACTTAGATTGACTGCAGACAGTACATCCGAATTGCACAATAACACGAAGAGTGATAAGGCGCATAACACAAAAGATACTGCAACAGTGATAGATAATACTAACATTCATAGAGATAGGTCAATTAATGATTTTTCAAAGAATGTTTTTACAAGATTATTGTACGAATATATAGAAACAATGGATGTGAGTGATTGTTATGTATGTATGCAGTTACCAGCGTCTGTGTCCGAAGGTGTAACATATCATCACCTTCCTTTGACGTATGGAATAACTTGCAGTGTGTTGGCTAGCTTATTTTATAAAACCAACAAATTAGAATATTACTATTCTGACATGGATGCTATTTTTGCTAAGATTTCTGTAGTTTCAGGACTAAATAAGGTGAATCCTGGTAAAGTTTTTGGAGAGTTTTTCTTAGAGACCAAAGAATTAACACACAAATATGCATTTAGACACAATCTTACTTGTAGATTAAGGAAAGAAGAAAAGGTATTTTTAGACATGGTGGAGGATAGAAGGGTTAAGTTTCAGAGAAAAGCAACAGGAGAAAAGATGAAAACACCACCATGGGGTTTTGAAGAAGGAAATTACGATAAGAGTGATACTAATGTAGCTATAGGAATAGACTTGCCACAGCAAGGGAAATTGTGCATTCGTAGGGAAAACACTATGTATGACAACTATTTCGTGGGTGCTAGTGAATGTGGAGATACATACAAAATTATAGGGGGATGGGGATTCAAAGGCGGAAAGAATCCTGTATTTCCAGTGATTTATTTCATATGTGGGAACAAAGCTTATTACAGTTTGCCGGACCATTGGTACGGAACGTGTTATTTAGGCCTGGTCTTTCCAAAGATATTTCATGTAGATAGGGGAATTAAAGGAACTCACGAGATAGGTAAACCACTAACACGTAGAAGACAAGAAAGTTTTTCAGAGATAATAGCAGTGGGCATATCATTGAATGCAAATAAAATTCGAAAATTGTCAACATTAGTATATCGTTTGTCAACAAATACTGCAGGAGGGTTCTTAATGGTAAATACCGAAATGGTTGCCATGGGAGCTATGGTGATGCAAAATCGACTTGCCCTTGACATTCTTTTGGCAAAAGAGGGTGGAGTCTGTGGAGTGTTGAAAGTGCAACATTGTTGTACTTACATTCCTGATAAAAGTCAGAATATACAAAGGTATATAAAGAATATTACTGAATTGCATAAAGAAGTTGCTCCACTGGAGGTTGATGGTGTTTTGGAGAAACTGGGTAAGAGTTTTTCCTCAGTAAAGAAATGGTTTGCAGAAATAGGTAGTTCATTAGTGGGAAAAATACTAATACCAGTAACAATATCGATATTGATGATCTTGATAGTAAAATTAGTATGTGTTTGTATTAGAAAAAGAAAAACTGAAAATAGAATAAAAAGACAAATTGAAAAAAACAAAGAAAGAGAACGAGAAATGGGAGAAATTGAATTAGAAGAATTTAAAGAAAATATGTACGACAAATCTAAGAGACAAAATGTGAGAAATACGATTGTTTGAGCTAACTAATGAAAAGGACAAGAAACATGGTTCTGATAAATTGGTGGAGGTGGATTTTGTGGTGATATTAAAAAACACAAATGGGGGAATTGATGGAGAAGGGGATATACAAAACTTTTTGTACCCCCTTCGAAGTTAATGACCTCATAACCTTAATAGCACTAACTGTGTGATGCATGTTAGCTAAACCAACAAATGCACCTTTTTATTTTAGACATTACACGTGGTAATACTAACTGCCATTTGCGAAAATCTAATTACTAAACTAATGTGAAGTGAATTAACATAGGCCTGTGATTCATGTAGAAAGACAACTAGAGTGCATGTATTTTCTGTTCGTGGTAGAATTATATTGTGGCTAAAGAAAGCAGTTGGTAAGTAAAATGGCTTTAAATGTTGCTTTTGCTGGGTAACACCTAAAACAGGATATTAGAGTGGTGGGTGGTAAACAGAAGGGCTTGTTTTCCTATATTTAAAATTTGTTCTGTTGCTTTCATATTAGTTCCATTCGGGCCTGCTAGGCCTTGTCTACGACTGGCTGCTGGAAGGTTACAAAAGGTTGAATACTGAAAGTCCAAGATGGCCCCGCGCATGAGCAGAATGGAGGCTTCAGTCACGAGTGTATGGCCCATGCCTGGAGTGCCAACTTTGCTAACTCGAGATCCTGGGAACGGATGAGAGAATCAAGCTCCAGAGGATGATCAAATTCTTAACTAAGCACAATTGTTGCAATTGAATTAACAAAGTATAGTTACAAGGATTTGAGAATGCATGAGAACCTCTTTGCGTGATTCAGAACTTTGCGAACCAGTTTGAGCTAGGAGGACAATGAGGTGACCATCACCACCCCTCCTATGGACCAATCACCTTTTAATACAGCCCCTAAAAGTTTCAATCTTGGGTATAGAAAGTTAGTGAAAGGGTATAAAAGAGTGTGCGCTTATGATGACGTGTGACTCTTTTTCTGATTTTTCCGCACCTTTACTCAGCACGACATGCTGACTGTTGAGATGACATTTTCGTTTTAATGGTGCAAGAGACTTTGAAAATTTCGAACTTTGAACTTTGATGGGGAAAAGGAACGAGACCGTCGCGGGATTCAATCTCGGGAGGGATTACGTCCGAGGAGGTTAGAGGGACAGTCAGTCAGTTGGGAACCTATCCTGTGATCTGGGGTTCATCTATTTGGTGAACTTTTCTCGTCATTGCCCTTTTGGCCAAGGGGTAATGAGTATTTCCTATTTTCTATTTTATCTTTGCTTAAATGTTTTTTTGAATTAATGCTTAATGTATTGTGCTTAATAAACTTATTCATTTTGATTTTCTCGTTTAAATGAACTTAGATAAAAATCTTATTGGAAAATTATAAATTGAGTCTGTGGTTATTATGCGCAGCGACACCTCACCCAGTACGCAAAATGACTTCTCACCAAATCATCAGATAGGAAACTGATCTCCGAATTATATGCCCTTTTGATCTCCCGTAACAAACACACACACAATGCCAGCCAGAACAGGTGGGAGAAAGACCTAACTAGATCACTGAGTAGCAAAGAATGGGAAGAAATATACCATAGAGCAAAGCATACTGCCAGTAGTTTAGCACTTACCGAAACACTCAAAAAAATTGCCTCATACTGGTACTACACCCTGGTGCGGATACACAAGGCTACCCCATCACAGAGCGCAGAATGTTGACGGGGTTGTGGTTCACAGGGCACTCTAGTACATATCCTATGGGATTGCCTGTGGCTCCATCAACATTGGTCTCAAGTGCTCAACGAAATCGACACACACCTAGACACCAAACTACCACGATTCCCTGCATACATACTCCTTGGCCTACTAAATCCGCTAACATAACCCCTAACTCTAGAAGAGGATGGCTAATTGTGCTAGCCCTAGGAGCTGCCATGCAGAACATACTCACGTACTGGGGTACTCAACAGACGCCTACTCACACCGGCTGGCTCCCCAGGCTGTGGCACATACTAGGTATGGAAAAGATAACGCTAATCTTGGCTGGACAGGGACCTGCTTTCAGAGATTTAGGGCAACCTTTCCTGTCCCTGCTTTCACAAGAATTTCGGGAACTTACATGCCTAGATATCTCAGTCTCCTACGCATGCCAGAGATCGCCCTGCAGCCAACATCTAAGCAACACTAAGCGCCATCACAGGCAGTGCTGAATTCATACACTAACCCTGTAGTGAGTGGAGGGCGGGTGGGGGGTGGGAAGGGTTTGGGACCATTTGCCACTTAGACACCTGCACTACTGTGTTTATATTGTAAGGGGCTTTGCACAACCCAAGAATGAGCAAAGGTCTATTGTTGGCGCAGTTTTTTTGATATTTTTGGAAATGTTAATAAAAAAGATTTGAACCATAAAAAACACATAAAGCAAAGCACAATAAAACAGTCTAAATCCCTTCAAGATGTCCGCCAAGTGGGGTCCGGAGCCAGGCACCACCTGTTAAGTACATGCTACAAGGAAATCAAAGCGACAGGCGGATCATAACAGCCAAAGTCTAATCCGCTTTCAGTACATTGATTCCATAGTTATTCTTTACCTCAACTGAGATCCAAATAAATCACTGTTTTGTAATACCAACTGCTGCCATAATCATTTGACTAACATTACATTTACTCTCAGAAAGAAGCATTGGCAAAGCTAACACTTCTGACTTACTACTGAAAGAGCTTTTTCATTCATTAACGAGTGTAGTGGTGTGTATCAGCAAGTGGGTGAATACAAGAATAAGCCAATGGTTGGATGAATGGCTGCATGAGTATAGAGATGAGTGATCGAGAACATGAATTACAATCACAGAGTGCAAAGCTGTAGGAAGTGACTCAGTGGTGAAGTGGGTACAGGCAGGGTGGCCCATGCTGTCAGGCAGACCTACAATACATAAAATAAACTATGAAGCACAGCTTAGTATCATACCAAAATGCTCCAATTACTTACTGGTAACCTTCATTATCCTTCATCTGTTACGTCCTCATCACAGTCATTACTATTGAGTTGGGTCCCACGTCATGGCAGGGAAAAAGTCAGGATGTCGGTACAGTCTATAGAATAATCCGCCCATTCCTGCGGGTTTCAATATATGGCTCGACCATTCACAATTCCTCCTGATGCTACCAAGCCAAAAGAGGCCAGCAGCTCATGGAGGGTAGGCGAGTCATAATGACGGTGAAGAGGACACGAGGAACTAAGGATAATGAAGATTATTGGTAAGTAATTGGATCATTATACCAAGTCCTCTTCCCAGTCATTTCCATCGAGGTATAGCAAAGCTCCTGCTGGCGCACAGCACAATAATTCATCAGTCCTCACCATGAAATACAAACAAACTTTAATAGCGAATAAAGATGCCAAAATGTAGAAGTTAAATTACAACATAATTTAGTTCCCATAATTTACTGTCTTCAGTATATTTTGTTTTTTTTTTTCCATCCTCTAACCCCAACCACTGCATTTTATAATGATTCAGAAAAGTGTGAGGAGGGAGATGCCCATGTTCTGCCATTGCTTATTTCCATCAAGGGTACGCCCAAGAGTCTGCAGCATCTCTGGTTGAGCTATCAGTAATCTTTTCTGGGGAGGAATGTTAGCTGTAACATAAGCGGAGGAAATAGTCTCCCTAGGACATCTAGAGATGTTAAAGGCTTTATGTCCATGGTTTGAATTCCAAAATGTAACAAACAAGTGATCAGATTTTCTAAAGGTCCTTTTTGTTACAAATAAATCAAAAATCTGGTCGAAAAATCTTGTGATCTCTATGGAAGCACCACGTTCCCCAATCCTTACTTGCTAATGTAATGGCAACTAAGAACAGCACCTTTAAAGTAAAGACCTTCAACTCAATAGATTTCAAAGGGTCACAGGGAAGGTTCTGAAGAGCCTTGAGGACTGAACGTAAATTCCAAAGAGGAAAAAAAGGATGAATCGAAGGGCCAGACAGTGAAAATATCATGAGCCATCAAAACCCTTGGATCTCATCTTGACGGAGCCCAGCCAAGGTTCTCTAAAAGCAGCTCTAAAGTTGCCCACTGAGCTCTTAAAGTAGCAACAGATAATCCTTACTGAAAGCCATCAAACAAAAACTGTAGAACCCTGTTGATGTTACATTCTACCTGTAAGATAAATTTCACCGAACATCAGTCCTGAAAATTCTTCCAGCGTTTGGAATAGACCTTAAGAGTGGAACGATGTCTGGATTGCTGAATCAAAACTGCTAAATGATCAGGAATACCCTTGTTTGACAGCCCACACCTTTCAATTTCCTCGCCGATGGAGGCACATTTTGAAGAGGAAGAGACCACAGGGATAGAACAGGAGAAGAAACAACGGAAATCCTTCAAGGGGGTGTGAGTGCCACAGGGGAAGAGAGAACCAAGATCTCTTCAGCCAGCATGGAACCACCACATTTACTTTTGCTGCACCCCTCTGAAATTTTTAGAAGCAGACAAACATTTAAAGGAAAAGGAGGGAAGGCATAAAGAAGAAGAGCAGGCCAAAGAATAGATATGGCATCCACTCACAGTGTACCCTTTGTTGGAAACAGAGAGAAAAATTTCTTGAGTCGTGAATTGTGAGAAGAGGCAAAGAGATCTGATTGAAGATTCCGGAATCTGTGGCATATCTCCTGAAAGACAGCTCAGGTAATACATAGATCCTGGGATATATAGAATTTATGGTTCAGAGAGTCTGGCACCTAATTCTTCTTCGCTCTGATGTACTCGGCAGTTAGAGTTAGCAGATTCTGTTGTGCCAAACATGTTATCCTCATTGCTACTGCATTTAGGGTTGTGGATCTCAATCTCTTTTCTGGTGACATATGGCAGTGCAATCTGATTGTCCTCATAAGAGGTGGGCAAGCCACTGAATGCTCAAGCCAGGCTTGAGCTTGAATTCTGAGTCAGCTCAAGGTTCTCTTGGACCTCTGAGCCCAAACTGAGCTTATCTTTTAAGTAGCTTCTGCCTGTTACCATGTTCTAACCTCAAGTGCCAAGAATGAAAGACAAAGCAGATATCTTTGATGTAAAACAGGAGAACTATTTAGCCATTTAGTGGCTGAAATGTGCAATGAGAAACTACAAAATCTGGTATCAATCCTGGCTTTCATTCTTGATTGGGTGATCCTAGGCGAAGATTTTATTTCTCTGAGCCGCCCTATTTCTTTATCACATAAGAGAGCACCTTCAAATACGCAATTTCAGGGTGTGCTCTGTATAAAAGCCTCTCTTGTGGTTGATTTAATAAACTACAATGTTGCACAATCTATAATAAGATTCTATGCCACACATAGTAAATGCCTTTTATTTCAATAATTACATTGTCATGAAGGCGGAGACGGGACATTCATGTTTTTAAGTTTATGTTTTAAAACCATCAGTGCCTCTTAATGCAGTGATAAAATCTGACCGGCTAAATTGAAACGCTCCCGCATATGAAAGAAATATAGAATCTTGAAGAGACGCTGTCATAGTTTAAAATAATGTTTGCTGTTGCACGATTTACGTGGCAAAAATTGTCAGGGCTTGGCTCGTGAAGTCAGACCCATGGCTGGGATCTAGCTCAACTTGTCCTCATAGTTTGTTGGCTCATCCACCTCTAGTTCTGTTCTCCTGATTAAAACATGTTGATGTAATAAAGGGGTTTTGAAACCGATTAAGCTCTTCCAAATGGCTCTTATGTAGTTATCTCTCTCCAGTTTGATAAATGATGTTGTTCCATTTAATTTGATTGACGCAGATTATTTTCCTTGCACTGACAGATCCGATAGGCTTGCACCCCATCCTATAAAAATTGCATCCATTGTTACAATGCATATAAGGGAAGGAGCTAAGGAGAATCCTTTCTCTAGCAATTCTTTCTTCAGCTGCAAAGAGATGTGGTTAATCACTGAAATAGACTTCCCGAACTCCATTGATGATGGTTTCCAGTACTTGATCAGATGGATTAAGAGCGGTCTCAGATGTAGTCTGTCCCACAGCACTAAGAACACACACAATGTAATGTGTCCTTGAACCCTTAACCAAGTTATTACTCGTGCTTGAGTGTGAGAAAAAAGAAAGACAAAAGGCTTCTTCAACCACTCCGCTCTTTCTTGACATATATAAACCAACTCCTGATCCATTCTGAAGTGAGCACCTATAAAACATAGATCCTGAGAAAGAATCAGATGACATTTTGGGAGCAGTCCATGCTTGGAAAGAGAGCTCATAATAACTTTTAACCCTTGTAGGACTAATACCTCTAAGGGAGTTGCCAGGTGCAAGCTGTCCAGGTAAAGAAAAACCAGGAAACCTGAAAGATGGGACAGAGATCAGGGAGACATCAGAGGCGCCTCCTCACTTCTTAAGTTCCGCAAGAAGCTGAAGACCTGGCTCTTCGTGTAAGCACCTTGGGGACCACACACTGACCCTAACGCCTGGCTACCCTCTCGGGTGATTAGTGCGCTATACAAATCAGCATAACATTTTCGTGAAGACTCTCAGGGCAGATTTGATACAGAATAGCAAAAACTGGAAGTGATAATGTTTTCCAAAGATGACAAGTCTCAGAAACTTCTGATGGGACAGGACACCTTTATAGGAATATGACACTATGCATCCATGAGGTCCATAGTTATCAGTAATGTCCCTGGATGAATTAGAGACATGATCTTCTGAAGAGTCTCCACCTTGAAGTGGATTCTTTTTATCCACTTGTTGGGATATCATAAGTCTATGATCAATCTGAATCCTCCTGCAGCTTTTGGGACCAGAAAGATTCTGGAGTATATTCCTCTGTTCTGCTGACTTTTGAGAAACATGGGATGTGCCTTCTTTCAAAATAAGGGTGAGAATTGTTGACTTCATTGTTGTTAACTTAAAAAGGATCTTGAAGATTTGGCATAAGAATAATCTTCTTAGAAGGAGGAGGAGGAGGAAAAGACAATTCAACCTTTGCAGTCTTCCTTTACTACTATCAGAATCCAAGAATCTGAAGAAGATTTCTCCCATTGTTGAAATGCTTTATCCTTCCTCCATCCAGCTGGGTTGGGCCATTTGGACCTAATCTGGAGTGCTGAGACTTCTTTAAGGAAGCAGGCCTGTGCTTCTGTATGGATTGATTCTTAAATCCTCTTCTTCTCTGTTTCTTTGGTTGGTAATTAGCAGGCCTGGGCGGCAAATTCCGTTCCGCTCGCGGAATTTGCGGAATTTGGGTAATTTCGCGTTCCGCGGAGAACGCGGAATTACCAAAAATTCCGCGATCCGCAGCTTCGCGGAATTTTTTGCTTGTTCGCGCTTTCAAAATGCATGTTCGCGAGATATTTCTCCCCGAGCACGCAAACAGCGTTCGCGAACAGAAAAAAAGCATCGCGAACGGGCGGAACAAGCAATTCCGCGTGTTCGCGGAACTTTTGCGTGCTCGCGGAGATTTTTTACCGTTTCGCGGAGCTTTGCGTAGCGCGACTACGCAAATTCCGCCCACCCCTAGTAATTAGATTGCCTCCTTGGGGGTTGTCCAAATAAAGATTTAGTCAGACTTTGCCCAGTTGAAAAAGAAGAGGAATTAGACTGACAGAAAGAAGAGTTCTTCTTTTCCTTGAATATTTTAATTAGTTTTTCTTCTATCTCAGGACCAAAAATCTTGTTTTCTTTGAAAGTTAGATGCAAGGGTTAATTGTTTTGAGCTGAATCAGAAATATGTTTCTTCTGGCCACTACTATAGTTCCATCAGATATAGTGTTTGGCCAGGTTGACCCATAGTTTGAGTTGCCCTCTGGGTCCCAGTGACTAAACTTAGGTTACCCCCACTTGTTTTAGATGTTATGTTGCACAAGCACTTTATTGTAGATTGATTGCATAACCTGATTGCTAGGGGTGGACCTTAAGGTCAACCCCGTGACATCCTTTGCTAGATGCTCTCACCATCTTTCACTAGTTTTTATATTCTATATTTGTTTTTAATCATTGAATCTTTTCTTAAATGTACAAAAGATTTTATGATGTCTAATATGTTTTAGCCATGCAGGTACTTTGCTGTGAAATCCCAATTTTGAGGCATAAGTTCGTGCATGTCATTTTTCATTTCGTTTAAATACTTTATTTCGGCCAAGGGCCAAAGGGTTTCATAGTCATACAATCATTCATGGAATATTCTAAAATACATCCAACCATATATTATATAGTCTCAATAAAAGGGTCAGAAGTTATCAATAAAATAATTTAAAACAATATAAAACAGTATAAGCTGATCACCATTATGTTCCATTATTACCACCTCAGTGAAATCAATGTTTTAAAACTCATTAAACTTCTTGTGATGCAATAAAAAATAAAAAAAAGTATCTGGTTACTTATACAGTTCAAAGAATACATCACAGACATTAGTATATTGGTCTTTAGCACATCACAACTTTAACCCAGATTTTTTCCTTATTAAAAACACTATAAACAAATATCTAGGTAGGGCAAATATAACATGTAGTGAGGTACTGGTGACCAGTACCCTAAGTGCCTCTTGGTGCTTTCTGAATCCCATTGAATTACATAATGGTCGGATCCATTTCCTCCTAGCCCTATCATATGCCGAACAGAAAAACAGAATGTGTGCTGTATTTTCTATGTTTTCTGTAGACCCTAAAGTGCATATAGTGCATGAAGTGCAAGAACGGTCTTCCTTACCCTCCCAGTTTGCAGTATGGCTCTTGGTCTGTAATATGTTGTACCTTAGCTTTAGATACAGAGTTCTTGCTAGGTACGGCTGTACATTGTCAAGAAACTCCTCGCGACTCGGATTTGGCTTGGTAATGCGAAATTGCGATGTTAACCTTCCCAATCTCGGGTCGCAGTGAAGTGTATTCAGTATGTATTGTCAATAGGTTCCCTTCAATGTATTTTTGCAGCTTGATGTTAAACTGTGCGGGTTGGTCCAATATGATTCAAGACCTAACTGTATGAGCCATTTCCGTACAAATCTTAGCCATGGGAAGGTAAGGCATGTGTCAATAGCCAGTAATTCACGGACACCTTCTCTGTATACTAATAGTTCTGGCGTTATCCACAAACGTATCCAGTAGAGGAGTGGTCGTAAAGTTGCGAGGTGCCCTATACGCTTCATGTCTAGATCATGAAACATTGGGACAAGTAGTGTTGATAGTGGTAGCACCAATAGTTTCCTCGCAAATTTATTTTCCCCGATTGTCAGTTGTTTGGTGTCACTGATAACCCATAGCTCTGCTCCGTACAGTGAAGCTGCCTGGATCTTGCATTTGTATAGCTCGAGCGCTGATGTCACAGATTTGCTTGAAGACAAGCCGTACTTCTTAAGAATCGCCCCTGTCCCTTGGGCTAACCGTAGTACAGAGTGTTTGACTTGGTGTTTCCAAGCTAATTTGGAGTCTAATAATATGCCCAGGTGGGTATAATTAGTGGCATGCTTTATTCTCTGGTTGCTTAGCACAAGGTTATTTTTGAAGCCCTTATGGGGGTTTATGGCCATGTACCTAGTTTTGCTGGCATTTATTTCTAGACCTTTTTCGACACAATATCCGTTAAAACCGTTCATCATATTTTGTAGTCCCTTTGGAGTCTGTGAGGTCAGGATGGTATCGTCTGCAAAGAGCAGCGCCGGTACCAAGTTCTCGTTCAATTTGGGGGGGTCATTAGCTTGATCTTGTAGATGATTTACCACGTTGTTGATATAGAGTGAGAACAGGGTGGGAGCGAGTACAAAACGCCATTTGCACATAAACAATCTTCCCCTCAACGCAGACACCCTTGCACTATGGTGCAAGGGTGCCTGCGTTGGCGCTAGGCAGCTAAATTTAGCGCTAGCGCAGGGGGATAAGCAGGGCTGCACCATATTCTTGTAAATATGGTGCAGCCCTGTAAATATGGTGCAGCCCTGCATTTCTAAAGTGACGGAGCGTGTTGTTAGCCTTCTTAGCTTAACGACACACTTCGCCACTTTGTTGAAAATATGCCTCTACATCTCCCCCTCTGTTCAATGTAAAGTACACACACGGAAATAATATACGTCATAGTTCCTCAATGAGTCGTCGAGGTGCTCGAACCAATCTTCAAGATCTTGTAGCATGACATTGAAGAGATGCAGGCGAGGCAACCACGTCGGTTATGGGTGACCTAGACACAGACACAGTGTTTGGACTCTCCTGACTCTCAGTCTCATTCTGGATCTCTGGTGCCGGCGAACTCCGAGACAGGTGCTTGAAATGTGAGGAATCCCTCGTAATGAACTTTCCAGGACAGTGAGCAGTTACCATGAGTCCCTTACTAGTCACAACTTGCAATGGTTTGGAATCAAAAGGAGCATCAGATTTGCATTTTTGATTCTGTTTCACAAGGACACAATCTCCCTCCTTAAAGGTAGCGCTCCAAGCATGTTGACGTTTGCCTGCGTAGGCTTTCATTCTGGACTTATGAGCTGAATTAGTGATTCGAATCTGGTCAGTGTTAATTGCTCTTTCAGCGGGCCTCTGAGGCAGGTTGGTGCCCATGGCTCTCCCGAACATCAGTGTAGCCGGGCTCTCACTGGTGGTAGAAGGACGAGAAGATATGTACGGCCGTAAAGTAGAATGAAGAACTGACGAGCTCAAGTCCTGCTAGGGCAGCATGCTGTACAGCTTTCTTGAGGGTGTTTATGAAACGTTCAACATCGCCATTGGCCTGCGGCCATAGAAATGTGCTGTTCTGATGCATGTCCTTTGGGTGAGCAAGAAAGTCTCTAAATTCTTGGCTATTGAACGGTGGTCCGTTGTCAGACTTCAAAACGGATGGAACACCCCAGGTTGCAAATATCCCTTCTAGTATGTAAATGACTCGGTCATGTGTGATTGATGGAAGGTCTTCCACCAGAGGAAACCTGGAGTATTCAGCAACAGGTACTATGAAGTGATGACCATTGTCAAGGGATCCAAAGAAATCAAGAGCAATCTTGTCCCAAACGTGCTTTGGCAGATCGGACATGTTTAAAGGATGTTGTGTTGTTTTGGAAGACAAACAATTGCATACATGACAAGCCTGTAGCTCTTTTTCATCTCGCTCCTCAAGCTGACAGAACCAAATTATGGTTCCGAAGGGCTAGCTTGGTGGCAACAATTCCACAATGTCCTACATGGGCCACCTCAATGATTTGTTGTCTTAAACTTTCAGGAATGACAATTCAAGAGCTTCATAAGATAATCCCTTCTTGGGTAACTGACAGTTCATCACGCACAGTCTTGAACTTCTGATATTCAAAGTCATTATTAAGAGGTCAAGTGTAAGTTCTCCAGGATTGATGTGTGATAATGTTTTTGAGTATGAGCATATTTCTGTCTGCATTGGTAGCAGCACTTATTTGCTCTACTGATATGGCTGCAGGAGTACTGGATCTCACAATGAAGTTAACATGGGCCTCAGCCACTTTAGACAAGGTGCCCTGACATGAGATGGGCACTCGAGAAAAATAATCAGCAGAGTTTTGGTCTTTTCCCAGATGAAGTACTATAGTGTAATTGTACGCTTGTAAGTGCAGTCCTCACATCGCAATTCGAGGGGGCATCTTGCCCTTTGGATTGCCAAAAATGGTTAGTATGGCTTGGTGATCAGTGACAAGTGTAAAATACTTTCTATACAGAAACATATGAAAACGTTGACAAGCCCACACAACAGCAAGGCTCTTTTTCTCAGGCTGTGAATAAGCTCATTCAGTCTGTGACAAACTTTGGCGCTCACACGCTATGATGCGTCATCAGGCATTTGCATGTCCACTATGTTGGACAAGAATCGCCCCCAAACCCACTGGACTGACATCAACAACAATTTCAGTATGCAGTTTAGGACCAAAGTAGGGTGTTTCAGTAGCATTCTCAATTGAATGTTTGATTTTCTTGAAGTTTTCATCACACTCATTTGACCATTGAAATTAAACATTCTTTTTCGTATGCCTCTCAATGGGGCACTTGCAGTGGCAAAGTCACGAATGTATCTGGAGCAGTAGCTGACCATGCCAAGGAGCGTAGCATGGTTACATCTTGTGGGGGAAAGGTGGATGACAGAGCCTGAACTTTGGATGGATCTGGAGTCATTACCCCATCAGAGAAAATGTCCCCAAGGAATTTCAATTTTTCTTTGTGAAACTCATACTTTTCCGCATTCAAAGTAAGACCTGCATAAGCAAGTATACAGCACACTTGTGTAAGGGCTCTATCACGTTCTTATCGTGTGGCCTCAAATGCTAGTATGTCATCACTCTAATTGAAAGCATTTGTGAAAGGTAGTATAATGCAGCAAATAACATCTTGGAACAGTTCGGCAGCTGAAGATATTCCAAAACTCAATCTTTAATATGTGAACAAACCAACATGAGTTTAAATGGTAGTGATGTACCTGCAATTTTCTTCCAATTCGAGCTGGTGATATCCTTTATTCAAATCAAGGCGTGAGAAGACTTTAGCACCATTTAGCTGAGTAATCATATCTGAAAAGTGCAGACCTGGATGTTGTTCTCATTCAATTGCCTTGTTAGCTTGACGCATGTCAACGCAGATTCTCACCAACTCGCCACTGTCCTTTTTAGGTACCACCACTATGGGCGAAACCCATGGCGTCAGAACAGTAGAGCGTTCAATTATATCATGTTTCAGCAAGTTCTCAATTTCTTTTTCAACAGCTTCTTGCAGATGAAATTTGATTTGACGATGTCACTGAGCAACAGGACAAATGTCCTCATTAATGTGAAGTTGAACTTTCATTGTCTTGAGTTTTCCTAATCCATGAAACAAGGATGGAAACTGACTCACTACGTCATGATGAGCACTGATATTGTAATTCAGAGAAGTCAGTCCCAGATTAGCAGCAGTGCTGAAGCTGAGCAAGCATGCACTTGACGTAGTGTCCTGAAGGACATGAATTGGGACTTGTATTTTTGTCTTTTTGTGCTTCATGGTTGCCAGAAATGAACCTTGACTCTGTAATAGCATTGAAGCTGCCCAAATGTATACTTTTCTTTTCAAAGTTGTAAGACAGGGCAACGGAGCTAGTTCATTCTACTTTTCGGCTGGCATAATATTTATTGATGTACCACTGTCTATGATGAATGGTATATAGCAACCATTAACTTTCAATTTCATTTTGCAACACTGTCCAAATTAATTCTGTGATTACACTTGTTGATCTCTTTTTGACATGTATTTCTCCCTGCAGGAAAGCAAACTCTCATGCGCACGTCTTTCAGAACATAACATGGACATCACACACCCTTCTTCCTCACCGTCACTCGATTGTGATGTTGGGGAACCTCTCAACGAAGAATTCGATGACAATCGACATCTTCAGGCTCTATTTACCTCAACTGATGTTGTTGTTTACTTCGGTGGGTGTTAATGAATGCGATAGCGTGTCACGTCCCGCCGGGTCTTCGAGTATGTCGCGGGCATCCGCAAGAACCTCGAGCACTGTGCTGTGGCTCCCATTGCCACAGCACAGCTGACCGGAAAATGATCAGGCAGAAATCGGGCCAGGTGTGTTATCCTAATGTCTTCCAGCCTAGTGAACCCAGACGCCAGTACCCTGTCCAGTCTGCTGTACAGGATATTTTTGTCGCCATACATCCACCAGTCCTATGTTTGTCATAACCTCCCGAAGTGCAGCCGTCATGTGTGTCATGGTATGTATGCACTGGCAGGAGTCCTGTCTAGGTTAGGGTCTAATATATAATTAAAGTCCCCTAGCTACAGCAGGGGCAGATTGACCTCTTGAGTGATCAGGTACTGAATTGTGAGGAAGAATGGAGGGTTGTTAGTCTTGGGAACGTATGTGTTCAGTACCATTAGGTCTTGGCCGTCCAGAGTGCCCTGAATCAAGACATACCTACCCCCCACATCAGCCTCCATATATGTGAGAGAGAAAGGGACTCCCGGGGCTACTCCTATTAGCGTGCATCTGGTGTATGTAGAGCAGGAGCAAAGATAGACCTGGCCCACCATTTTTTGGCCAATGTAGAGGCTCCTTCGTCACCTAAATGAGTTTCTTGCAAGCATGCTATGTCTATTTTGTGGCGTTTAAGGAAGGTGAGTACTCTAAAGCATTTGATGTGTGTACCCAGGCCCCAGACATTCCAGGTTAGGAGACTGTAATCACCCCCTTCCCTTAGCGGGAGTTGTAGTGTGTACCTCATCCCCACCTGTGCATCCTTGTCCTGCTGCTGATAACCTAAGAACTCAAACAAACAAATAATGTGAACCATTCCCCCCCATATGGTGCAAATGTATGACGATTTGTGTCCACCCCACTGCCTGTGCCAGGAGTTGCACACCATCCCCGCCTGTCCAACCGAGCCCGGCTAGCACTAATGTTCGGACCGCCACCTGGCCATTCACTCGAATCTACTGACATCCAATACCATGCAGCTTGCGAGCCCGCACTTTCAACCAGTGAAACTGCTTGCCAGTAATTATATGTTCTTTGCTCACCTCTAGCTCTCAGTATGGGGGCAAATATACAACTGGTTCCACTCGGGCACGCACTACAGTCATACCTCCATCAGACAGCCGTCCAGACAACCCTCAGTCAAGACACCACAGTATTACAAACTACAGGCACCAATACACAGTCGCCTACATCCCACACTTCTGGGGTAACCATGGTATCGGGTATAAAGTCTGTTGTTGGTCTGGAAGCCCCAGTTTCAGTTCCATTTGTGACTGTAGATCTATACTCCGAACTGTGGTGAGCAAGTCAGTGGCATGTAATTGCATGGTGAGAGAAATGATATTTTTGAATCAATTTAAACATTGTAAACATGATCCAATCACGATTTGGCGTGCTAGCCAGAATTGTGCTCTGTCCCAGTGGCACGAGTTGTGTAGCAATGAATGTGTGGTGCGTCGTCACGCACCAGCAACAAGCTGCACTGCCTTTCAATATGAGTAACACAAGTCAAGTAATCAGAATCCAATTTTATTCCATGGGCTTCCATGTGGTTTCTTGGGAACATGAGGTTATATCAAATTCAGCAGAGGGAGTTATTTTACATCATCAAACCATCACATTATTAATCCTAGAAGAGCGTTTTTAGGTCTCGGCCTGCACCAGCGCTTGCGCTGGTCCGGCCGAGAGTTTTAGTAAGCGGGTTTTGGAAGTGCAAACACTGGCTTTCGGCTGGCGACCAGCTTGAGTTCACGATGGCGTGCACGCGCAGCTGCCATCTGTTGTTTCCTATCTCTTCCTCATTTCCTCGTCATGGCTCATTAACTCTCTGGACTCTGATGTTTCAATCGCAGCAGCAGCTCACATTACCAACTGAGGGCCCTGGACTACAGTCACATGAAAAACAACAGCGATTAGCATTGAAATGCAAGCTTTTTTTTGTCTAGTTAGAAATATTGCTTCGGTGGGTTGATTTCACCTTATATCGCTATTTGTTTTATATTGGGAGTCACACCTAATTACCAGTATTTTTGTCTCTCACTGTTTTTTTTTTTATATTTATTCGCGCAAAGCACAAAGCTATATTTAAGGTTACTTTTTCCGCGTCACTTCTTCACTCTATTTAAACTCCACACCCCCACTCTTATTGTCTCTCTCCTTCTCTCTCTCTCCCTCTCTAATTCTCTCTCTACTTAATTAACTCTCCCCTCTCTATCTTTTTTAGCCTTTCATTCTCTCTCACCCCTTTATCTGTTTCTCTTTCAAACTCCTTCATTCACTCTCTCTCCCCTTCTTTCTCTCTCTCTATCCCGCTCCACTCTTTATTCTATGTACACCCTTTCTCTCTCTCTCTCACCACCCTCTCTAATTGGGCATTATATCTTCACTCTATCTCTCACTCGGCAACACCACAGCATCACTCAGCGCAACCACAGCATAAATCAGAGCCAGCACAGCATCAATCAGAGCCAGCACAGCATCACTCAGCACCAACACAACATCTCTCAACGCCATCACAGCATCACTCAATGCCATCACAGCATCACTCAGTGCAACCACAGCATCACTCAGTGCAACCACAGCATCACTCAGCACAACCACAGCATTACTCAGCACAACCACAGCATTACTCAGCAGAACCACAGCATCACTTAGCGCCACAACAGCATCACTTAGCGCCACAACAGCATCACTCAGCGCCACCACAACATCACTCAGCACCACCATAGCTTTACTCAGCGACACCACATCATCACTCAGGGCCAACACTGCATCACTCAGCACTACCACAGGATGACTCAGCACCACCACAGGATGACTCAGCACCACCACAGCATCGCTCAGCACCACCACAGCATCGCTCAGCGCCACCACAGCATCGCTCAGCGCCACCTCAGCATCACTCAGCGCCACCACAGCATCACTCAGCACCACCACAGCATCACTCAGCGCCACCACAGCATCACTCAGCGCCACCACAGCATCACGCAGTGTCACCACAGCATCACTCACCCCCACCACAGCATCACTCAGCGCCACCACAGCATCGCTCAGCGACACCACAGCATCGCTCAGCGCTACCACAGCATCGCTCAGCACCACCCCAGCATCGCTCAGCACTACCACAGCATCGCTCACCACCACCACAGCATTACTCAGCGCCGCCACAGCATCACTCAGCGCCGCCAAAGCATCACTCAGCGCCGCCACAGCATCACTCAGCGCCAAGACAATATCACTCAGCACCACCACAGCATCACTCAGCGCCAAGACAATATCACTCAGCACCACCACAGCATCACTCAGCACCACAGCAGTATCACTCAGCAACACCTGAGTATCATTCAGCATCACCTCAGCATCGTCTCCGCAACAGTCACCACCACCACCACCACTACCACCTCAGCATCACTCAGCACCACTTCAGCCTGCTCTCGGAATCTGGCATCTGTTGATTCTCCCGTAGCGTCTGGCCGCTGGTAGTGTTATAATACAGGTACTAGTTCCCAACCTTCACCCTCCGATTGTTTATGCCCCCTCAAAAAAAAAGCTTTAACAAACAACCATTGCAATAGGCAGAAACAAGTTGCCAGCATTGCAAGAACAAAAGAAAACTGAGGAAATTTTTTATTGTAAATACTTTTTTTAATATGGTCGTTCAGTTTTACATAATGCCTTCTTGGTCATATATAAAGTAACAAAAATGCTTCTGACACTTTTTTATTATAACTTTTCAGCATGCCGCACAGCAGCCACACTTCTCTACAGCACAGCTTGAAGACATTGGCAAAGTCAATAGCTCTGGCTAAACACTTATAAGGCCCCAAAGGCGAGACCTATTGGCTATGCCAATGCTTGTTTATTTTATTTTTTATGTGAGAAATAATTCAACAAACTTCGTTTGTTTTTGGATTAGAGCAGCACTGTTTATTCCACCACATTTAGTTCATTGTTGTCTATTGCTGATTGTTACTTTTCGGGATCCCAGGGGATGGGAATTGGAGCTCGTCATCCTCGGTTGAGTCCGTCATATAGATCTACGGGAGCGTGTCCCCCATGTCCGAAGCCGGCTGGGACCTGGTAGGGAGTCTGTGTTTTCACCCCTGAGTTTGAGCCATTCCCATATGTCCTCTGGGCTTTCGAAAAAAATGTGCTTTCTCTTGGTGTATGACTTTGAGCTTCGCATGGCACAAAAGCATGTACCTAAGATTTAGGGCCCTCAATTTCTGTTTGAGAAAGGATTTATGCTGATCCTGGACTTGTTTAGTGTAATCTGGGTAGATGGCGATCTTAATATTAGCAAATAAAGAGACTGATTGCTCCCGTGATGCATGGAAGATGCAGTCCCTGTCGTAGTAGTTTGGGATCTTGGCTATGATGGCCCGACTAGGGATCCCAGGGCGCAGAGGTGGCAATAGGGCTCTGTGCGTTCTTTCTACCACAAAGAATTCCGATAAGCCCTGCGGCTTGAGTTCAGTCCGTACCCAGTTTTCCAGAAAGTGTTCTGTAGATGACCCTTATGTTCTCTTGGGGAACCCCAAGACTCGGATGTTGTTCCGTCGGGAGAGGCCCTACGCTTTTCAGCCCGTCTGTCCAACTCCGCCGAGGTGGTGGTCATTTGGGCCATTTGGCATCTGAGGCCTGCAACTTCCTCCTGTAGCTCGGTTATGTTACCCTCCGCAGATTTGACTTTGTCCACGACTTTCCTCAAGTCAGCCCTGAGCAGGTTGATGTCGATGGAGACTGCTTTAATTTTTTTATGTTTGAGGGTGGTACGGTACCCCTGTAGAGCTGCCAATAGTTCAGATCTGGATGGCTCTGTGTCACCGCTCCCCCCACTCCCCCCCGGCAAGTATGTTTAAATATTCCGAGAGCCAGACAAAACAATGCTGGTGTTTCCAGCTTCCGCAGATGAGCCAGACAAAACAATGTTGTTGTTTCCTGCTTCCGTAGATGACGCAGCGGCGGCTCTGAAGCTTCTAGACACCGCTACGGTTCACATGCCCCAGTACTCTCCTGGTGAATGGGTAGTTCAGGCAGAGTCTCTCCCGGCCATCAGGTACATTGTCCATCAACACCGCCGGGCGTCTGCGCTGCCTCAGAGGCCCGCAGTGGCCCCGCTGCGCACTGCAATTTCAGCACTAACTGAGTGCGTGCAGGAGGCAGGGACGCAGCTGTACCTCCACGGCTTCTGCACGCCGCAGGCCGTCTCATACCTCGGCCTCGTCCGGGTGCAAACGCTCATTCAGGCAGAGCCCACCATTACTGCCTGGCACAGCACTCACCAGCGCCAGGGAGTCTGCAACAGCTGCGGTGATCCTGGACATGCAGCCGTGTGCCCCAATTTCTGCACCAGCTCAGTGCGCTCAGGAGGCCGAGCCACGGCAGAGACACCACCGATTCCTGGTGCCTCAGGGCTCCTCTCGCTTTCAGGCACTCTTGTATGGTTCAATCAGGCAGAGTCCACCGTGACAGTCCGGTACCTCACTCAGCGGGTTCAAAGAGCAGTATTGCTGTCCTCATTGTGCTGCGGCGGACATCCGTGATCTGTAATCTTGGCCCCAATAGGCCGTGTTCACATCACCAACCTTGTGTAGCTGGACCATGCAGGTGGAACCTCCGGGTTTGCACAGCCACCGGGGAGCAGCGGGACCCTGCTGCTTCATTCCCAATAAGGAGAGGCGATAGTTATCATTAGTTCAGAAGGATTACACAGGATTATTAGTTGTGGCTGGCCAGGAACTCAGGAGCTCACATTCTGTCGGCCTTGTTTCCCGGGCACTCCCCCACAGTCCTCCAGGGCACTCCCCCACACTCCTCCAGGGCACTCTCCCCACACTCCTCCAGGGCACCCCCACAGTCCTCCACTCCAGGGCACTCCCCCACAGTCCTCCACTCCAAGGCACTCCCCCACAGTCCTCCAGGGCACTCTCCCCACACTCCTCCAGGGCACTCCCCCCACAGTCCTCCAGGGCACTCCCCCCACAGTCCTCCAGGGCACTCCCCCCACAGTCCTCCAGGGCACTCCCCCCACAGTCCTCCAGGGCACTCTCCCCACACTCCTCCAGGGCACTCTCCCCACACTCCTCCAGGGCACTCTCCCCACACTCCTCCAGGGCACTCCCCCCACAGTCATCCAGGGCACTCCCCCCACAGTCCTCCAGGGCACTCTCCCCACACTCCTCCAGGGCACTCTCCCCACACTCCTCCAGGGCACTCCCCCACAGTCCTCCAGGGCACTCTCCCCCCCACAGTCCTCCAGGGAACTCTCCCCACACTCCTCCAGGGCACTCTCCCCACACTCCTCCAGGGCACTCTCCCCACACTCCTCCAGGGCACTCCCCCACACTCCTCCAGGGCACTCTCCCCACACTCCTCCAGGGCACTCTCCCCACACTCCTCCAGGGCACTCTCCCCACACTCCTCCAGGGCACTCCACCACAGTCCTCCACTCCAGGGCACTCCCCCCACAGTCCTCCAGGGCACTCTCCCCACACTCCTCCAGGGCACTCTCCCCACACTCCTCCAGTCTCCCCACACTCCTCCAGGGCACTCCCCCCACAGTCCTCCACTCCAGGGCACTCCCCCCACAGTCCTCCAGGGCACTCTCCCCACACTCCTCCAGGGCACTCCCCCACAGTCCTCCAGGGCACTCTCCCCACAGTCCTCCAGGGCACTCTCCCCACACCTCCTCCAGGGCACTCTCCCCACACTCCTCCAGGGCACTCTCCCCACACTCCTCCAGGGCACTCCCCACAGTCATCCAGGGCACTCCCCCACAGTCCTCCAGGGCACTCTCCCCACACTCCTCCAGGGCACTCTCCCCACACTCCTCCAGGGCACTCCCCACAGTCCTCCAGGGCACTCTCCCCCCACAGTCCTCCAGGGAACTCTCCCCACACTCCTCCAGGGCACTCTCCCCACACTCCTCCAGGGCACTCTCCCCACACTCCTCCAGGGCACTCCCCACACTCCTCCAGGGCACTCTCCCCACACTCCTCCAGGGCACTCTCCCCACACTCCTCCAGGGCACTCTCCCCACACTCCTCCAGGGCACTCCACCACAGTCCTCCACTCCAGGGCACTCCCCCACAGTCCTCCAGGGCACTCTCCCCACACTCCTCCAGGGCACTCTCCCACACTCCTCCAGTCTCCCCACACTCCTCCAGGGCACTCCCCCACAGTCCTCCACTCCAGGGCACTCCCCCCACAGTCCTCCAGGGCACTCTCCCCACACTCCTCCAGGGCACTCCCCCACAGTCCTCCAGGGCACTCTCCCCACACTCCTCCAGGGCACTCTCCCCACACTCCTCCAGGGCACTCTCCCCACACTCCTCCAGGGCACTCTCCCCACACTCCTCCAGGGCACTCCCCCACAGTCCTCCACTCCAGGACACTCCGCCCACAGTCCTCCAGGGCACTCTCCCCACACTCCTCCAGGGTACTCTCCCCACACTCCTCCAGGGCACTCCCTCACAGTTCTCCACTCCAGGGCACTCCCCCCACAGTCCTCCAGGGCACTCCCCCACAGTCCTCCACTCCAGGGCACTGCCCCCACAGTCCTCCAGGGCACTCCCCCCACGGTCCTCCAGGGCACTCCCCCCACAGTCCTCCACTCCAGGGCACTCCCCCCACAGTCCTCCAGGGCACTCTCCCCACACTCCTCCAGGGCACTCCCCCACAGTCCTCCACTCCAGGGCACTCCCCCACAGTCCTCCAGGGCACTCCCCCACAGTCCTCCTCTCCAGGGCACTCCCCCCACAGTCCTCCAGGGCACTACCCCCACAGTCCTCCACTCCAGGGCACTCCCTCCACAGTCCTCCAGGCCACTCCCCCCACTGCCCTCCAGGGCACTCTCCCCACAGCCCTCCAGTGCACTCCCCCCACAGTCCTCCACTCCAGTGCACTCCCCCCACAGTCCTCCACTCCAGGGCACTCTCCCCACACTCCTCCAGGGCACTCTCCCCACACTCCTCAAGGGCACTCCCCCACAATCCTCCACGGCACTCCTCCCACAGTCCTCCAGGGCACTCTCCCAACAGTCCTCCACTCCAAGGCACTCCCCCCACAGTCCTCCACTCCAGGGTACTCCCCCCACAGTCCTCCAGGGCACTCCCCCCACAGTCCTCCACTCCAGGGATATCCCCCACAGTCCTCCAGGGCACTCCCCCACAGTCCTTCAGGGCACTCCCCCACAGTCCTCCACTCCCGGCACTCCCCCACAGTCCTCCACTCCAGGGCACTCCCCACAGTCCTCCAGGGCACTCTCCCTCACTCCTTCAGGGCACTCTCCCCACACTCAAGGGCACTCCCCCCACAGTCCTCCTGGGCACTCCTCCCACAGTCCTCCAGGGCACTCCCCTCACAGTCCTCCAGGGCACTCCCCCACAGTCCTCCACTCCAGGGCACTCCCCCCACAGTCCTCCAGGACACTCCCCCACAGTCCTCCACTCCAGGGCTCTCCCCCCACAGTCCTCCACTCCAGGGCACTCCCCCCACAGTCCTCCACTCCAGGGCACTCCCCTCACAGTCCTCCAGGGCACTCTCCCCACACTCCTCCAGGGCACTCCCCCACAGTCCTCCACTCCAGGGCACTCCCCCCACAGTCCTCCAGGGCACTCTCCCCACAGTCCTCCACTCCAGGGCACTCCCCCACAGTCCTCCAGGGCACTCCCCCCACAGTCCTCCACTCCAGGGCACTCCCCCCACAGTCCTCCACTCCAGGGCACTCCCCCACAGTCCTCCAGGACACTCTCCCCACAATCCTCCAGGGCACTCTCCCCACACCCCTCCAGGGCACTCCCCCACAGTCCTCCACTCCAGGGCACTCCCCCTACAGTCCTCCAGGGCACTCGCCCCACAGTCCTCCACTCCAGGGTACTCCCCCCACAGTCCTCCAGGGCACTCCCCCCACAGTCCTCCACTCCAGGGATATCCCCCCACAGTCCTCCAGGGCACTCCCCCCCACAGTCCTTCAGGGCACTCCCCCCACAGTCCTCCACTCCCGGCACTCCCCCACAGTCCTCCACTCCAGGGCACTCCCCCCACAGTCCTCCAGGGCACTCTCCCCTCACTCCTTCAGGGCACTCTCCCCACACTCAAGGGCACTCCCCCCACAGTCCTCCTGGGCACTCCTCCCACAGTCCTCCAGGGCACTCCCCTCACAGTCCTCCAGGGCACTCCCCCACAGTCCTCCACTCCAGGGCACTCCCCCCACAGTCCTCCAGGACACTCCCCCACAGTCCTCCACTCCAGGGCTCTCCCCCCACAGTCCTCCACTCCAGGGCACTCCCCCCACAGTCCTCCACTCCAGGGCACTCCCCTCACAGTCCTCCAGGGCACTCTCCCCACACTCCTCCAGGGCACTCCCCACAGTCCTCCACTCCAGGGCACTCCCCCACAGTCCTCCAGGGCACTCTCCCCACAGTCCTCCACTCCAGGGCACTCCCCCACAGTCCTCCAGGGCACTCCCCCACAGTCCTCCACTCCAGGGCACTCCCCCACAGTCCTCCACTCCAGGGCACTCCCCACAGTCCTCCAGGACACTCTCCCCACAATCCTCCAGGGCACTCTCCCCACACCCCTCCAGGGCACTCCCCCACAGTCCTCCACTCCAGGGCACTCCCCCTACAGTCCTCCAGGGCACTCCCCCCACAGTCCTCCACTCCAGGGCACTCCCCCTGTCGTGTGGTTTGTGGACTCATGGTCTGCATTGCTAAGTTAGCTTAGGCCTGGCTGCCATGATGCCTCTTTGCGCACGTTACTTTGTGCCTTTGTTTTTCCAGCCTCTGCTATTTTGGAACTGTCTGCCTTTCACCTTTCTTCCTATTCCCTTTGGGTTTCGTCTGCACATCATGTACAAGGTCAAAAAACAATGTCACTTGTTCTTGCTGATCTGGTCAGCCCCTCGCACTTAGACATAACACTGAATGCAGTTGCACTGGAGAAATTTGTGTGCTTTTAATATTGTGATTTCACTGTTAGAGGCACTTGGAGAAAAACCTTTCCAGAGAGAAGAGCTGTGCTTGTCTGATAATGTAAAACTTGCATCTAGATATTGAGGTATGAGGGTCCGCCTGACAAAGCCCAGAGGTCTTCTATTTTTATAATAAACTAGCTACTAGCACGGGGAGGGTGGTATGGTCATTTAGCCTTATATCCACTGCTTTATGAAATGCTTTCCCCGTTTATATTCTATGGAATTGTAACTATGCTTATTGTTTTATTCTTATGCATGATGCTGATAGTACTGGTACGTGTACTGCATCTCAGAGCACGGTAGTTGAAATAAACATTTTAAACTATACAGTGACTCTTATTACGCACGTTGTGGACATGTATGAGTGAGTTATGAAAGGGTGTTCTTGCTCCTGCGAGTCCTGAGAGAGAGAGACCGTGTTCTGGGTTGTCTAATCATTGGTAGCATCGTTGCTAATGAGACGCTACTGCTAGTCTGGTTGGGATTGTGGGTACTAAGGTGTATTTTTGGCTCACCACTATACTCCGAGGTCCTATTATCCTGTGCATAGCTCTGTGTATGCGCAGAATCCTTGCAACATGGCGCAACCAACGAGTGGGCTGCTTATCTGCGAGACGCTTGAGTAGTTCTTGTGCTTGTCCACAACCCCCTTCACAGACGCCTCCGGAGGCGTGTGTGAGGGCGATACCTCCTATATTGACGTTTTTATAGGCTCTTTCAAGCTTGAAGTTGTTAAAAGGTGTTTACATAAAACCCTATATTGTGCTGCCTCATACTAGGTTGTCGAAACTTGTTAGCCTTAAATGGCTGTCCAAATTGTGGCACATAGCCGCGCAGCGCTCCGAGCTCACTTGACAGTGTACGGAGTGCCTGACGCGGGTGTCGATCTGATCTTTGTGGTACAAGCAGATCCTGCTTACCACTTTGAGGTGTTTTACTCTTGGATCACCTTTCCGGCGGTGGATGGGAATGATAACTTGTTCCATGAATATACGGCCACCGCTCTTCCTAATGTCTATAGGCCTTATAGGAATCTTGAAGTACCGCTCACGGCATGGCAACACCGTGTTTGGTTTGATGGCGCCCTCCCCCAACCGATTACCTCGGTTCATTTAGGCCCCTTATCGATTGAAGGGGCCACTTGGCCTGTTTTGGCCGGGTATACCCCACATCCGCGTTATATGATGCTGCCGGTCGCTGACCTACGTAATTTGCATTCGTCTTTGATACGTGTGCATAGAGCTTTAGTACAGTATGTTACAGGCAACATCCAGGCAGCCCCGCCTGGAGTTGCAGTGCATCCAGCTGGACCGGGCGGTGTAACCATAAGTCCCGTCATGGTTAATTCGGTGATGGGCAAGCGTCCACAAAATAAGGATGATATGCCTTATTGGCTTGCAGAGAAATTTGACCAGCTGGAGGCAGTTTTTCCAAATACTTCTCCTGTGGAAAAACACAGGATATTGACGATTAGTTTGCCAAAAGACCTAGTTCCCGAGTTGGCAGAATGCAACAACTGGGGTAAGGTATTCGCAGCAGTATATGCGAAGTGTTTCGGCACTCCTTCCATGACGGTTCTCCCTCTGTGATTAAACGAGTACAGGATGAGCATGGCCCTGAGGCGGCTGTGGAATTAGGGATGAGACTGGTGGGAGTGTTCGACGTAGTAGCTGATTTGATCCTTGCGAATGTCAAGGGCGATGCAGTTAACTTCCAAGTAGCTAATGCTTTGGCTTTAGTCCCAGAACCGGACAGGCCGCGCGAATTACCGAAAATTATTGCACAGGCTTACAAAACCATTGGCCGTAATAGCCTGGGAGTCAAGCCTTTTGCTAAGACGCAAACACAATCGCAACCACAACAAAAACTCAGACTGAGAAAGATGAGAAACCGTTCTTTACTAAAAAGAGCTGGAGGTTGAAAAAACAGGGTAAGCAACAGAAGAAGCCGGGGTCGCGAGGCGCTTCCCAGTTTCCGTCTCTTCTGAACGCACATATGATTTGCGCGATAGAGCGAGAATTAAATCTCCAGAGAGATTTCAAGTCCCTGATCCGCGTTCTCCTCGTTCTTCACAGGCACCGTCGACCTCCCAGACAGGTGGAGGAGATCGCCAGGATAGAGGCAGGGGTCAAGAGGCTCCACAGGGACGAGACCAACCTCGACAACAGGTCCGAGGGAAACCAGAAGAATTTCAACGTTCTCGCCCACAGTTTCTGAAGAAAAAAGTTGCAGCTGTAACAGCGAGGTATGCCACAGACGGTGAGAACAAGACTCCTGAATTGGACGTGGGCAGTGACGCTCCTAGACAGCGCCGCAGAAGTTACCATAGTGCGGGAGGCACTACGTCCTCATGTGGAGGCGACAGCAACTGATACATTCATTACTGTCGAGACAGCAGACACAAGAGTGGCAACCCCTGACAGACTATATAAGATTGTCATTCAAATTGAGGGTGACATACAGCGTGTTATTAAAGGGATTTTTGGGGGAAATCTGACCTCTTCATATGACATTTTGTTAGCAGAGGCGGATTGGCCACCCCCATTCGTACTTGCTGCGCGTAGAGGGGAGGAGGTAATCCTTCCGAGCTTTTCTCGTCATGTCCCCAAGGACAAAGCGGAGGCTCTCGCAGCTGAGTGGGCTGTGTCCCTGGCTCCAGCGTTATACCACAACCACGTGGGCTGGGATGAAGACTCACCCCCCCATGATATTCCATTGCGGTCGCTGCCACAACCACAACCCCAATATCCCATTAAGCGGGAAGCTAAAGGTCCCGTTTCCGAAATTCTGACACAGTTAGAATATCAAGGTGTAATTGAAACATGCGTATCACCCATGAATAATCCCCTTTTCACGGTTTCTAAACCCGATGGATCGTGCCGCCTAGTTTTGGATTACCGGCATTTGAACTCTCATTGTCGGACCTTTGCGGTGCAAAATACCCATAGTTCTGCGCTTGTTGACAGTCTTGTTCGTAAAAAATATAAAACGACACTTGACTTATCCAATGGATTTTACACGCACAACTTAGCCCCGGAGTGTAGCCAATGGAGCGCTTTTACCTCCGGTGGTAAATTATTCAAATTTCGGCATTTACCTATGGGCTACAAAAACAGTCCAGGCGTATTCGCTGCCCGTGTTGTCTCCTTGTTAGACGGCATAGACCCAGATGCGTGTTCGTACGTCGACGATATTTATCTGACAGACGACGAATTATACCCGCATCTTTCCAGAGTGGACCGCATTATTCTAGAATTTGCGGTTTTAGGTTACAAGTTTAACTTTGCCAAATCTCACATTGCTGAATTTACCGTTTTGTTTTTGGGCTATGAGCTCAACAATGAAGGTAAGGGCTTAGCCCCTCATTTCTTGGAGAAATGTGCACTTTTGTGCCCTCCAACCACACTGAAGAAGCTTCAGTCTTTACTGGGTTTCCTGAACTTCGGGCGTACTTATATTCCCGAATACGCCCAGCGTATCAAGCCACTTTATGCCTTGATACAACCTAACTTTTCGAAGTCATGCTGGCTTCCCGAGCATTCCTCTATACTGCGTTCTTTGCAGTCAGATCTACTTGAATCAAAATTCTTGTTGACGCGTGACAACCACACAAACCTGGTGATAAGAATCGTTCCAGGAGCAGTGGGTTTCACATACTTAACCTTTAACGAAGGTGACACAGTACCGATTGCATACAAGTCACATCTATACACCTCTGCAGAAATGCGCTTTTCCTCTGTGGAGAAAGTTTTGACTGTGGTGCAAATGGCGATTCTAAAAGAACGCACACTGGCACAGGGAAAACGCATTCTGGTGGTAACACCATATCCTGCCCTTGAGGCAGTGACCAAAGCAAGTGTACCGAACTCTAAGGCTTTGCACCCCCATTGGATACAATGGGCAACATCTTTGTCGTCCCCGGATGTCACTTTTATCTTTGATTCTTCACTTCAGACACAGGAGTTTTTACAGTATGAATTTGTTCATCCTCCTCCTCTGTCTTTGCTACCGCTTGAGGAGTACGAATGTATTATCTATACCGATGGTTCGGCACAACCGGCCACGGGTTCCAAGCATGCTTATTCCGCGGCATGTGCTATTGTTGCAGGTGTTATGGTGAACGGAGAGTTCAAACAGACTGTAGTGCACACTCAGGCACTTGGGGACAGTACTGCACAATTAGCCGAGCTGCGTGCTTTGGTGCTTGCACTTGAGTTTGCAAATCCTGATGTGACCACTCTTATTGTGTGTGATTCTTACTACTGTGTTCAGTCTTACAATGACAATCTATTCTTTTGTCTTTTGGTCACAAAATGACTATAGAGATGCAAAAGGCAGCACAATTAAGCATAAAATGCTTTGGGTTCGAGTGGCAGATCTGAAACAACGTCTGCCTCTCACACAGGTGATTCACACCCTTGGCCACCAGCGTGTGGGCACACACGCTGTCGGTAACGGTTTGGCTGACGAAGCTGCCAAATCAGCAGTAGCCACGTGCTCAGTCGCAGCAGTTACAAGATCCATGACTAAAATAGATAATGATATTTTGGCAGCTATTGCTGCGACAAAGGAAGGTGCTAATTACCCACGGGGTTTCCCTTCCAAATACTCTTATCAATTAGGTCCCGAACAGGCTCCTTATGTAAGAATTCCAGAAGTTGGTGATCGGCTGATTCCCAACGCGGACCGCAGACTTTCCTTGATAACGGCCGCACACGAAGGCATGGCTTCGGCACATGCTGGCGTGTCTGCGACGGTTTCCATCTTGCAGCAGCGTTACTGGTGGCGTGGTTTATATAAACCGACCCGTACTTATGTGTTTTCTTGTGACGTTTGTCAGCAAATTAAGCCTTCCACGGTTACACGGCCACCACAGACACCGCTCTACATTTCTAACAGACCTTTTGGGTGTGTTTACCTAGATCACTGCGGTCCATTTTCTTCTGACACTGCATATAAGTACATCTTGGTTGCAGTGGATTCGTGCACACGATTCATCTGGGTCTGGCCACAACGGAGTGCTGATGCTCGAAATGTCATCAGGGATTTGCGTGTCTTTGTGGGAATTTTCGCCTGCGGCACCTTCCATTCTGACCAAGGTCCAGCGTTCGCCTCTAAGGCTTACAAGGACGCAATGGGGTCGCTGGGGGTGCAGGTGAAATTTTCGTCTCCATATCGGCCTGAGGGCAATTCGATTATTGAACGAATGAACCGTGACTTAAAGCAATCCTTGACAGCTAGAGTCTTAGGTACTGGCAGGAACTGGCTGGCCCACTTGTATACCGTACAACATGCACTTAATAATCTCCCTAGAAGACCTCTGGATGGGCGGACCCCATACGAAATGCTCTTTGGCATAAGAATGTTCGTGCCTGACCTTGATGGTCTAGACATGGCGGCGCAATCCGCAATCTTTGACGTAGATAACCATTTTTTTATGTTACAGGCCTTACAAGAAGCCCGAGACAAACTTGCAATCGAACATTTACCTTCAGCCACAGACGCTGCTCTGCAGATTCCGGTTGCCGGCTGGCTTCCGAAAGTTGGAGACCTGGTCCGAGAGAAGGTGGAGAACAAAAAAGAATTTGGCCCCTCTTATCGTGCACTGGTTCCAGTCCTTGGCTTGAAGGGTACTCGTACAGTCATCTTACCACCGCTTCCTGGTCGCAAGGAAAACAGATACATCTCAGTGGAGAATGTCAAGCTACAACATCTGGCCGATCCTGAATAGTGTAACACCAGCGGTCTCTTGTCCAGTCATTTCAAGGACAAATGTTTGTGGCCTACCGGCCCGAACGGTCACTGATGTTGCCATTGAGATGGTAGATTTGCCTGATCGCCTGCTCGACTACCCGGATTCCCCCTGCAACGAGGAGACCGAGTATACCTACCCCGCCACCGAGTCCGTGGCTCATCTACCAACAACGCCACTGAGCCCAACACGTTATTCTTTTGACTCGGATTCCACCTCTGCACTTATCCCGTCCAGATTCAGTATTTTTGTATCCTGGTTCAGAGACAATTTTTTGATCCCGCCATGGACATACATCTGGTTGGTACTATTCCTGATTTTTCTGTTCATGTCCATTGGCTTTGTCACAGTATTTTTTCTACTCATTAATGGTCACTATTTACCAGAACGCTCTGCTGTGAACTGTGTTGCTGGAACTTTGGCTCCGCATTCTTCATCTCACATCATGAAGCGTGACCACACATTTGTGAACATTTCAGCTTTTCCAGTCGCTGATGGCATCCTATGGGATGCGGTAAATTTCCAAATTCATGGACCGACCGAGATTATTAATGTACCAAATGTCCTCCGTGTTTCAATGGGTGATGTCGTTAAAAGTAATATTCATTCTGACGATTGGGATGTGCATGCAGTTGAATCGTTATTCACTGATTTGAAATATTATGCTGCTTTTAATGCTGAAGATTTGTACATGAATTCTGCAAGTTATGCCGATTTATATTGTTACCAGCATTGGGGAAACCACTTTCTCCATAAACCAAGTACCCTTCGGGGACCTGTTAATTACACCCAATGGGAACATTGTCCGACCCCTTTGCCAGGTAGCTCCCAGACTCTTCGAAATAAGTTTACTTATTTTACAGATTTTGATAGATCGAACCCTGGGTCCTATTTTTTTAAATTAAACACTTCATCTACTCAGAAAATCATGTTGACCCACACCAAATTGCTGTATTCGGGTTCCTTTTTGAACGCCTTAGCTGTGGGTGGGTATGAACATTGGCGTGACACCATTGACTTAAAATCTATTTGGGGCTCCAAAGCATGGCAGGTGCAGGGCACAGAGGCCTTGCACCGTGCTTGCCTCATCCCGGCCCAAATTTTATTTTTGAATCAGACCATTTATCAAACGACCTGTTGGGGTTTGGATACGTCCAAACAATTAAATGCACCATCCATTCCTGTATTGTCTTCCACTCCAAACGAAAGCATGCACTTCAATATGTCCCTTACGGATTTGCAAGTTTTGTTTCAGAACAATTCGTTTAATGTCTCTATGTTGGTTCAGTCACCCTGGTTGGCTTGGCCCATAGCATCTAATGCTTGCCAACTGCGTTTTCATGATACAGATCCTGGCTATAAACAGGATAGGCCGGACCCCAGGTTTTCTGACTCTCGTACTGTTACAACATATTCTGTTGGTAAATTGTGTAAACAGTGGTTGCAGCGCTCTTCCTTAGATTCTGTTAAACAACATTTGTCCCTCCTATCAGGCAACATTGATCTGTCCGACTTTGTTCTGGGGCCTCGTGGTCCTCGACCAAAGAGATTCATTTATGAAACTTACAATGAACTCTGGAAGCTTTCGCAAATTGAAGCTGCTTCCCGTCTTCGGGAAATCGATCAAGCAAATTTAGAAAAGGTGCTTGCTGTTGTTGACAATAGTATTAATACCCTGTCTTCCCGCATTTACACATTAGAGAATATTGTTTCCTCTGTTGTTGATATTGTACAAGATGATGTTTCTGTGTTGTATCATGGTCAAAATCAATTGCGTTCAGTAATGCAGTTTGCGTGGACTTTGCAAACACTTAAAACGGGGAAAGTTCCTTGGCACTTTTTGAACACCTCTGCCTTACTCTTACCTTTTAATTTGACTGAGAAACAGCGATTCATGTCCATGAAAGATGCAGCATTCACTCTGTTACATATCGAAAAAATAGAGCCCTTACCATTCTCTGTTGCAGAATTAGATTTTGCTGTGTGGCTAGTACACGGGGTTATCGCTTTGCCTTTTTCTTTATTTGAGTTCAGTTCCTGCATGAAACATTATCCTGTTGGCCGCTTTCAGCCTTTAGGCAGTGCTTTCCTGCATGAACTTTGGTCCCTGCCTTTCATGTATAAATGTCTTAGGGACGGGAAGGAAGTTTTTCTCACGGGGGAGTCATGTGACTCTACTGTGGGTCATTCCCTTGTTTGCAAACACATTAGAGTGCACGGAGCTTGTAATGTTTCAGCTCCGAATCTTGCTTGTGTTTTAAAAGGCATTCCTGCTCCTGCTATATCTCCTACTTTCACTATGCTTGCAAATAGTAGCTATCTCCTTCTAAATAATCAGGACTGCTGTGCCATGCTTGCCGGCATACCCTATATTGTAACAGTTTCCCACAGGGTTGTCTGCTGCAAAAATGTGCTTTTTCCTCCCCCGCACGGCATCGTAGATAGTTCCATTTGGCCTTCCATTCCAACTCTGAAGACGGATTTCAATAAAATGAGCAGAATAAAGGCACTATTATTGAACCAGGAGGTTATGCTCACATCCGCCCGGGAGACGTTCATTCTCCAGGTGGCGAGTATCCACAGTGAAATACAGGCCCTGTTGAACACAAACCTCCCACAACATTTCGGTGAACGCACCGAAGGTCTTGTGCACTTTTTTAAAGTTGTGGGCTCTGGCCTTGTTACCTCCTTTCAAACTATATTTGGTGTAATACCAGCTTTTATTCATTCCATTTTTTCCAGCGTCTTTGGCGGCTTTCCGTTGATCCTCGCCTTAGCGGCTGGTGTTTTGCTTTTGGTCTGTGTACTACGCAATGGCTGCACTTCCTGGGGCCCTGCTCGACCACGGTCGACTCCGGATGCTCCGTGAGCACATCCTCGCCGGCTTCGGCGTCCTGCCGTTGGCGACACTCGGTGTGTCATATAGACTTTCTTTTCGCTTTGCGTATTTCACTTGCGTGCAACCTGTGATGTCTTGCATCCGATGTCCTTTCTCATGGTCCTTGGATTACTGCCTCTCCAATACGTCTCTGTCTCGCCCAGATTTTGTCCAGTTGGTGGGTCCCTTGGAGGCCCATGAACGAGACTGTTCCGGAGCTGGCTACATGGCGCGTGCGGCTGCACTTGGAATTTTGGCGCAATGGGATGTCTGGGCGGCTGCTCAGACTCTCCTACAACGAAGTTGTATTGAGTATCACGCAAGTTGTCCCGCAATGCTGTTCGCTGCTCCCTCTTGCGAGGAACATGAATGCAGTTTTGATTTATTGGACTGGATGGCATCTCTTTTTTCTGACGATTCCAACGACGTCCTCTTGGAAGGTGTGGCGTTTTTCTGCACCTACACTTTTTTGGATTAGGGGGCCTCCGCTTTCGGCGTCCTGCCTCCCTGGACATTTTTTTCTATTTTTTCTCTCCTGTTCATTGTCTTTCACTTGGGCACATTCGGTCACAGACGTTGCCGTTCTGCTCCATCTATTTGAACTCTGTCTTCGTCCTATGTCTTCGCCAATGGACTGACCAGGGGAGGGTGTTGTGTGGTTTGTGGACTCATGGTCTGCATTGCTAAGTTAGCTTAAGCCTGGCTGCCATGATGCCTCTTTGCGCACGTTACTTTGTTATGTTATGTTATGTTATGTTATTGGTATTTCTAAAGCGCAAACGGTTACCCGAGGGTGTCTTGGCGCTAACTGCTTTCCTCTGGGCATTAAGATATAAACACAAGTTATAGATTAAAAAGCCATGTTTTCAGTTGCTTCCTAAAAAGTAGCAGATCAGTGGAGTTTCTCAAGTAGAAGGGAAGATCATTCCAGGCTTTTGCTGCACAAGCTATAAAGCTTCTTCCACCCCATGAAGCTTTTTTTATGGCTGGTACTGATACCAGCTTTGCCCCGGAGGAGCGTAGTGTTCTTATTGGTTGGTACCATTGCAGTCGCTGCTTAAGATATTCTGGGCCAATGCCCTGCAAAGCCTTGTATACTGTACACAGGGCCTTAAAGCGCACCCTTTTCCTCACCGGCAGCCAGTGGAGTTTTTTATTTCATTAGCAATAGGCATAAATTTGGGAGTGTTAGTAAGCAATCTAGCGGCTGCATTTTGCAGCAATTGCAGCTTATTCATAGATCGTTCTTGTATGTTAAGGTAGAGACCATTACAGTAGTCTAACCTAGACATGATGAGTGCCGTGACAACTGTCCGCCTACTGTCTACCGGCAAGAGGTGTAGGATTTTTTTAATCATTCTGAGAGTGTAAAAGGTGATTGTAGCTACAGCATTTATCTGATCACTAAAGTTGAGCTTATCATCAACAATCACTCCCAGATTCTTTACCTTCCTGGTGGGTGTGGGGAGGGTGCCCAGAGTGTCTGGCCACCAACTTGGGGCCCAGAAGTTAGGGTCATTTCCAAATAAAATGACCTCTGTCTTACTTGAGTTAAGTTTTAAACAGTTTTGCGCCATCCACCTCCCTACCGCCTCCATACAGTCATGAAATCGACTTTCTATTCTCGCTCTCTGGCCATGATGCAGAGCAACCACAATTTGTGTATCGTCTGCGTAGGAGGTAAGGTTAAAACCATAGGAGCCAATTAGAGATGCCAAAGAGGAGACATAAATATTAAAAAGTGTTGGGCTAAGGGAGGACCCTTGTGGCACTCCACAGGGCAAGGAAAAGGGTCTGGAACAAAACTCATCCAATGCCACAATTTGAGACCTATCCATTAGGAAGGATTTTATCAACTTCCAGGCCTTGCCCTGGACCCCACATGTTGACAGCCGGTCCATCAGTAAATCATGATGGACCGTGTCAAAGGCCGCTGATAGATCTAACATAATCAAAGCGGCCTTACCTCCCCTATCCAAAACTTCTCTAATCTCCTCGGTGGATTTAATAAGAGCGGACTCTGTACTATGGCCCTCTCGAAATCCATATTGAGTTGGATCTAAGCCTTTTGTCTTGCATAAAAAAGCAGTGAGTTGTCCATTCATAGCTTTTTCAACCAATTTAGCTGGCAACGGAAGGCGAGATATTGGGCGGAAATTATTAGGATCTTTAGGATCCAAGTTTGACTTTTTTAATAGAGGAAGTATTGAGGCGATCTTCCACCATTTAGGGAATTCCCCTACTTCAAACATTGAGTAGAATAGGAGCTAAGTGAACTGGCAACCGGTCCCGAAGCCCGCTTGATTACTGATACCGGGCAGGGATCATAGGGGGAGCCTGACCTTGCTGTCACCAAGAGCTTCTCTGTTTCCACAGAAGAAAGTGGTTCAAATTTATCAAAGACAACAAGTGGGGTAGAAGTGTTGGTACTTTCCTCCAAATAAGCCTCCATCCCCAAAACACTTGGGTGTTGGAAAGCCGAGAAAAATAATATCAACCTTTTTTGAAAAAACAAGGCAATATCCTCACATAGTTCCTGTGTTGATTCAATCTTTTTGGGACGAGGGATGCCAAGCTGGACACTATATTAAAAAGTTCCTTGGCCGAATTCCCTGCAAGACTGATGCGGTTTGTGAAGAAATCCTTTTTTGCATTACATATCATTTGCTTATATATTGCAAGACTTTGTTTATAACTTTTTTTAGCAGCTTCCTCATAATCTCTCCTCCAAATCCGCTCAAGAGATTTGCAGATAAGTTTCTGTTCCCTTAGATCCTCCGTATACCAGGGGGCCGTAGGTTGGGATCTTCTAGGGACCCGCAATTTTCCGGGGCGAGCTCGTTACATGCTGTTTCGATCCAATTGGTGTAGTGTGTGGTGGCCTCCTCTAATCCTGGAGGAAACTGGTCCACACTTACTAAAAGAGCATTAGTTAACGCAGGGCCCTCAATTTTGTTCCAAGCCCTGCTTTTAATTTGACTCTTCGGCCCCTCCCTCTTCTGACAATGCACTGAACAAGCCAACTCAAATTGCACAGCAGAGTGGTCAGTCCAGGTAAGGGGCAGCACGCCTGTGAAATGGAGTTGTAAATGGTTTGAAAAAATTCCATCTAGGGTGTGTCCTGCCTCATGAGTCGGGCCTATCACCCGTTGACTGAGGTCAGCACTCTTCATTAGGTCTAGAAGAGCCACTGTATCTGTTTCAGAGTGAACTTCTAGATGATAGTTGAAGTCACCCATGATTGTAAATGAATCAGCACAGAGCCCCTCCTCCAGGAAGTTACCAACAGATGTTAAGAAGGAACTTTTGGGGCCAGGGGTCTATATAATAGAATACCCTTAAACGCAGAGTGATTAGTAAGGTTAAAACTAAAAGATAGGGCCTCACAGTCTGCGTTTGAGGCTATCTGAAAACCTGCCTTCAAGGAATCATGGTAGATAATCGCTAGGCCCCCACCTCTCCTACCTGGCCTATTAAGGGTGTAGCAGATAAATCCAGGAGGCGTGGCTTTCACTATATCTGGCCCTGAAGCTTCATCAGTCCATGTCTCTGAAATAAAGGCCAGTTTGATATTTTCTTCCTCTAATAAAGTAGCACACTCTAGGCTATGTTTCACCAATGATCTAGCATTAAGCAGAGTACATTTTATCAATGTTTCCTCTGGTTCCACCCATTTAAACTTTTTGTTATTAAAGGTCCTAATCGCCTGATATTCCAATCTTGGTAGAGAGCAGTTACAGTTGGGGCAAGTAATATGTGAGGAGGGGGGTCTTGTACTCAGCAAAAGGCAGACACAGCCGTGAGTCTTCACAGCCGGCCTCAGATTGCATAGTTGAGCTCTGGAATAGATCAGGATAGGTGTCTTACCTGATGGACAATGGACATGGGTTCTAGCGCTGAGCGCGACACGGGTGCGGACGGGCGCAGACGGGCTTGCCGGCGGCGCGCCCGCTGCGCGTTCGCGTCAGCGCTCCCATTTATGTCGTCCTGGGAATAGACTAGCCCGCTGCCTTTGTTTTTCCAGCCTCTGCTATTTTGGAACTGTCTGCCTTTCACCTTTCTTCCTATTCCCTTTGGGTTTCGTCTGCACATCATGTACAAGGTCGAAAAACAATGTCACTTGTTCTTGCTGATCTGGTCAGCCCCTCACACTTAGACATAACACTGAATGCAGCTGCACTGGAGAAATTTGTGTGCTTTTAATATTGTGATTTCACTGTTAGAGGCACTTGGAGAAAAACCTTTCCAGAGAGAAGAGCTGTGCTTGTCTGATGATGTAAAACTTGCATCTAGATATCGAGGTATGAGGGTCCGCCTGACAAAGCCCAGAGGTCTTCTATTTTTTATAATAAACTAGCTACTAGCACGGGGAGGGTGGTATGGTCATTTAGCCTTATATCCACTGCTTTATGAAATGCTTTCCCCGTTTATATTCTATGGAATTGTAACTATGCTTATTGTTTTATTCTTATGCATTATGCTGATAGTACTGGCACGTGTACTGCATCTCAGAGCACGGTAGTTGAAATAAACATTTTAAACTATACAGTGACTCTTATTACGCACGTTGTGGACATGTATGAGTGAGTTATGAAAGGGTGTTCTTGCTCCTGCGAGTACTGAGAGAGAGAGACCGTGTTCTGGGTTGTCTAATCATTGGTAGCATCGTTGCTAATGAGATGCTACTGCTAGTCGGGTTGGGATTGTGGGTACTAAGGTGTATTTTTGGCTCACCACTATACTCCGAGGTCCTATTATACTGTGCATAGCTCTGTGTATGCGCAGAATCCTTGCAACACCCCCACAGTCCTCCAGGGCACTCCCCCCCACAGTCCTCCAGGGCATTCCCCCACAGTCCTCCAGGGCATTCCCCCACAGTCCTCCAGGGCACTCCCCCACAGTCCTCCACTCCAGGGCACTCCCCCACAGTCCTACACTCCAGGGCACTCCCCCACAGTCCTCCAGGGCACTCCCCCCACACTCCGCCAGGGCACTCCCCCACAGTCCTCCACTCCAGGGCACTCCCCACAGTCCTCCACTCCAGGGCACTCCCCCACAGTCCTCCAGGGCACTCCCCCACAGTCCTCCAGGGCACTCCCCCACACTCCTCCAGGGCACTCCCCCACAGTCCTCCTCTCCAGGGCACTCCCCCACAGTCCTCCAGGTCACTCCCTCCACAGTCCTCCACTCCAGGGCACTCCCCCACAGTCCTCCAGGGCACTCTCCCCACAGTCCTCCAGGGCACTCCCCACAGTCCTCCAGGGCACTCTCCCCACACTCCTCCAGGGCACTCCCCCACAGTCCTCCACTCCAGGGCACTCCCCCACAGTCCTCCAGGGCACTCCCCACAGTCCTCCAGGGCACTCCCCCACAGTCCTCCACTCCAGGGCACTCCCCCACAGTCCTCCAGGGCACTCTCCCACACTCCTCCAGGGCACTCTCCCCACACTTCTCCAGGGCACTCCCCACAGTCCTCCACTCCAGGGCACTCCCCCACACTCCTCCAGGGCACTCCCCCACAGTCCTCTACTCCAGGGCACTCCCCCACAGTCCTCCAGGGCACTCCCCACAGTCCTCCAGGGTACTCCCCACAGTCCTCCAGGGCACTCCCCCAAAGTCCTCCACTCTAGGGCACTCCCCCACAGTCCTCCACTCCAGGGCACTCCCCCACAGTCCTCCAGGGCACTCCCCCACACTCCTCCAGGGCACTCCCCGCACAGTCTTCCACTCCAGGGCACTCCCCCCACAGTCCTCCAGGGCACTCCCCCCACAGTCCTCCAGGGCACTGCCCCCACAGTCCTACACCCCAGGGCACTCCGCCCACAGTCCTCCAGGGCACTCCCCCCACACTCCTCCAGGGCACTCCCCCCACACTCCTCCATTCCAGGGCATTCCCCCCACAGTCCTCCAGGGCACTCCCCCCACAGTCCTACACTCCAGGGCACTCCCCCCACAGTCCTCCAGGGCACTCCCCCCACACTCCTCCACTCCAGGGCACTCCCCCCACAGTCCTCCAGGGCACTCCCCCCACAGCCCTCCAGGGCACTCCCCCCACAGCCCTCCAGGGCACTCCCCCCACAGCCCTCCAGGGCACTCCCCCCACAGCCCTCCAGGGCACTCCCCCCACAGTCCTCCAGGGCACTCCCCCCACAGTCCTCCAGGGCACTCCCCTTACAGTCCTCCGTGTTCACTGCTGTCCTTTGTGTGCCTTGTGTGAGAGGAGCCTTTTCAAAGCAGAGTGCACTTGACAGGTAAGCCTCCTCCCTGCATTCCTGCTCACTGATCAATGGGAACAAAGGTATTGATCATGATGGTGTTTTGATGATACAGTTTTGTGGAAAAAGGAAATTACATGTTAACCGTTTTTTTAATTGACAGGGTGCTTTTCAAAAGTGATTGTTAAATGAGAAACTCGTCAAGCTGGTTTTTCCCAGACAGACAGTCCCATTAGCAGTGTTCATTTTGCCCTCATATGCAAAAGTGCATTGAACTCACCTACCTTCTCACCCAAGTACTTGTAAAGTCATTATAAGTCTGAGACGAGTACATCTCCTCAAATTAAGAATGTTTTTCTTTCCAACCTACTCAAAGCAGTTTTAAAAAATAATTCCTTAGTCATATGGTATGTGGGTATAAAAAACAGTATTTGCCATCCATCCCTCAAAACCTTTCCCCCCTTCTCCCCGACGCCACCACCAACATCGAGGCGGTAGTCCAAATTTCAACACATGGATAAGCACATGCGCCGACAAAGTTACCACTCAAACCCTCAGAAATTCGCCAGATCCTTCAAACATCACAGCTGGTTCACACCAGAGCTCAAATCCCACAAACGTGCGTGCAAGCAACTTGAGAGGATCTGGTACACCAGCAAAACAAACAATGGCTGCGAGAACTTTTAACTAGCCCTCAACAACTATCACCACCAACTCAAAGCCGCCAAAAGGAATGCCCTGGCCCTTCGACTGGACACCAGCTCAAACCACAGCAAGGAGCTTTTCGGCATCATCGAGGAATTCACAAATCTCACAGCCACAGAGAACACTGTTACTCCCTCACAGGAGCTCTGCAACACACTTACTGACTTTTTCTACACCAAAATCACCACCATCGATGACAACTTCAAACCCCAAACCCCTTCAACTAAACTCTACAATCTAGGAATAAATGAATTTGGAGAGGTGCACCACTGGGATGTATATTCAAAGATGTAAGCGGACAAAGTTCCTTTGTGTTTGAATTCCTTTATTTAGACAATGTTATAGGGTGAGCTCCAGCCAACGCGTTTCGTTCAGACAAGACTGAACTTCATCAGGGCTTAATTGGTAAATACAAGTAGTAGATGGTTCAATGATGGGGTGTTAGAAATAATATGCAGGTATCAGTCAATCGTAGAACACACTATCACTCTTAGGATTCCATGTGTAGTAACCAGTGCTGTTATTAGCAGAACTGCGGAAGTGTCATGATGGGGCTCACAATTGAGGGCCCAACATCAGTACCTGAGACGCGTACATGTAACATCCTCACTCGGATGGCAGGATCAACCCCGACCACCATGAAAGCTTGCTAAATACATGGGAACTTCTCACCACAAACACAACTACAGCCATCATGGGCTCCATACACTCAGGAGCCCCCAAAGATCTGTGCCCACCAAATGTTTAACCTAGGAAAGAGCATTATCAGCAAGGAGCTCACCACAGTCATCAACGCATCCATCACGTCTGCCTCCATCGCTCCAGGATTGAAACACGCAGAAATCAAACTGCTCCTCAAAAAGCCCACTGCAGATCCCAAAGACTGAAAAAACTACTGCCCCATCTCCCTACTGCCTTTCCCAGCCAAAGTACTAGAGAAAGCAATAAACTGGAGAAAAACAACCTACTGGACCCCTCCTAATCTGGATTTTGCTCAAACCACAGCACCGAAACCACCCTGATCGCAGCTACTGATGAAATCAGGGCACTCTTCGACAAGGGAGAAACCGCTGCAACCTCGATCTCTCTGCAGCGTTCTACACAGTGTCGCACCACTTCCTCCTGCATGGTCTCCACCAAATGGGGCTCCAAGGGAGAGCCCTTGAATGGGTTGCCTCCTTCCTCTCCCGACGACCCCAGAGCATTTGCCTCCCACCTTTCACCTCGGGACAAAAAAAGACGATTTGTGGCATCCCACAAGGATCCTCTCTAAGCCCTACCCTTTTCAACATGTAAATAGCATCTCTGGCCATCCATGGCATGAATATAATTCCCTACACAGACGGCACTCAGCTCATCCTCTCACTCTCCTCAGACCCGTCAAACACCAAATCCAACTTCCACAGATGCATGTTCAGCTTTGCGAGCTGGATGCAAATGAGATGCCTCAAACTCAAAACCGACAAAACAGAAATACTCATTTTCAGGAGCAACAACTCTCTGTGGAATGACTCCTGGTGGCCAATGGAGCTTGGCCCCACACCCGCAGAGCATGCAAGGCCCCACACCTAAAGACAACACAAGAAACCTCTGAATAATTCTTGACAACAAACTCTTGATGAGGAGGCAGATCAACGCTGTCTCTTCCTCCTGCTTTCTCAGCCTCCGCCGAAAAATCTTCAAATGGCACCCCTCCACATCAGACGCACCATCACCCAGGCCCTCATCACCAACCAGACTACGGAAACTCCCTTTACGTGGGAATCACCGCTCAATTACTAAACAGACTCCAGACCATCCAGAACACAGCAGCCAGGCTCGTCCTCGGCCTCCCGAGGCGGACCCACATTTCCCCCAACCTCATAGCCCTACACTGGCTCCCCGTCAGCAAACAATGCGAGTTCAAACTAGTCACAAACTCCTACAAAGCCCTTCACAAGAAGGGCCCAGGTTATCTCAACCACAGAGTGAACTTCCACCAAACCACCCTCAATTTTTGTTCCTCATCTCTCTTCTTAGCCCACACCCACGCATTCACAGGAGTGGAGGTCGCACCGTCTCTCACCAGGCAGCTAAGTCCTGGAACAGCCTCCACCTCCACACAGCCCCCAACCTACAGGAGTTCAAGAAGGACCTTAAGACCTAGCTCTTCGACTAATCCATCTCAGCAGCAGAATCTCCCTAGCACCTAGATACCCTCAGAGGTGATAAGCAGTGCTGTATACATCCTATTTGAGTTGATGCATGTTTCTGTTTTTCAGTCTCACAATGGACATTTTGCAGACCCTTTATCCATTAATAAGGCAGTCACCTTTCTAAGTCCAAAAATGGATGTTTATGGCAAGGACTGCTGCTTGACCTGGATTATTCCCTTCCTGTGGTTCGCGAGGTGTGCTCCGGAGCAATGGACCCCTTTGCAAGCTTTTTGAGATCCTCCCCTGGACCCAGCTACACATACAGCAGGGGAGCTGCTGGCATCCCTAGCGTGAGACATCTGCCTGGATATGTGCAGGACTGTGTGGTGAGTGTGGTAGAGCTCCAGAGGCCAGTGTAGAGTGGAGGCTAAAGGGCAAAGAGCAGATTAGTCAATCGCTGTCTTGTAAGGTTCCTACTTCTTCAGTATGTTTGGGGAACATAAGCTTCAAAACTATGGGAACGTATTCCACTCATATCATCAGAATATGTTGACTTTGTTCCTGGCTAGCTCACAGTGCACCATCTGGACCCCTAAACCTTAGAGGATACCTGATGGTGTCTGCAAACTCAGAACATGACAACCCTAATTCCCCCAAGGAAATAGTGGAAAAAGATCTACCCTTTTGCTGTTAACTCAGGCATGCCCAAAGGGTGACACAAGAAGTAGACAAATTGAAGTACACAATTGGTATAGACGGGACCCATTATTTCTGTGCTGGTCCGGCCGTTATTGTTGATTCTACCCACCCAAAGCTGTCGCCAAACAGACAACAAACAAGAACAGTTTGCGCAGTGTGCCCCAGTCCCTAGATAGAATGTTCTATGGTGTGGTAATGTGCCTATTAAGAAATATAATTGTAAGGAAACCTTTTCTGAAGACACTAACTCATGTGGGCGCACAAGCAAATCTGTGCAAAGTCACCGCTTAAAAAGATGCCAACTTTAAATGTGAATATGTAAAATGGACGTGTTTGTGCACAAGGCCTATGTAGCCTCACAACACTCACTCCTTGTCCATAAGGTGACCAAAAAAACTTCATATTACACATAAAAATATCTTATAAGCAAATTCTAAATTGCTCATTAACCCTAAAGGTCTAAAAATATATTGCACTTCAATAATAAAGCATATTGAAAGCCAAATTGAATTTAAAAAGCCAATAAAAATATATGCATATAATAACTACATTAAAAAAATCTATTTTGCCTAAAAAAGCTTCCAAAATTGCAAGGATATTTAAATATTTAGAGAGCCAGACATAACAATGTTGCTATTTCCAGCTTCTGCAGATGATCGTATCCAAATCGATCAACAGCCACTGAAGGTGTGACAGCCAGTAGTTCATCCGCAGAGGATGGGCCAGGATCTGAAACTCCAGGAGCCGAGGCACCCAGGAAAGGCTCATATTATCCATTTTGTAGCAACTGCAATCGCACAGGGCATCTTTGTAAATGGATTGTTAACGGACTCATCAACAATTCCACATCCGTAGATTAGACTAATTGCATTCCAAGGTATGCATCCAAGGCACACTTGAAAGCATACTGCAGGCAGCGGAACACAGGCTGTACACAATGTAACCTTACAGGTCAAAAGGACAAAGACCAGTTGTCATTCAGTTCCTGAAGTAAGGGCGAGCCAAAATGCAGTATCATTCGTCCACGACACATGAGCACATGTGGTAGTGCCATTTCCATTTGGCCGCATGGCGGAAAATACATTGCAAACCAGCAAAAATAGAAGTAGGATTCTGAAAATCAGAAATAGAACAAGCGGTATGCCTCCAAAAACACTGGAAACCAAGGAGTGTATGAAAGATGGAATCACTCCAAAGACAGTCTAGAACAGAGATGTTCAAACTTTTTTATGTCAAGACCTCCCCGTTAAAACCTTTTAGGCATAAGGACCCCTAATGACAAAGATTTCTAGAACCTGGTACACCTCATCATCAACAACCATAAACGTCCCCAATTCCCACGGCAAATAATTTTTACGGTGGGAAATAATATTAAACAGTGTTTAGCAAACCTAAGATTTGTGGGTGACTGTGGTTTGGTGTCAGAGGCTTACCACACAGTTCAAACAAAAAGTCTCTAAAGAGAAGTAGCCAAAAATGTGCAATGGTACTTTACTTTTCACAAATAAAACATAATTTGACAAAACGTATTTGGATGATAACACCTTTCTGAACTAATGGGATGGGTGACCTGTTTTTCTCCAGAGAAATGGTCAAATATGTGGTTGCACCTCATTAGTAACAGTTTAACACCTAAATATAGCAATAAGCAACAAAAATGTGACCAGTCTAGCTTTGCAAAGCGCCTTCTACTGCGCCGCAACACATGTTGCTGCATTTTAGTAACGTTTGAACCATTTGAGCTATAAACAAACTTTTGTTTGTTACGATCAGCAGTTTATACAGCAGATGATGGATTATGTGGCAAATCAATAATCATGCTAAAATCGCTGAGGCAGCACAATCACATAATTCCAGTGGCCCGGGTTATAATGACTGTAATGCATGGGCTGCAACTTTAGTGCATGGCACCCGAGGAGAACCATACTAAATTTCTTAGGATGCTGACAGCTTGGCTTTTCCAGCTGCATCGAAGTGGAGGTTGCTGAACATCATTCATCATAATTCAAACGTACCATTTACAATCATTAATGATGAACTGTAAGGTCTAAGTAGGATGCTTTCTTTAATTCCAGGGGAGGAAGTGGTCTCTTAATCTTCTTTCACACAGTTTATAAAAAAAGTTTTCAATTTTTACCATTATGAAAACAGACACTTCTAATTTAGTAAAAACTGACTCTTGGTTATATTAACTTGCTGCTGCTGTTGACTTCAGTCATGTTTGGGGGGCTGGAGGGCCTTGAGAGTGTGAGCGTGGGGCAGGGTCAAAGGTATAGCTAAAAATAAAATATTTTGTACGTTCTTTTAGGCCTTTCACCATCCGCTAGCTACATATAAAATAAAAAGCAGCTTAAATGAAAAATATATAACTAAAAAATCTTGTCACTCAGTGGGAAATGCGCTAAAGTACATGATCTAACCTCCATTAGTTAATGCACTGCAAGGGTCTGTGTGTAACTAGAGAGCCACAAAATTAAATCTTAGTTGGTGCAGTAGAGAAACATGATTTGTGTATTTTTAGTGCTATCGAAGTCACAGCCTGTGACAGAAAGCACTGTGAATAGGTAATGCATATTACCAGGTCTTTGGGCACTTCTCTAGGTATGTGTTTGTGTCTCTTATACTCCTAATTGTCTTCCTTTAAAACTCTTAACATAGCTAATCTAGAAACCAAATTTACTGCATTGGGAAATGACAGACTTTTGACTCTTGCTTAAGTTTTGTGGAAAAGGTTGCGTTATTGGGAAGCATGCAGAGCTCAGAAGAAACAAGAATCTTCCATCCAGCTGCACATACTTGTTCTTTACAATTGTACTGAGACTTGACTCTAACCCATCCCCATACCTAATATTGCACTCCCCAACAGTCTAGACTCCCTCCTTTGTTTAACATCAAAACTCCCACAAATTTATAAATAAAACACCTCTATTCTTCCAACACATTTCACCACAATTTGTTTTCCAGCCTACCCGCCCTATGCCATGGTTTCTCTGTTTCTTGCAGGTTACTCGCCTTCAACACCCCCTCAGGGACAGTAAGCATTATGTGAATACAATTATAATTAAAAGCATGCACTTTAGAACTTAGTTGATAACTCTTTGCACTACCACTCAAAAAGAATAAATCTTTGTCAACACAAAGCTCCCAGTGATTTGATCAATTAAAGCCAGTACCGGCTCCCAAGCACACTTTACATTTGCAGAATAACTCGTAGAGGCACATTTGCATTTTTTTCAGGCAAGCAGGCACCCTGGTAGGACACCTTGTTTAGCTGTCTGACTGGCTTTGGGTTCACAGCACAGGACACTCCCGGAATGACACTGCAGCTGAAGCATTTTAACTATCCGTTCAGAAACGGTTGTCTTTTTCCAGATTCCAGGAAGAAGTGAAGCTGGGGAAGGCGTGACCCCCTTCCCATGACACCCCGGCCCGCCTGGGATTCACGCCCCACAGATTGAAGACCTCCAGTTTAGAAAATGCTAACAAACCCAGAACCAATCACTTAAAAAAAAGTGTACTACTCATTATTCATTATGTGAATAATTAAATATGTGGTGCACCAGTTCTCCGAAGTGTTGTGGGAAGTTAGTGTGTAGTAGCAACTGTATTTCAGAAGAAAACCTTGCAATTTAAAGATCAAATGTCTCCCTTGCAGATGTGAAAGAAACTTCCTTCTGAAACATTAAGGCTGTCAGTCAGCTTTCAGTCAGCTCAGACTATCAAAGTTCACATTTGAAATAGCAATTGAAGGCCATATCGTTGCTCTTCTAACAGTACGGGCTGGTGGAAAAGCACATTTGTACAACAATTCACGATCCTGGAAACCGTTACCACATAGGGTACACCCAGTCTCATCCCAAAGGAGTCTTGGTCATCGAACATCAAATAACTTCCATTTGAAAGTAATCTAAATGCTGGAGGAATCACTGCAGCTGGGGAACCCTTCAGATAACAAGTTAAGTTTGCCTTTGAAACATTACAGGCTCCGTGAAGTGTAATTTCCCTGCAAACTAAAGAATGCCGAAAATGTTCTCACAGTCTGTACCACTAAGTAGGACCTCTGATTCCCCATTTCTACACCTGTAATCGAAAGGTAGGACCCATGTTTCATGCATGAATGTCTCCCCTAATGCTTCACACCGGAAAGTGTTTTAAACAGGATCTAAAATGGATTGTTGAAATTGGTAGAGAAATGAAGCCATGAATTATCCAATCGGTTGATGGTGTTTCTGCCACAGTGAACGGGAATTTCTCTAGATGTTCTATGTTTAACATTATGTATATCGCCTCCAGGTAGTCATACCATGGACAACTACTGCTAGAGCACTTTCCAAATTTTCTCTGTCAATCTCACGTATCAGCTCAGCAGCTTGCTGCTGTGACACTTTCCACAACCCATTGTACACTGCATACAAAAAGCGTTTATGACAATGACCTAATAAACAAATCCTATAAATCCATGTCATCTGACAGGAGAGACAAGTGTTCTTTCACCATATAACATCAAAACCATTCAAGGCCCGACACTGTATGTTGTTACCACTCCTGAGTGTTGTGTCTGCACGTAACGTGGGTCTGGTTTGTATATTCAAAACCCCTTCATGTTCTTCAAAAAATGTGCATGACAACCATTAGTGTTCAATGGCCACACTAGCCACCCCTCTGGACTGGAATGTGAAGAATTGTACGTATCATTCGTATACATGTTGTTGAGCTTTTCCTTTGTGTAGTTTATAAATTGTTGCCAATTTTCAAAACATGCACACAAGGAAATATTTGGTGTGTTCAAATCCTTTATCTTGGCCAAGCCTAGGCAGGATGTTTTGCTGTACATTTTTGTCCAGAAAAATCATTTGTCTTGGTGTTAGACATGCTGTAAACAAAGCCTCTTTGCCCTGAAATTGCCAATCTTTGGTTTAAATCAATGTTGTCCCTCCAAACGTCGTACCCTGTATTGACAACTGAAAAATAAAGGAGGTGAATAAATTAATTTTTTTTCGGTCAGCATATTTTTGTTTGCCAGGAAAGGGGAAAGTTGTAATAATAACTCTAGGTCTACGAGGTTATTGCTAAAAAAAATATGGAAACTTCTGTGTGTATGTTTTAGAACTACCCGAAGTTGATGTAGAGCAAGGTTCTCATTGTGTGTAATTAAATATTGTACGTGGAGTAACAGCTCTGTACAAGCAGGGCCACTGGAATTATGCGATTGTGAGGCTGCGATCATTTGGCATAACTATGGATCTGCCGCATTTGCCACATAATCTACCATCTGCTGCATAATCTGCAGATTTTAACAAAAAGAATGTGTTTATAGCTCAAACGGTTCAAAGGTTACTGAAATTTACAGCAACACCTGTTCCAGCGCAGTGAAGGCTAGTTGCAAAGTTTAACTGGTCACCTATCTGTTGTTTATTGCTATGTTTGGGTGTTAAACTGGAACTAATGAGGTGTATTCTATGCCCAGACAGTGTTAATAAGTGTAAAAATTACAAAATAATTAAGTAAAACTATCAGAAATGTTTTACATTATGTCACATAATTTGGCTTTTCTTGTCGCATAATTTAGCTAACCCTGCCACATAATTTGGCTCTCTCCTGCCACATAATTCCAGTGGCCCTGTGTATAAGTAATTGTGTGCATGGTGGTGATAACAGAGCATTTCATCATAATTAGATGTACCACAATACATATCTTCACTTTCAAATACAGTATAATGTTCTAGCTCAGAAAGCATAGATCTAACAGTATTTAAATCCAAATCATCAGCGATGATGCCAGGAGTGATAATGTCATTAAGTGATATTTTGAATACATGTGATATTTGCAACATTTCTGTTGGACCAAAAATGTCAAATGGTACCTTATCCCAAACAATTCCATTAATTACCGGAACCGCTGAAATGTTCACCAGGGACAGGTCTCATCACACTTTGTGTAATGAAGAGTTAGGCTTCAATACCTCGACCACCAGTTCAACAGCAAAGCTTTCTGGGATATAGTGTCCATTTAGACGCAAGAAGAATACTGTCATAAAACTAATCCAGGTGAAAAGGAAAAGCAGTGAAATGGAAATCTAAATGTATTCAACTTGGGAACCACCACATCCGGTTCCTCCCTCAATTATGTTGCTTGTTTTACCTTTTTCTTCCTTCAGGACCAAGTGCTCTGATACCCTTTTGGGTCATGTTCACGCTATATAAAACTTTATAAATAAAATAAATAAATCCAAAGTGGAACAAAATATGTCTTTTTGAGCCAAATTATAAATGCACACGTTCAATGCAGTGCTGGTTCTGACCAATCAGAGGAAAAGTCATCAATGTCAGCAAAGTAGCCAGAGGCAGTCCGTGCAAAAACAGGGACCTCATGGGGGTGCATGGAACTAGTAGTTAACTCCAATTGTGGGTCATAATAAACAATTTTGGGGCATATTATCAAGAACGGCGTTAAAATTATCGCCGCTTTAGCGGCAGAAAACTGCCACTAAAGCGGCGATAATGGGCTTGATAATATGCCCTTGAGAATTCCAATAGAAGCCCATGTTGACACCAGAACATGGGCTTCTATTGGAATTCTCGAGGGCATATTATCAAGCCCATTATCGCCGCTTTAGCGGCAGTTTTCTGCCGCTAAAGCAGCGATAATTTTAACGCCGTTTCTTGATAATATGCCCCTAAGTTGTTGGCTTGTGGAGTTGAAATCTCTGAATCTGCATACGATGTTTGTATGGTGTTGGTAGATGTAACTATGGTAGCTAGACTTCAGCGTCCGGAAACCCCGTCAGGGAGCTGAAAGTTTTATGTTGGCTACAGCTTGTAAAGGGAATTCCAGTAAGGTAGTGAGAGGAGGCAGGTAACTACCCCGGAGCCCTCGTAGCCTACTATGTAGAACCAGACACATGGTGTGGTGTGATCAGGTCAATTGACACAAATCTTTAGTTCTTGCAACCAGCAAGGGGCAGAAAAAGTCCAGTTCTGGTACCTTCAATTGCCAGGACAAGCACCGGCACTCTGTAAGATGGGCCATACTCCTTTTTGTCCACAACCTTCTCTCAGACCAGATCCCTGATCTTAGGAATCCGCCTTCACTTCTCCAGTTTCAGCGCTCCGTCCATCATCTCCTTGTGTTTGCTTTGTTCGCCCTAAGTTGGCAGGGTATGCCTAGATGTGGGTCCCTTGCTCACTTTGCCACTGGATTCAAGCTAGCCTGGCTGATGAGGGCTGTTAGCCCGAAACCGGTCCCAGGATGCTTGTTTCTGGTCCAGGGAAGACATGGCTTGGCGGTTCGGGCTGGACTGTTCCCATGAGGCACAGGGTCAAGACTGATTTGCATATAGCTGTGTCTGAACTGGGGTGGGGAAGTGAGCTAAAGAATGATGATGGATTCAACCCAGATCTGTGACTGGGGTTGAGTGTCTGAAAAGTTTCAGCGCTCCGCCCATCATCTCCTTGTGTTTGCTTTGTTCGCCCTGAGTTGGCAGGGTATACCCAGACGTGGGTCCCTTACTCACTTTGCCACTGGATTTAAGCTAGCCTGGCTGATGAGGGCTGTTAGCCCGAAACTGGTCCCAGGATGCTTGTTTGCGGTCCAGGGAAGACATGGCTTGGCAGTTCGGGCTGGACTGTTCCCATGAGGGACAGGGTCAAGACTGATTTGCATATAGCTGTGTCTGAACTGGGGTGGTGAAGTGAGCTAAAGAATGATGATGGATTCAACCCAGATCTGTGATGGGGGGTGAGTGTCAGAAAAGTTTCAGCGCTCTGTCCATCATCTTCTTGTGTTTGCTTTGTTCGCCCTAAGTTGGCAGGATATGCCCAGACGTGGGTCCCTTGCTCACTTTGCCACTCGATTCAAGCTAGCCTGGCTGATGAGGGCTGTTGTCATGGTCCCTCCCAGGCGTGGGATGCGTGTGGATCGATAGGGGTAAACTACATCTCCCAGCCGGCACCTGGGTAGGTGCCGGGTCTTCCCTGGAGGCTGGGCTGCTATATAAAGCCTACCTCCAGGGGGATCCAGTGCTTGTCACCTGCTCCTTACGGATTGTTCCTGGATTCCCACATCGCAGCTTTTGGAGATGGCGTTCTAACGCCGCACGGACTAAAGCTGCAGCTTCTTGCCTCGGGCCCGAGACTGGCCGCATTCCACCCTCCCAGGCGCCTGTGAACCCGACCCTGCACCACTGGATTGCCTACGCATGGAAGAGTGGCTGAGAGGAGCCCTTCCTCGCTGCGCTCCCTTCCAGCCGTCGATCCGGTTGCTACACGGGCCACCGGAGCAGCGCCTCATCCCCCGCAGTGTGAGCTCTTAGCACTGCCTTCAATCCGGCGCCGCTGTGCTCCTACGTGGTCCCCGCAGTTGTGAGACCTTATCACACCCACCGCGCCACCTTCTTACATTTTATGACATTGCGCAGGCTCTCAGGGAGAGAGTTTTTCCGTGCCGTTTTCATTTTATTTTGTGTCATTGCGCAGGCTCTCAGGGAGAGAGTTTTTCCGCGCCGTTTTGATTTTCTTTTCGTGACTTTGCGCAGGCTTTTCCGTGCCTGCTTTGTTTAGCATCAGGACACAGCGCAAGCTCTCAAGGAGAGGGTTTTGCGCGCTGACGGTGTTTGCCTTTTCTATCTGCTCTCCTGCTGTTCTTGGCTGCCTGCTTCCCCTAGGAGAGTACCCCTGGGAGGCAAGTAAGTGTCCGGTGCAAGAGACGGGGAGGGAGGTTGGCTAGTCCTGTATGGGCAGGCGAGGGTGTGTAAGGACATAACGTAACCCCACTTGTTTGTTATTGTCTCACCTGTGAGGAACCGATGGGACTACTCTGGTGAATGTCTACGCCTCGTGGGCTCGCAACCAGAGATCCCCTAGAAGGAGGCAGTGGAGCGTTCTTTCCGTTATTCCTTGTTCTTTTTCCCCTATCCCCGGTGTACTACGGTGCGGGGTGGAGTGCTTGACCTCCCCCTGTGGAGTAGTGCAAAGGGGCTTTGGGATCTGTGCATCGCCCCCGCTGGATCTGTCTGAGAAGGTTAGTGTACCCCTAGCCTAACCTGACAGACTGACAATCCCAAGACGACTATCCAGCCTGGGCGATGGATGTCAACACAGTGCTTACCTCACTGCTAGAGTCCATGTCCGTCTTGCAGGTAGAAGTTAACCCGTTTTGTACCGAAACGCAAGAACTCCGGAACAAGATGGGTACCATGCGTCGAGAAGTGGCTGGGCTAAGCCGAAAGGGCCCTGATCCACCTGGGAGGAAGTATATCAAGGGCTGGACATTACCACCTCCACAGCCTAAGACAACGGAGCCGCCTGCGGCTCATATGGGAGGGGGTGCTACTAGCACAGGGTTCTATCCATCCTCTCACGCTCCCTCTGTTGGTACGGGCGAGATTACCCCAGTGCACGTGGTCCATTCTCCGCAGATACCCCTAGCGGCCCCAGAACGCTTTTATGGTGACCCAAAGAAGTTTGGGATTTTTATCAGCCAGTGTAGGCTGCACTTTCTGTGCAAACCGACCCTCTTTCACGACGACCAGGTGAAGACCTCCTTTGTCATGTCGTATTTGGGGGGTAACGCAGCCAGTTGGTCTATCCCCTTGATAGAACGGGATGACCCTGTGTTGTATGACTTTAGTGAGTTCTACACGGAGATGCGTAAGTTGTTCGACCGGAAATCGCACCTTCTGACTTCCGACAGGGAACTGCTTACCCTCAAACAAGGGATCCAGGACCTCCTTTCCTACATCACCACGTTCAACCGGCTTGTGGTGGAAACAGACTGGCCTCCGAACAAGAGAACCTCCTTGTTTTACCAGGGACTTCGGGGAGAGCTGAAGGATGTTCTTGCTCAGGTAATCCATCTGCCCCAGACGTGTGAGGAGCTAATCGATCTGACTGTGCAACTGGACCATCGGATGCAAGAGAGAAAAACCGATAAGAACAAGGGCGACCTCAAGTTCTATGTCCCTCGGGGTCGTCCAGCTTCCGGAGACGTAGTCCACAGCCCGGAGGGTCCAGAACCGATGCAAATAGGAGGAACACGAGGTCCGCTGACCTCGGAAGAACGGGAGAAGAGGCGGAAACAACGTCTTTGCCTCTACTGTGGAAAGGCCGGACACTTCATTCGGGAATGCACGGCCCGATCAAAACCACAAGAAAGGAAGCCTCCATCCAAGACCCAAGCCGTGGCCCATGGGTCCTGGAACATAGCAGATGAGTCAGGAAATGAATAACCCCGAGCCGATGTGAGACCCCTAGCTCGGGGCGTGCTGATAATGAAGTGTCTCCAGTGATCGCCAACACCTTACAACATACTGTTCCTCATCTCAACATGTGCGTTTCTCTGTGGTTGGAGGACGGAATTCTCCAGCTAATACCAGCCCTGGTGGACTCCGGGGCCACTGGCAACTTCATAGATCGGAAGTACGCGAAGGATCAGGGAGTACCCTTACAGAAGAAAACCATACACGAACCAGTGAAGGCAGTAGACGGGACTAAGCTGACGTCTGGCCTAGTCCGATACCACACCCAGCCCATCCTCATGCAATACGGACAGGATCATTATGAAAAGATACAGTTCGACCTAATCGACGCGCCGCATTTCCGTTTGATCCTGGGAATGCCGTGGTTGACACATCACGACCCCACGGTAGGATGGGCAAGCCGGTCCGTGGTAATGGACTCACTGTACTGTAAGGAACATTGCACCAAACAGCACGCATTGGGTGATGAACGGGCGGACACACAAGCCTTGTTCCTAGCTGCGGGTTGTACCGACTGCATACTGGGTTGTGTGCCCACGGTTCCTCCCGAGTACCGACGGTTCTCTTCCGTCTTCAGTAAGGTCGAAGCTAACCATCTCCTGGCTCACAGGGACTACGACTGCCGGATAGATCTGGTTCCTGGAGCGGCGATACCTTGCAGTAGGGTCTATGCGTTGACCGAACCCGAAACCCAGCATCGGAGGGAGTATCTGGACGAGAACCTGGCCAATGGGTTCGTGCGTCACTCGTCTTCCCCCGCCTCCTCTCCTCTTTTTTTTATCTTGAAGAAGGAAGGCGATTTACGAACGTGCAAAGACTTCAGAGCCCTTAACAGAGTCACGATAAAGAACCGGTACCCTCTCCCCCTGAAATAGGGGCTGCTGGACCAACTCAAGGGCGCCACTATATTCACGAAGTTGGACCTCAGAGGAGCCTACCACCTGGTGAGAATGAAGAAGGGAGATGAGTGGAAGACTGCCTTCTGTACGAAGTTTGGGCTCTTTGAGTACCAAGTCATGCCGTTTGGACTCTGCAATGCCCCAGCGGCATTTTAGTATTTCATGGATGAGGTCCTGCGGGGCCTCCTGGACGTGATGTGCATGGTGTACATTGACGACATCCTGATCTATTCCACCACTGTCACAGAGCACGTCACGCACGTGACACAGGTCCTGGAACGCCTGCAACAACATTCCTTGTACGCCAAACCAGAGAAGTGCCTTTTTCATGCCTCCGAGGTGGAGTTCTTGGGGTACATCATCAGCGCCAGTGGGATCTGCATGGATTCAAGGAAAGTGGAGGCAATCACTCAGTGGAAGTCCCCGATGAACCAGAAGGCGTTACAGAGCTTCATCGGCTTCGCTAACTTTTATCGGCGCTTCATCAAGAACTTTTCGCAGATAATACAACCCCTTACCTTCCTGCTAAAAAAGGGAGCAAAGTTTGTATGGACCGAACCGGCGGAAGCCGCCTTCCTGACGCTGAAGACTTGTTTCACGACCGCACCCATCTTAAGACACCCTGACGTGCATCTGCCCTTTGTTTTGGAAACCGATGCCTCGTATTACGCCGTGGGAGGAATCCTCTCCCAAAGACATCCCGAAACAGGACAGCTACATCCTGTGGCCTTCTACTCCAAGAAGCTGTGGCAGTGCGAGGTCAACTACAGCATTTCCGACAAGGAGTTGTTGGCAGTGAAGAGGGCATGTGAGGAATGGAGGCATCATCTTATGGGGGCTCAACACACTGTTGAGATCTTCACGGACCATCGGAATCTGTTATTCCTGAAGACGGCCAGAGCCTTGACACCCCGACAGTTACGATGGTCTCTCTTTTTTGCGGACTACGACTTTGTGATAAAATATCGGCCAGGGAGGAAACACGGCAAGGCGGATGCTTTGTCAAGGCCGAACGAACCCGCTCAAGAGGAAGACCGATCCCTCATGACTCCGTCCCCCATCCTGAGCAAAGCTGCATTCCCTAGTATAGAGATCGCCATAGTGACCGAAGAAGGATTCCTGGACGACCTAAGGATCGAGCTGATGGGCGTAGATACACAGGCTTGGGTGGAGGAAGAGCCTGGAAACAGAAGCGAGAAGGAGGACTTGCTTTACCACCACCATGCCTTGTTCCTACCCAAGGCCCACTTGCAGGAACAAGTGATTCAATGGGCTCATGACACGTCCTTGGGGGGACATATGGGGATCCACAAGACCATAGCCCTCGTGGAACGGCACTTCTGGTGGCCAGGATTGCGAGATAACATACAGCAGTACATCATGGGGTGCGCCATATGTGCCCAAGGCAAGACTCAGCATACCAAACCAGTGGGGTTGCTGTGTCCTATCCCCATTCCAGACGCTCCATGGCACACCGTTTCGATGGACTTTATAGTGGAGATGCCTCCCAGTAACGGGCACACCGTAATCCTAGTCATGGTGGACCACCTAACAAAGATGGGACATTTCGTACCGCTGAAGGCCATGCCTTCGTCCTCTGAGTTAGCCATCATATTCCTACAGCATGTGGTAAGAGCACACAGCATTCCAGCAGTCCTCATTACGGATAGGGGTTTGCAGTTCACGGCTCACTTCTGGCAAGAACTTTGTACCATTATGAAAATAGACGCGCGGCTGTCGACCAGTTACCATCCACAAACAGACAGAAAGACCGAGAGGCTTAACCAGTCGTTGGAGCAATATCTGAGATGTTTCTTGTTGCACCATGAGGCTGAGTGGAGTACCTTGCTCTGGACGGCGGAGTTTGCCTACAACAGCAAACATACCACGTTGGGTTGCTCACCTTTCTACTGTTTGTATGGATACAATCCCAACATGCTTCCCTTTGATTGGCCCGTAACGTCCAAAAACCCCTCTACACAAGCTCACCACGCGCATCTCCGTGCAGTACTCTTAGAGGCAAAAGGCCATGTGTTGAAGGCACAGGAAGCCACCAAACGGTTCGCCGACAGAAGGCGTTCCCCAGGGCCCCTATACGGAATAGGGGATAAGGTGTGGCTATCCACAAAGAATCTACAAATGAAAGGGTCAAATAGGCTTAAACCCAAGTTTGTAGGGCCCATGCCATAATACAAGTGGTAAACCCGGTAGCCGTAAAACTGCAACTTCCAAAGACTTGGAAAATTCACCCCGTTTTCCATATTTCCCTTTTGCGTCCATGCATGCCCCACACTCGCCTGTTGGTAGGTCCCGAATCTGTGGTAGTGGACGGGGAGGAGGAATACGAGGTACAGAGTATCTTAGACTCCAAAAGAACCCGAGGAAGGGTCTATTATCTCATACACTGGAAGGGGTATGGTCCAGAGGAACGCACTTGGGAACCGGTGGAGAACCTGCATTGTCCCATGCTTCTCCGACGGTTCCATGCACGTCATCCTACCAAACCTGGTAGTCCGCCAGGACGGCGGCCGTTGCGGAGGGGTACTGTCACGGACCCTCCGAGGCGCGGGATGCGTGTGGAACGATAGGGGTAAACTACATCTCCCAGCCTGCACCTGGGCAGGCGCTGGGTCTTCCCTGGAGGCCGGGCTGCTATATAAAGCCTAACTCCAGGTTGATACGGTGCTTGTCACCTGCTCCTTACGGATTGCTCCTGGATTCCCACGTCGCAGCTTTTGGAGACGGCGTACTAACGCCGCACGGACTAAAGCTGCAGCTTCTTGCCTCGGGCCCGAGACTGGCCGCATTCCACCCTCCCAGGCACCTGTAAACCCGACCTTGCACCACTGGATTGCCTACGCATGGAAGAGTGGCTGAGAGGATGCCTTCCTCGCGGCGCTCCCTTCCAACCGTCGATCCGGTTGCTACACGGGCCACCGGAGCAGCGCCTCATCCCCCGCAGTGTGAGTTTTTCCGCACCGTTTTCATTTAATTTTGTGTCATTACGCAGGCTCTCAGGGAGAGAGTTTTTCCGCACCATTTTGATTTTCTTTTCGTGACTTTGCGCAGGCTCTCAAGGAGAGAATTTTTCCGCGCCTGCTTTGTTTAGCGTCAGGACACAGCGCAAGCTCTCAAGGAGAGGGTTTTGTGCGCTGACAGTGTTTGCCTTTTCTATCTGCTCCCCTGCTGTTCTTGGCTGCCTGCTTCCCCTAGGAGAGTACCCCCTGGGAGGCAAGTAAGTGTCCAGTGCAAGAGACGGGGAGGGAGGTTGGCTAGTCCTGTATGGGCAGGCGAGGGTATGTAAGGACATAACGTAACCCCACTTGTTTGTTGTTGTCTCACCTGCAGTATACGGTGAGGAACCGATGGGACTACTCTGGTGAATGTCTACGCCTCATAACCAGAGATCCCCTAGAAGGAGGCAGTGGAGCGTTCTTTCCGTTATTCCTTGTTCTTTTCCCCCTATCCCCGGTGTACTACGGTGCAGGGTGGAGTGCTTAACCTCCCCTTGTGGAGTAGTGCAAAGGGGCTTCGGGATCTGTGCATCGCCCCCGCTGGATCTGTCTGAGAAGGTTAGTGTACCCCTAGCGTAACCTGACACTGTTAGCCCAAAACCGGTCCCAGGATGCTTGTTTCCAGTCCAGGGAAGATATGGCTTGGCAGTTCGGGCTGGACTGTTCCCATGAGGCACAGGGTAAAGACTGATTTGCATATAGCTGTGTCTAAACTGGGGTGGCGAAGTGAGCTAAAGAATGATGATGGATTCAACCCAGATCCGTGACTGGGGATGAGTTTCTGAAAAGTTACAGTGCTCCGTCTATCATCTCCTTGTGTTTGCTTTGTTCACTTCTCCAGTGGCGGAACTTTTCTTGAGCTCATTGCTTTGCTCATCCAGGAAGTCTTTTAGTTCCTGTAAGACAGCAAAAAGATGATTTATTTAAAAGGAGTTTCCGTCGCCAATGGACTAGGATTGTCTAGGTTGGGAACACATATTGGAACTCCAAAAAGGACCTCATAGGGAGTCTAACCACCCAAGGATCTTCTTTGCAGATTATTTACAGTTCTCTGGACCCCATACAGGTGGTGGATCCAATTATGACCTAAACCTAATACGCTAGCTGTTAAAGACTGCTTTAAATCACGGTTCATCCTCTCCAATATTGAACGTCCGTTGGGATGGTAGGGGGAGGAGTAGTGCACAGCTACACCCAAGGTACCCATGGAATCTGGAATCCTGGTAAGCCCTAGAGGCAAACTCTGGGCCCTGGTCTGAATCGAATGCGGCTACTGCATATGTCCCGATGAAGACTTGCAAGTCTTTTATAACAGTTGGCGCTTAAGCCAATTGCTGTGGCCATACCCATAGGAATCGAGAAAATGAATCCACTGCTAGTAGGATGTAGTTAAATGAGCCATCACTGTTTAGTGGCCCGCAGTAGTCCAGATAAATACAGGCCAGAGGCTTGTTTGATATTAATAGAGGTGTCTGTGGTAGACATACTATGGTGGAAACCTTTACTTGATGACCAATATTTAAGGACATAGGGCCAGATGTATGAAGCCTTTTTACCATTCGCAAACGGGAAAAAGCCTTTTGGGATGTATCATCTCAAAAGGCCCTCGCAAAATAAGGGAATCACAAAATTTGAGATTCCCTATTTTGCGAATGCATTTAAGGAATCGCAAATTGCGATTCCTTAAATGCAATTCTGGAAGCACCCAAGTTGTGCAATTTTACCTTAAGAAATCGCAAATTACCACCAACTTCAAGTTGGTGGTAATTTGCGATTTCTTTGAAAAATGCACTTTTTTGCATTTTTCAAAGTGCCATGTGGCGTACATACATGCCCGTAGGACATGTGCACGCATACATATTTCAGGGGTGCTACAGGGTGTCCTTTTGACACCCTTGAAATTGCATTCACACTTTGCGAGTACCTAATGGGTACTCGCATATTGAGAATGTCTTCCCATTCATTCCTATGGGCCTCTAGGCCCATAGGAATGAATGGGAAGGTATTCCTTAATTGCGAATCGCAATTTGCGATTCGCAATTAAGGAATATGTAGGAATCCCAATTATTATTGCGATTCCTACATACATAGCATTTTGCGAGTCCTTAATAGCGATTCGCTAAAAATCGCTATTAAGGACTCGCAAACTGCTAAGATGATACATCTGCCCCATAGTCTTTAGTCTGTTTGTATAGACCTGGCCACCAGTATCGTTGCTGTAGCAGTAAAACTGAAGCTGCCACCCCTGTGTGGGCAGATACTAAACCCTCATGTGCTGCCATGATTAATTCTGGCCTGTGGTCAACAATTTGGAACTACTCTATGCCCCACTCCAGGTAGACGAGCAAACGGAATGTTTTGTGCACTTAGTAGGTAGGAGTATTTTGCTGGAAATTATTTTGGTAGGGGGGTGCTGCAGTGTGAAGCTGTAACAGCCACCATGATGTTTCCATCTAGCCTCGTGTTTGAACGAGTCACTGCAGCTATGACAGAAGTTTGCATTCCTGCCTTTGCAGCATCATCAGCTAATGAATCCCCTGCCACCTGTGTCCCTACACTTTGGTGGCTCAAAGTGTGGAGTACATGAGCTCATGGCAAACTTGCTTTATGATTTGCCACTTTTCCCCAAAGCAATTAATGCCTGATAGTGTACCCTTTTGAGTCATTGAATCCCTTCTGGTTCCAATAGTGTAAGTAATATTTGTAAGACTGGACATAATAATCCGAATCACACACAATAAGTGAGGGGAATTCGACATCCGTATTCTCAAGTGCCAGAATTAGAGCTTTCAGACAGCTGTGCAGTTCAATCACCTAAGGACTGCGTAAATGTTTTTAGAGGCTGGAAGACACCATCCCTCATTTTACCCCTTGCGGCTGCACAAGCGGCTGAGTATTGGTGTTTTTTTCCAACTGCGGGTTGGACAGAACCATCAGTGTAAACTATAAAGTCGTACTGATCTAGAGTCACTATTTCACTGGGCACTTGGTATTCTATGTTCATATTGTAGGTATGCTTGTATTTATAGTATTGAACCGAAGATGTTAAAGAATTGACCCACTGAATCTCATCAAGATGCAAGGCTTTCGCATTTGGGACGCTGGCCTTTGTGACAGCTTCTACAGCCGGAATGGGAGTCATGACAATTATGCGTTTCCCCTGAGCCAATGATCTTTCCTTCACTACAGCTGCTGTACTGCCATCAGTATTGTTTCTGACGGTGCAAAATGCATTTCTGCATTGGAATATAAATGTGATTTATATGCAATTGGTAAAGTGTCCCCTTCACTGAAAAGGATATTTATAGTGTAGCATGTGGTTTCTGCGATTATGCGGATTACCAAATTTGTAGTTTTTACACGTGTGTAAGTGTTTTGTGCTAGCAGTCTGTACTGAACACAAAATCTGTGTATGTTTTGGTGTCCAATGTGTACTTGAAAAGTCTGGACGGATTTGTTCATAAAACGGTTTTACCCATTGTGCATAATCTGATATGTATGTTCTCCCAAAATTTAGAAAGCTTTTTTTATTGTGTTTGGTGGTTGTAAAAGCACACATTTCTCTAGGAAGAGTGGCGCTAAGCATTTGCCTTCATTTGATAGCTTGTATCCCAGGAATAGGACACTGAGAAAGGTAATCTTTGATTTTTGGAAGTAGAATTTGAAGCCTATTTCAGCAAATCCTAGAATAATGTGATCTAATCTGGCTAGGTGTGTTTCTAAGTCATCATCCGTAAGGCTTATGCTATCAACATAGGACAACGCTCTGTAACAGTCCTGTTATTCGGACTGAGAACAAGCTGGGGCTGTTCTTATAGCCTTGTGGCAAATGACAAAATTGTTTTTGTGAACCAAGGGCGGTAAAGGCGGTTAAATACCTGCTTTCAGCCGCTATGTTTTGGCAGAAAACGCCATTTGAAATGTCTAGTGTTCTTTTGTATTTTTTGCGCACTATATTGTTCATTAGTGTTGCGCTATGTGCATTTTGTACTGAAAATGTAAGAGTGTGACTTTAATTGTCTATAGATTAAAACTAGGCGGTATGAATGGTTTGTTTTACCACCAGCAACAAGGGATTGTTCATTGGTAAAGTGCATGGTTCAAGTCACATGACACAACACCTCCAACGGCTCCCAATCAACAAGAGAATCACCTTCAAGCTCCTCACACACGCATACAAGGCTCTCCACTACATAGGACCAGAATATCTGAACCACCGACTCGCTTTCCACATACCAGCCAGACAACTCTGCTCTGCCAAACTCACCCTGGACTCCGTCCCACAGATCCACAAGACCAGAACCGGAGGAAGATCCTTCTCCTACCTTGCCGCCAAGACCTGGAACACCCTGCCCCTCCACCTCAGGCAATCCATGCATTGACCCAATTCAGGAAGGACCTCAAGACCTGGCTCTTCGACTGAACCTCCACACCCAGATGGATCAGCAGCCCCCCCACCCCCAGTGCCTTGAGGCCCTCATTGGTGAGTAGCTGTGCTTTACAAATCCCTGATTGATTTATTGAATTATACCTTGATATTCAAGTTTTGTTAGAATTTCTCTAACTTGTTTTTGAGCTTCATGTTTAATGGGGTATTGTGGTTGCACTTGTGGGATGGACCTTATGGGTATTATGGCAAAGTGAATCTTCATCCCAGCCCACATAATTGCAATATAATGCTGGGGCTTGTGCAAGGGCCCACTCCTTGGCATACCCATCCTTAACTGATTCTGGAACAAGGTTGGAGAAAGATGGTACTATCACACTTTCCCCTAGCGGGACTTGACTTATAATCTCAGGTGGCCAGTCTTTTTCAGCCAATAGAATGTCATAGCCAAATGTTCGGTTCCCCCAAAAGAGAACTTGAATTGTGCGAGGTATATCACCCTCCATATGAAGTTATGAAATCTGCCTGGACCACTAACTCTCTGATCCGGTGTTTCCACCTGAACAACCCATTAGTTGATTTCGTCACCAGAAACTCTTAAAGATTCTGGCAAACTATCATGAATTCTTCTGTGCTGTCTAGCAGAGTCAGAGCCCACTCCATGTTTAGAAGAAGAGTTCTCAATATGTGTGCCATATTTAAGTTAGATCCCAGCAACTTCCTTCTTGTTAAATTGAGGCTTTTGTTTGTTTGCCCTCCTTTTCTATTATTATATTAGAAGAGCATTGCAAGTCCTTCTTCGGTTTCACGCACTCCTCCGACCTGCGCTCCGATTATAATCCTCCCTCCGAGCGTTTTTTGGATGACTCCTGAAAGGAACGAGAAGGATGTGTATCACTATACTGATACCTATCAGGCAGTATAATTGCTTCATGGTTGCGCAGATTATAGCATATTTCAGAGGACTCCTGTGGAGGAGATGCACCTCTGGCTTTTTCTGTGTTTATATTTTTCTTATTATCCCATCGTTTTTTAGGAGATTCTGGTGCCTATTTCGAATTATCTTTTTCAGAATTACCCCTTAGTTGTGGTTTATTAGGTCTGGCCCCCAAGTTATCTCAACCTATGGATGTATAGCTGTCGGCAATGACTTCTGGTAGTTCTCGCTATTGACCTGCTAAAGGAATTTGTGCAAGACGTTGGCATACTGCCAAAGTTGCTGCTTCCCCTTTAATATTACTTAAAATAACTGAGGATAATGTGGCATAATTGCCAATAAGTTTCACCCCCAAGTCCAGCACAATGGGCTACCCCGTATTAATTTTGAACCTGATTTAGTACGTCTGGCAAAACAGCTATGGATGGTGTACCATGTGTGATGGTATATATTGCAGCAAATACTGTGCCTCATGTGGCACACTCTTCTACCGGAGGGACCATCCCTAAAGGCAGGCACATTGTGAGAATCCTATGTTTATCTTGAGGACCCATGTGGGGAAATTCTACTTCAAGCTGATTTGTTTTGTGTGCAATCCAGAATGGAATTTCCTCCTGTCTGGCGGGAACTTTTCCCTTAATTGAATTAATAGTCACTGGACTGATTGCCAGCATTGTTAAATGCGGTTGTACAGCTTGAGCATTCCTCGTTGGGTTTGTTGCTATTGTTCACATAACGAACTGTGTCATACTAATGTATAATCCAACTAGACCTGTGTAATGTGTGCGCAGCTCTGCCGCTGTAAGTGCTGCTATTCGTGGATATGGTGTGTAGCCAGCTAAGACTGACCATGTTGCCCAGTCATTGCTGAGGGGACTCAGTCTGAGATTAGCAAATGGATGTGGTAGGGCGCCTTGGAACCAATTTTTGTGTTCCTAAAATGTTAGCACAATTTCGAAATCTTCATAAGCACTGCAGTTATTGGGAACTGCTGCTACAGTGTAGTTGTGAAAATGTCTTGCGGTGGCATCTGCTGCCGGAAATCTTACTCATTTATAGAATATCTCTGTTTTGTATGCTTCTTGGGCCTCTACCACGAAGGTAACATCCCCACCCGTAAGAGCGAGCCCATGATGCAGTAGCATATGTGTTACTACATGCGCTTATTTGCACAGTTCTTGTAGATATTTTAACTCCTGAACCACGATATTTTAATTCCTGAACCACGAGCTTTTGAAAATATTGCTCCCTCTTGCTGCACATTGAATTTGGCACTGTACATTGAGGTCATCTCTCCCAGGTCCACCGCGAGATTCCCTCGTTTGAGTGGAGGGAGATTTGACTCACTTCCGGTTGCGAGGGAGGTTGGCGTTCTAGCGGCCTCAGCCCCCTCTACAAAACCGGATGCTTCACCAGACGCACAGCGGACGCGCGCAGGTAAAGCTGACGCTCTTTGCAATGAGAACTTACTCTGATTAATTTAACTCTTGCGCTTATTTGCACAGTTCTTGGAGATATTTAAACTCCTGAACCACGATATTTTAAATCCTGAACCACAAACTTTTGAAAATATTGCTCCCTCTTGCTGCACATTGAATTTGGCACTGTACATTGAGGTCATCTCTCCCAGGTCAACCGCGAGATTCTCTCGTTAGAGTGGAGGGAGATTTGACTCACTTCCGGTTGCGAGGGAGGTTGGCGTTCTAGCGGCCTCGACCCCCTCTACAAAACCGGATGCTTCACCAGACGCGCAGCGGGCGCGCCAAAGGCAAGCCCGTCTGCGCCTGTCCGTGCCCTGACGTCGCAAGGAGCCAGGGACCCTGGCCGATTCGCCCCCGACTTGGGCCTGATTCCCTTCTTGTCCTATTCCAGCAAGGAGCTGTTAGATCTGAGAACAGAACCCCTGCCTCCATGCCGGCCTGGGACCTGGCCAACTTTAGAGGGCCCTTTTCCCTACCGAACTTGCCGGTATCAAGGTACTCCTACAGAGGCGGCTCCTACCTATAAGGGACCCCGTTGCTCTTTCCTCATCAAACATCCCCCCCTTTCTAAACTTGCCACCTCTCCTATCAATGACTCAGTGAAACCTCGCTGCAATTCCAAACCGGGTTGGAAAAGTGTGCTATGCAATGTAAGATCCCTGCCTAAGCACTCTATTGAGGTATGGGATCTCCTCTCCTCCGCGCAGCCGGACTTTGGTTTCCTGACTGAAACGTGGCTTAAGCCCCATTCCACTCCGGCCATTACGATAGCCCTGCCTGACAGTTACAGGATTATAAGAATGGATAGACAGCCTAAGGTGGGGGGGGGATAGCTATAATACATAAGGACAGCATCAAAGTCACCTCATTGGAGCAGCGATGCAACGCTAATATTGAAATTCTGGTCTTTCAGATAGACCTCCTATTACAATTCAGTTGGAAGGGGGCCTTAGTCTACCGGCCCCCGGGTCCTTTAGCCGAATTCTCACTCCAACTTACTGAACTAATAGCTCCCCATGTGATCTCGACCAACAATTTTTTATTGTTGGGAGACTTTAATGTTCATAGTGAATGCACCTCCAATACCGATGCACTGACGCTCTTGGCAGACCTTGCCCATCTGGGCCTAGTTAAGCTCAACGAAGGTCCAACACACACAGCAGGTCACACACTGGATATCATTTTCTCTAATTCTTCTAGCAATTTGTGTGAACCTCCCCAGCCGTTGACATGGTCAGATCATGCATCCATCGAGTTCCTCATCCAGTGTCCCAGGGAGATGAATGGCCCCAGCCCTGTCACTCACTATACTTGCAGACAAAGGAAGAAAATCTCTTCGGAGCGCTTCCAAGCCTCCTTCTTGGCACCTTGGGACGTTGCACCTGACAATATAGAGGATGCTCTTGCTAAATATAATTCTGCTGTCACCTGCGCCATAGACCAGCTCGCACCATTGAAATCACTCCCCAACTCCTCCAAGCGTCCCCAGACTGCTTGATTTTCCCCTCAGCTCCGAGCTCAAAAACAACTATGCAAAAAACAAGAAAGACGCTGGCGTAGCACCCATGATGAGAGGGATAAAGATAGATTTAAGGTTACTCTCTCTGGCTACCACAAAAACATAAAGGCCGCACGGAAAGCTCACATTGCATCTCAGTTAGCCCAGGCTTGAAATGCTCCCAAAACTCTCTACTGAATCCTTCAGTCCTTCATCAATCCCAAGGCCTGTGATAATCTAGAGGCCCCCTCACAATCTCTTTGCAATGACATCGCCCAATATTTTTTGCAGAAAATAGAGCTTATCTACGATAAAATTGTCTCGTCAGGGAGCCAGCCTCCGGTCGCCTTGGCATTCGACCCGCCAGAATATGCAAACCCCCAGCTGTTAGAGAGTTTCCCCCCTCTGACCTCGGTAGATGTAGAAGCATTGCTTCGTACTGTAAAATCTGGCTCCCCCCTAGATATTATCCCGGCCAAAATCGCAGCCTCCCTGTCCTGTCAACTGTCTCCATCCATACAGTTTCTTCTCAATCTCTCTTTGAGAGAGGGTCATGTTCCTTTGGAATGGAAAGCAGTACAGGTTATGCCCATCCGCAAGAACACTAAAGCTCCCCTGACTGATCTCTCCAATCTCCGTCCCATCTCGCTACTCCCCCTCCTGAGCAAATTACTAGAAAAGCACACCAACAAACATCTGTCTGACCATGTCGAACTCACTGGCAGCCTAGATATTTCCCAGTCAGGCTTTAGGCCCAAATACAGCACAGAATCAGCCCTGCTAGCGGTCACAGATAACATCAGGATGACCTTAGACAGAGGCCAATCTACGATTCTGGTGCTGTTGGACCTTTCTGCCGCGTTCGACACAGTCTCACATCAGATATTGCTCAGGAGACTGGAGGAGATTGGACTCAGAGACTCTGCCCTCCAGTGGAGGACGAGCTTTCTATCCTTACATTCCCAGACCATCAATCTCGGCCCTTATTGTTCGGCGTCTATGAAACTGACCAAGGGAGTACCTCAGGGCTCTTGTTTGAGCCCCACCTTGTTTAATATCTATGTTGCTCACTTGGCCAACCTCCTTAGGACCTGTGGTTTCATTCCGATTTCATACGGCGACGATATGCAGCTGCTATCTCCTTTTAGTAAATTCACCCCATCTGTTCAGTCAGCCTTCTCCTCTGGTATGAGGGCTATTTCCAATTGGATGAGATGTAATTTCCTCCAATTCAATGTCGGGAAGACTGAGATCTTGCTCTTTGGAGATGCCCCCTTATTGTGGACTCCTGAATGGTGGACGGTGGACCTTGGTGCTCCCCCGCCCCCAAGTCCCTTGTTAAGAACCTCGGCATCTGCCTGGACCAGGCTCTCACCTTGAAGGAGCACGCTGCTCAGACAGCTGGTTCCTGCTTTCATATGCTGGGCCTATTACGCCAAGTTTTTCCCTTGCTTCCTGACTCAACTCGGAAAACCCTGATGCAGGCACTTATACTGAGCCGTCTGGACTACTGCAATAACCTCTTGGTCTCAGACAACGAGTCCTCGCTCTGTAGATTGCAGGTGGTCCAGAACACCATGGCGCGACTGGTCCTGAATGCCCCCCCCCCAGGACCTCCTCCCGCCCTCTTCTCAGTCAGCTCCATTGGCTCCCAGTACGTGAGCGGGTTAAGTTCAAAGTTTGCTGCACTGTTAACAAAGCCATATACAACCTCGGCCCCGCCTATCTTGCCGAGAAATTTATGCCATTGATGGAGCAGGGTAAATGAAAAATTTTTAACCTCCTAATATTTTTCATAAAATAATTAATAAACATGTTCGTTTAAGTAAATAACCAACAATGTATGTTACATGTTAAGGGTTAAGTGTAACACGCTATTTCGTGTGCAAAATAATCAACTTATAATTGTTTACGTGTCTAACATAACATAATATTTGCGTACTAATTCAATAAAAAACGCATGATCTGTGCTTTTAAATAAAACGTATGGTTGCAAAATAAAGCGATGGTAAGTAAGGGACAGCTTTATATGTTGCTTTTTGCTAGATAATACCTAATTGGGGTACATAGAAAGACGGGAGGGAAACGAAAGGGTTTATATTTCTTTGTTTTAACAATATTTTGTTTATCTTTGAAAATAGTGCGCTTAGGCCTGACGAGCAGCAATATAAAATGGCCGGCAGTTGCTAGAGTACGCATGAGCGGGGGACCATGTGATAGAGGAGAGAGGCTGTGGAAAAGGGATGATCACGTGCTGATGCTGAAAGGCTAAGATGGAAGTATGGTCAAGGCTGTTGTGACCTTTCTGAGCAGATGTGTGCCAAGATGATCAGCAAGAAGCATGAGAAGTCCAACTGAATCAATAGACGGAACTGTTAAACCTAAAATGTAACAGAAAAAGATACAATTTGGACTGATCGAAACGGATGAGCAATTGCATGAACTGTGGGAAACGATGCTTGCATGGACATTCCACAAGGAACTGGTTAAGTCCAGGAAGTTTGATTAAAATGTATATGGGCCTGAGTTTTGACCAATGAGAAAGAGTCACGCCATGAAGAAGAAACATTTTATGCTGTAAGCTAGAATTAGGGTATAAGAAGACCTACTCTTGGTGGGAGGGTTAGAATGCTGGAGAGTAGATGCTGTGGGAGAGGCTGCAGGAGAAGTTGCTGGAGAGCAGATACTGGAGAAGATAGATGTTGTAGATGAGAGAAGTTGCGGTTTGCTGATGCTGACGAGCTGATGCTGCTGCTGCTGCTATTTTCCTTTTCCAGTTGAGTATAAGATGCTGCTTGAGGAGAATTTTCCAGATAGATTTTTATTTTAGAACTATTAGATTTCCCCCAGATAGATAGGTTGATCTTTAAGAGTTCTTACTATGAAAACCTTATTTTTCCGTCTAATAAAAATGCATTGCAATTTCAAGTTATTCTTATATTGATGACAAATGTAATGATCTGAATAATAAGCTTAACCTCATTTCCTGCATTCAAAACTTTATATAAACTTTATTATTCTTTAAACAAATGACTCAGTGATTCTTTAGCTCAATGATTAAAATGAAATATTAAAGAGTTTATTGTGATTGAGCTGGTCTTAATCACCATCAACTGATTCCTACTAGTTGGTCCATCGACCAATGAGCGGAATACCTTAAAGCAGAGAGAAATATTATGTCATGTTAAAGAGGTATCCCGTCTCCTTCCAGCGAATCGTTTTTCTTCTAGGTTATTGACGGAGGAAATCCAGGGAACAAATGAGTAAGTGAATGTATATGCGGTGTTATGGGCCCCACCGTCATATGGATATAGTGTGTGTGTTGAAGGAGTAATTGCACCTGGATGACCGAAGTATATAGGAGAATTATTTTTATTGTTAGCGCTGGATCAGATTTCTTGGTAGCAGAGTTATGGTTACTATAGATTAGTTTGGTGATGATTGATTATTGATTATTGATTAGTGATAAGTTCATGTCGAACACTTTTTGTTGAGTCGCGTTATGTTATATGTAAGGTTTCACGCTGCCGGGAAGTAGGAAGTGGAACACGTGTGGCAAGAGAAGTCACATGGAATTGTACACTGTCTGAGTTCAATTATGGTAATAACACAGGTTGTGTTATAATAGGGACATTTTGCGTATAAAAGGTGTGTAAGTGAAATAGTGATCGGTTTTCTTGTGAAACTTTGGCCTTAATTCTCAGGAGCAGTATAGTCTCCACATGTGTTTTATCACCAGAGAAACGGGTTTACTGATTGCTTGAAAGAAGGGTAAGGTAGAGGGAAGTACTACTTTATCGGCGAAACTAAAAAATTCTGTGGTAGGGTAGAGGTAAGCGCTGCCTACTGGAAAATTCAGAATTCTTGTGTAAATGGTCAAAGCTATCTTTTCAGTTTAGCGAATCAGACAATGGAAATGTGTTTTAAATGTTGTAACTAACAAAGAATTGTTGAAAAAGAAATTGCCGATAAATTTTGTAAAGGAGGGGTCAAGAGCAGAAGTGACGTAGACAAGAGTCGCGCTGGGATTGGACAGTGCGCTAGTCACGTGAGAACAGGAGCAGAACTGACATAGACAGAAGCCGCGCTGGGATTGGTCAGTGTGCGGTAGACAGAAATCGCTCTGATTGGAGTGTTGGTGTGAGTCGCGCTAGTATTGGTTGAAATAACGCATAGAGAACAGTGTTGAATTGCAGATTGTTTAAGGAGAAAAAGGTTGTGAATCATGTCGTACTATGAGTATGGTAAAGAGAAAACGTCATGGATGTCGAAAGTAAAGAACTTCTTTAAGAAAGACAAAAAGGTAGTGACTAGAGAGGGACAAATAATTCCTCCGCCGAAATCACCAGCTTCACATATGATGCTGAAATATGGATATCATACATGCATATGGTTAGAAAATTGGACAAAATACACCAAGAATGATGGAGCATTGGCTTTCCCTGAGAATGGTTCATTTAATGTAGCCGTACTACGGAACTTGAGAGAAAAGATGGTAATGTTAGAACCTAGACCTAGACCGACACAGTTTGAAGCTTTAACGGAATGGGAAGATGAGATGTATGAGCGAGAGAGATTCAGAGGATTAAAGAATCATGAGTTTCTGCCTGGAAGGTTATGGGGTGTAAATCATGAGGACAGAGTAAAGCGTTGGAGATATGCTAACATGACAGGAGGTTTGTTTCCAGCTTTTACAGTTGAGGAAGAAGCAAAGAGAAAGTGTACAGAGAAAAAGAAGCATTTAGTGGTAGAAAAGTATGTGTATGGTGGTAGTGAAACAGATGACGAATTGCTGGAAGATATTTTAAACAGAAACCCACCTCCATACCAACAGACTTCTGCGGTGGTGACACCTAATGCACCGCCAATGGAAACTGGGAGGAATAAAAAACCCGAACGAAGAAATGAAACAAATAGGTCACAAGAACAATTTAAAACTTCACAAAATGAAGAGATAGAAAGTGACAATGCAACTGAATTAGCAAAAACGACAAAAGAATTGACTGAGAAAATAAGAGAATTGACAAAGAATATGGAAGCTGTAACTGTACCAGTAACGATAGGTCCAGTAATGCCAATTTTTGAGAATCAGAAAATAAATGAACATTCCTTAGTGATTCCCATGAATTCACATTTGCAAAGAAAAAGAGAGGGGATGGAACTGAATAATGAAGGTGCACACAATTTGGCTAGTACCTATGGACCAAGCCCACCTACAAATTTGACGATAAATGAAAATGAGATTAGGAGAATGCCTATGGTGACAGAGTCCGCATCAGGAACACCAGAAAGAAGCAGCGATTGGATAGAATTAAATAGTACGCCTGTAGGTCCGACTCCAGATGAGTTAAACAAATGGATGAAAGCGCTAAAAACAAAAGAACCGGAAGAGAAACCATTAGATGTAATTAGGTTGAAAATAGACATGGAAGAATTGATTTTGGGAACAATTGGAACAGAAAAATTAAAAAATTATCAGGATGATGAGATTATGTTTTTGTGCAAGAGTCTTACTTGGAGAGCTAGAAATTTACATGACAAATTGGAAGAGACAGCAAGTGAACTAGGAGTGGAATTTGTAAAAGTGAGAACGTTGCAGAAACCATACAGAGTAGATTTTTGTGAGAAAGACATAGAGAATTTGAACACATCAGGAAGACTGACCCAAATAAAAGAGTTGATTGTTTTATTGAGAAAATGGGGTGATGTGGATAGATGGAGAAATAGATGGTCAAAGAGGAATGAGAAAACAACAGATAAAGCATCTTTGGCTTTTGCAGTGACAGATAGGGAACCAGTTGCTAGGGAATACCCGATGAGAGAAACTCCAGGTGGTAGTTATGTGCATGTTCCGTGGACCAGACAGGATATACTGTCATTTACAAATGACTTCCCCAAATTGAGAGAGAAACCAGTAGAATGGTACAGACAAGTGGAGAGATTTGTTAAGGTGTCAAAAGTGCTGTGGATAGACCTGGATGGATTGTTTGATATAGTAGTGCCAGCTGATTTGTGGACAGAATGTAAGATTACTATTGATTGGCCAACTGTAGAATATCCAAGGGACGCTAAAACAGGAGCGCCAGGACCAGAAGTGATGAGGAAGTACGACCAAGTAATTACCTTTTTGAAGAATAAAATTCCACCAAAAGAAACAGATTGGGTAAAAATAGACAGAACAACGCAGGAAAGTAAAGAATCAGTGCACGCCTACTATGAGAGATTGTTGTTGGTCTTCAAACAGTATAGTGGTTATGAGACACTGAATGAGAAGGATATGAGTCATTTTGTATATAGGTTTGTGTATGGATTAAAACCAGAGATAAGTGAAATGATTAAGCAGCACTTGATTGGTTGGCAGAATAGCACAGTGGATGAGGTTTTGAGATATGCTAAGTATTGCAGTGATGAAATTGAGAGTAGACAGCGTAAATTGAAAGAAAAGGCCATGTGGGCACAGGTGAAAGTTGCAGAGAAGCAAGAAGCTCAATTGAATAATACTGGTAATGAAACAGGACAGGTTAAATCCCGACCTAATATAGGTAAAGGAAAAGGACAAATGAGCATAGATGAGGCAAAGAAAAAGTGGCCATGCCACAACTGCGGAAAGCTAGGACATTGGAGAAACAAGTGTAAATTTCCTCCAAAACCTAATGTGGAAAATCAATCATTAAATTCACAGGTGCAGAGTGAGGTAGTTACTCAACAAGGTCAGGTGGCGCAACCACCACTTCCCAAGAATGTTAACCAACAGAAATACAGTGCAGAAACAGGATTCTACGGAGGAGAACAGGTAACACAGTTGCCGCGTGCAGCTGCAATTTCTCAATATTGGTTACGACAGGATGAGGATGACACGGATGAAAGTTCCTGACGGTGCCTAGGAGAGGGGGAAGAGTGCGTGCTTGGCGCAACTCTAGAGGTAGATCAGTCTGGTCCATTTGTGGATGGAGAAGTGAATGGTGCAAATGTAACATTCCTTCTTGACACTGGAGCTACCCGTTCTACTGTTAGGTCAGTGGAAATTCCAAACCTTCCTCTCTCAGGTGAACATATCCAAGTAGTTGGAGTATCAAATCAGCAAATTAAAACGCCTCTTACTAAATTAGTGAAGGTAAGAATTGGTCCCTTTAGTGAAATGCACCGATTTGTGGTATGCGATTGTAGTCCCGTGAACCTTTTAGGACGCGATTTATTGTGCAAGATGAACTGCACTATCTATTGTACCCCAGACGGAATTGCATTTCAGACTCCAGATGAGGATGTGCTGTATAAAATGACAAAGGTGAATTTAGAACCAGAAGTAAATGGTTTGTTTCCTGTATTTGATGCAGAGAAAATCCCAATTGAATTGAAAAAGACAGTGAAAGAAGAAGTGTGGGACTTTACAGGAGAAGATGTAGGATTATTGAAAGGAGTAGATCCCGTTAAAATAACAGTGAAAGAGGGAACGAGTTACCCAAATACGCCCCAGTATAAATTGACGCCAGAAATAATTGAAGGAATAACGCCAGTAATAAATAAAATGATTGAACAAGGGATTCTAAAAGAAATCATGAGCAGTCCATGTAATTCGCCAATAATGGGACTGAAAAAGCCAAACGGAACATATAGAATTGTACAAGATTTGAGGAAGGTAAACAAAATTGTTGTGCCTTGTTGCCCAATAGTACCGAACCCTGCTGTGATTCTATACCAGATTCCACGTGAAGCAGAATGGTACACAGTAATTGATTTATGTCATGCATTTTTCTCTATTCCATTGCATCCAGATAGCCAGCCATTATTTGCGTTCCGGTTTGGAGAGCGTATTTTGGCATGGTGCCGAATTCCTCAAGGGTACACAGAAAGTCCCTCAATCTTTAATCAGATTCTAAAGAAATCATTGGAAGATTTAAGAATGCCAGAAAAGTCAGTGATGGTTCAGTATTTTGATGACCTACTGGTGGCATCAAAAACGAAAGAAGCATGTGTCAATGATACGATTGCTTTGCTGAATCATTTAGCAAAAAGAGGACATAAAGTGTCCCCTTCAAAATTGCAGTTTTGTCAACAAGAAGTCCAGTATTTAGGGCATAAAATTGAGAAAGGAGTGCGAAAGGTAACGACTGAAAGAATAAAAATGATTCAAGGAATGAGAGCTCCAATGACACAAAGAGAGGTAAGAATGTTTTTGGGAATGGTTGGATATTGTCGACAATGGATAAGCGGTTTTTCACTGATTGCTAAACCATTGCAGAAACTGACAAAGAAGGATGTTAAAGATCCTTTTGAAATGAATGATGAAGAAATGAAAGCATTCAGAGAGCTGAAAAAGAAATTATGTGAAGCTCCAGCTTTGGGAATGCCTGACTATGAGAAAGATTTTGAGCTGTATTGCAGTGAGAGAGATGGATGTGCATTTTCAGTTTTGGTACAGAGACATGGAACTATGAAAAGACCAATTGCATATTTTTCGGCTGTTTTAGACCCTGTAGCGAAAGCATTGCCTGGATGTTTGAAAGCAGTTGCTGCTACTTGTGTGAGTCTGGAACAGAGTGAAGGCATAGTGATGGGGTATCCATTGAGAGTGTATGTTCCCCATTCTGTGGAAATTCTTTTGACAAGAACAAAAACCCAATACATGACACATAGTCGGCTGACTAGGTATGAAAAAGTAATTTTGAGTGCAGATAATGTGACCATTGACAGATGTATGAATGTGAATCCTTCGACATCATTGCCAGATGAAGAGAGTGTGATTGAAATGGATGAAGTAGATCACGATTGTCTGAATGTGCTCGAATACTGTACAAAACCAAGGTCTGACATACGAGATGAGCCTTTGAAAGAATCAGATTATATTCTGTTTGTGGATGGCTCATGTTTGAGAACGAGTGATGGAGTTCTAAGTGCAGCATATGCAGTTTGCACAGTAGCAACTGTAATGGAAGCATCTTGTCTGAAAGGTGTACGATCTGCCCAAGTTGCTGAATTAGTAGCTCTGATTCAAGCATGTAAGTTGGGAAGAAATGTACGGGTTACGATTGTGACAGATAGCCAGTACGGCTTCGGGGTGGTGCATGATTTCGGTCAGATTTGGTCACAAAGGGGTTTCTTGACGTCTGCAGGAACGCCCATTAGAAATGGAGATTTTGTGAAAAAGCTGCTTGAGGCGATACAGCTGCCTAAACAGATCGCTGTAGTGAAGTGCAATGCACATAAAAATGGGGAAGACTACATAACTGTTGGTAATAAATATGCTGACGAAATGGCACAGTATTGTGCAAAGAATGTGGTTTCTTTAAACAAATGTCGGGAAAGAGAGCATATTTCTTGTCCTTTGCTTTTTACTAACTCTATTGAAACATGGGATGAGGTAAGACAGTTACAAGAAGCTGCAGAGGATGAGGAAAAAGATACATGGATAAAAGCAGGATGTAGAAAACATGAAGAGACTGATGTTTGGGTTTACAGGGATGAGAGACCAGTTATGCCTGATAGCATGATTTCTGACATGGCACGGATGTACCATGGACAAGCCCATATTGGGAGAGATTCAATGATCAGACTTTTTAGACAAACATGGTACAATCCAAAATTCAGAGCCATAGCTGAGAGTCTTTGTCAGAGATGTCTTATTTGTCAACAGTTAAATCCAGGAAGGAAGACAGTAGTGAGTCTAGGAACAATAGGACGAGAAGGGGGTCCTTTCACTAGAATGCAAATGGATTTTATTGAAATGCCACCTTGCAACAGACTAAGGTATGTCCTAGTGGTCGTCTGTTTGTTTTCCCGTTGGGTGGAGGCATACCCAACAAGAAGGAATGATAGTATTACGGTAGCAAAACTTATGCTGCGAGAATTCATTCCGAGGTATGGTTTTCCAGTCACGATTGAAACAGATAGAGGAACACACTTCCAAAATGAATTAGTTAAACTGATTTGTGAAGCACTTAGTATTAAACAGAAACTACATTGTGCATACAGACCAGAGGCTTCTGGAATAGTAGAGCAAGTGAATGGAACAATCAAGAACAGGTTAGGAAAAATGTGTCAAGCTACAGGACTCAAATGGCCAGATGCTTTGCCATTAGTTCTAATGACAATCAGAAGTATTCCGGAAAGGAAAACTGGACTCAGTCCCCATGAAATAATTATGGGACGAGCAATGAGACAAGCACAAGTACCTGTCAACAAACTACTGACTATAACTGATGATCTAGTGCTGGATTATTGCAAAGGATTGGCTGATGTGGTGCGTTCTGTGTTTCATCAGGTTGGACCGGATGCGACCACTCTTGAAAGAAAACCAGCTCACGACTTGAATCCAGGAGATTGGGTTCGCATAAAAGTCCACCGGAGAAGAAACTGTTTGGTTCCTCGCTGGGACGAACCACGACAAGTGATCCTGGTGACGACCACTGCAGTCAAGTGTGCAGGAGTGAAACACTGGGTACATGCCAGTCACACCATCAGAGTTCCAGAACCTAAAGATCGACATGTGAGTCGACATCTGGAAGTATTGGATAACAGTTCAACATCAGAAACAGAAGAAGAAACAAACAGGGTGCCAGAACCTGAAGATCGACCAGTAAGTCGACATCTGGAAGACCCAACTACAAGTGCAACGACAGAAGAAGTAGAAGAAGTAGAAGAAATAGCTGAAGTTCCAGAATTTGAAGATCGACCTGTAAGTCGACATCTGGAAATATCAGACACCAGTTCAGAATCTGATACAGAACATTCGGATTGTGAAGAAATTCTAAAAAGAAAATGGAATTTTGAAAGCATAAGAGAAGAAACTGAGCCAGAAAATAGTGACAGTGAGCAACCAAGTACAAGTTGTGGTAAAAATCCTTCGGAGATAATATTGATAGATGAAGAAGGGAGAGTTTCAAACAAAAAGCTAGAAAAATCGGAAGATCCCCGAGGAGCAATAGGGACAAATAGTCAAACACGAGAACAGGGAAATTTAGAAGCAGATAGGGAGACTGACACAAATTCGGAAGAACCTCGAGGAGGGACAGAAATAGGTGAACGAAGGAAGATAAGAAAAGAACCACAAGTAGAAGAAAATGAAATTATAAGTTTCAAAATAAGAGGAAATAACGAGAGAATTGAAACAGAGTCTGAAGAAAGTGGAGAAGAAAGAAACCAAAAGCTAGAGTCAAGAAAAAGAAATTGGAAAACAGAAAGAGAGGAAAAAGGAAGTGAAGCAAAAAGGCCAAGAAAAGGAGACAATTGGCCCAACGAAGTAAGAAAATTAAGATACAGAATCATAAGGTTGGATGGGAAAAGTGCTGAACAAGTGAATGAAATAACAAGTCAGAGAGAGCAAGAAAAACAAGGTGGAAAACACTTACAGAAAACGAAAAGAGTAAAGAAGGTAAATCCGAAGTATAGATCGCCTGAATGGTTGTATCGTGCTTTGACTAGCAACCAAGAAGAAAAGAACACTCACGAAAACCCAGAACAAAGAAACCTGATGGGAGAAAGTGAAGTGCAACAAACCTGAAGAAGTTTAGATAGTTTCTACCGGATTTGACAAAACACTGGATCTGACGAATTTACCGGATGTGACAAAGAAAGAATTCTGAGAAAGAATTAAAAGAAAGTACCAAGCAAAGACAAAACATTTGAGTACAGAGTGGCAAATAAGTCATTTCTGAGGTGTAGTGACACAATTTTCTGGAAAACAAATAAATAAGGTTATCAAACAAAATGGAGAATAGTAGAGATAGAAAATGTAAATGTGAGTTTTTAAGTAGATGGTGCAAGATGTGTTGCTTTTGTACAGGATTATTAATAACAGTATGGGTGGTTTTAGCAATCACTATTCCAATTAGTTTAGCTGTAGTAGAAATGTCTAATAACACTGAGAAAGAAAAAAGGAGCTAACACTCAAGAACCAGTTATTTTAAAGAGTAGTGCAGAATTACACAAGGACAAATCAATAACAGATTTTTCAAAAAATGTTTTTACTAAATTATTATATGAGTATGTAGAAACAATGGATGTAAGAGATTGCTATGTTTGTATGCAGTTGCCTGCATCTGTAGCAGAGGGTGTGACTTATCATCACCTCCCTTTGACGTATGGAATAACATGTAGCGTTTTAGCAAGTTTATTTTATAAAACAGGTAGATTAGAATATTATTACACTGACATAAATAAGATTTTTGCGAAAGTTTCTGTAGTTCCCGAGCTTAACAAAATAAAAGAGGGAAAAACGTTTGGTGAATATTTTTTAGAAGATAAGATTTTAACATTAGATAGTATAATTAGGTACAACCTTACCTGTGAGTTAAAGAAGGAAGAAAAAGTATTTTTAGAGATGGTTGAAGAGAGAAGAGTGAAATTTCAAAGAAAAGTGATAGAAGAGACAAAAACACCTCTTTGGGCGTTTGAGGAAGACAATCATGACAAGAAAAAGACAAATGCAGCTATGACTCTGGATTGGCCCCAACAGGGAAGGTTGTGCATTAGAAGAAATAAGACAAGATATGACAATTATTTTGTGGGTTCCAGTAATTGCCATGACAATTACCAAATTTTAGGTGGATGGGGATTCAAAGGAGGAAAAGATCCAATATTTCCAGGGATTTATTATGTTTGCGGAAATAGGGCTTATTATAGGTTGCCGGACCATTGGTATGGGTCATGTTACTTAGGCCTGGTCTTTCCAAAGATTTTTCATGTGGATAGAAAAGAAAAAGGAACACACAAAATGATAAATACCTTTACACGTAGAAAAAGGGAAAGTTTTTCAGAAATAGTAGGTGATATTTTTGGTGCATTGATACCAGCAGTGGGAATATCTTTGAATGCATTTAGAATTCGGAAATTATCCACAGTGGTAGATCGTTTATCTACAGATACTGCTGGAGGGTTCTTGATGGTAAATACCGAGATGGTTGCCATGAGAGCTATGGTGATGCAAAATCGACTTGCCCTTGACATTCTTTTGGCAAAAGAGGGCGGAGTCTGTGGAATGCTGAAAGTCCAACATTGTTGCACTTACATTCCAGATAAAAGCGAAAATATACAGAAGTATATAACAAATATTACAAGTTTGCACAAAGAACTTGTTCCACTGGAGGTTGAAAGTGCATGGGGAAAACTTGGTAAAGGGTTTTCTTCAGTAATAAATTGGTTAACAAGAATGAGTGGATTAATAATAGGGAAAGTTATAATAATAGCAACCGTGATAATAATAATAATATAGTACTGAAGCTTGCAATAACATGTATAAAGAGAAGAAGAAGGCAGAATAAGATAGAAAAAGAAAACATGATAAACAAGGAAAGAGAGAGAGAAATGGGTGAAATAGAGGTAGAAGAAATAAAAGAGAACATGTACAAGAAAACGAAGAAACAAGTTGAAAGGGATACAGTTGTGTAAACTAACAAAAGCAAACGGATAAAAGATATATGCTGTCTGAGAAAATTGTATAACTTGGGTTTTGTGGTGATATTAAAAATCACCAAAGGGGGAGTTGATGGAGCAGGGTAAATGAAAAATTGTTAACCTCCTAATATTTTTCGTAAAATAATTAATAAACATGTTCGTTTAAGTAAATAACCAACAATGTATGTTACATGTTAAGGGTTAAAGGTAACACGCTATTCCGTGTGCAAAATAATCAACTTATAATTGTTTACGTGTCTAAACATAACATAATAGTTGCGTACTAATTCAATATAATAAATGCATGATCTGTGCTTTTAAATAAAACGTGTGGTTGCAAAATAAAGCGATGGTAAGTAAGGGACAGCTTTATATGTTGCTTTTTGCTAGGTAATACCTAATTGGGGTACGTAGAAAGACGGGAGGGAAACGAAAGGGTTTATATTTCTTTGTTTTAACAATATTTTGTTTATCTTTGAAAATAGTGCGCTTAGGCCTGTCGAGCAGCAATATAAAATGGCCGCCAGTTGCTAGAGTACGCATGAGCGGGGGACCATGTGATAGAGGAGAGAGGCTGTGGAAAAGGGATGATCACGTGCTGATGCTGAGAGGCTAAGATGGAAGTATGGTCAAGGCTGTTGTGACCTTTCTGAGCAGATGTGTGCCAAGATGATCAGCAAGAAGCGTGAGAAGTCCAACTGAATCAATAGACGGAACTGTTAAACCTAAAATGTAACAGAAAAAGATACAATTTGGACTGATCGAAACGGATGAGCAATTGCATGAACTGTGGGAAACGATGCTTGCATGGACATTCCACAAGGAACTGGTTAAGACCAGGAAGTTTGATTAAAATGTATATGGGCCTGAGTTTTGACCAATGAGAAAGAGTCACGCCATGAAGAAGAAACATTTTATGCTGTAAGCTAGAATTAGGGTATAAGAAGACCTACTCTTGGTGGGAGGGGTTAGAATGCTGGAGAGTAGATGCTGCGTTAGATGCTGTGGGAGAGGCTGCAGGAGAAGTTGCTGGAGAGCAGATGCTGGAGAAGTTAGATGCTGTAGATGAGAGAAGTTGCGGTTGCTGATGCTGACGAGCTGATGCTGCTGCTGCTATTTTCCTTTTCCAGTTGAGTATAAGATGCTGCTTGAGGAGAATTTTCCAGATAGATTTTTATTTTAGAACTATTAGATTTCCCCCAGATAGATAGGTTGATCTTTAAGAGTTCTTACTATGAAAACCTTATTTTTCCGTCTAATAAAAATGCATTGCAATTTCAAGTTATTCTTATATTGATGATAAATGTAATGATCTGAATAATAAGCTTAACCTCATTTCCTGCATTCAAAACTTTATATAAACTTTATTATTCTTTAAACAAATGACTCAGTGATTCTTTAGCTCAATGATTAAAATGAAATATTAAAGAGTTTATTGTGATTGAGCTGGTCTTAATCACCATCAACTGATTCCTACTAGTTGGTCCATCGACCAATGAGCGGAATACCTTAAAGCAAAGAGAAATATTATGTCATGTTAAAGAGGTATCCCGTCTCCTTCCAGCGAATCGTTTTTCTCCTAGGTTATTGACGGAGGAAATCCAGGGAACAAATGAGTAAGTGAATGTATATGCGGTGTTATGGGCCCCACCGTCATATGGATATAGTGTGTGTGTTGAAGGAGTAATTGCACCTGGATGACCGAAGTATATAGGAGAATTATTTTTATTGTTAGCGCTGGATCAGATTTCTTGGTAGCAGAGTTATGGTTACTATAGATTAGTTTGGTGATGATTGATTATTGATTATTGATTAGTGATAAGTTCATGTCTAACACTTTTTGTTGAGTCGCGTTATGTTATATGTAAGTTTTCACGCTTCCGGGAAGTAGGAAGTGGAACACGTGTGGCAAGAGAAGTCACATGGAATTGTACACTGTCTGAGTTCAATTATGGTAATAACACAGGTTGTGTTATAATAGGGACATTTTGCGTATAAAAGGTGTGTAAGTGAAATAGTGATCGGTTTTCTTGTGAAACTTTGGCCTTAATTCTCAGGAGCAGTATAGTCTCCACATGTGTTTTATCACCAGAGAAACGGGTTTACTGATTGCTTGAAAGAAGGGTAAGGTAGAGGGAAGTACTACTTTATCGGCGAAACTAAAAATTCTGTGGTAGGGTAGAGGTAAGCGCTGCCTACTGGAAAATACAGAATTCTTGTGTAAATGGTCAAAGCTATCTTTTCAGTTTAGCGAATCAGACAATGGAAATGTGTTTTAAATGTTGTAACTAACAAAGAATTGTTGAAAAAGAAATTGCCGATAAATTTTGTAAAGGAGGGGTCAAGAGCAGAAGTGACGTAGACAAGAGTCGCGCTGGGATTGGACAGTGCGCTAGTCACGTGAGAACAGGAGCAGAACTGACGTAGACAGAAGCCGCGCTGGGATTGGTCAGTGTGCGGTAGACAGAAATCGCTCTGATTGGAGTGTTGGTGTGAGTCGCGCTAGTATTGGTTGAAATAACGCATAGAGAACAGTGTTGAATTGCAGATTGTTTAAGGAGAAAAAGGTTGTGAATCATGTCGTACTATGAGTATGGTAAAGAGAAAACGTCATGGATGTCGAAAGTAAAGAACTTCTTTAAGAAAGACAAAAAGGTAGTGACTAGAGAGGGACAAATAATTCCTCCACCGAAATCACCAGCTTCACATATGATGCTGAAATATGGATATCATACATGCATATGGTTAGAAAATTGGACAAAATACACCAAGAATGATGGAGCATTGGCTTTCCCTGAGAATGGTTCATTTAATGTAGCCGTACTACGGAACTTGAGAGAAAAGATGGTAATGTTAGAACCTAGACCTAGACCGACACAGTTTGAAGCTTTAACGGAATGGGAAGATGAGATGTATGAGCGAGAGAGATTCAGAGGATTAAAGAATCATGAGTTTCTGCCTGGAAGGTTATGGGGAGTAAATCATGAGGACAGAGTAAAGCGTTGGAGATATGCTAACATGACAGGAGGTTTGTTTCCAGCTTTTACAGTTGAGGAAGAAGCAAAGAGAAAGTGTACAGAGAAAAAGAAGCATTTAGTGGTAGAAAAGTATGTGTATGGTGGTAGTGAAACAGATGACGAATTGCTGGAAGATATTTTAAACAGAAACCCACCTCCATACCAACAGACTTCTGCGGTGGTGACACCTAATGCACCGCCAATGGAAACTGGGAGGAATAAAAAACCCGAACGAAGAAATGAAACAAATAGGTCACAAGAACAATTTAAAACTTCACAAAATGAAGAGATAGAAAGTGACAATGCAACTGAATTAGCAAAAACGACAAAAGAATTGACTGAGAAAATAAGAGAATTGACAAAGAATATGGAAGCTGTAACTGTACCAGTAACGATAGGTCCAGTAATGCCAATTTTTGAGAATCAGAAAATAAATGAACATTCCTTAGTGATTCCCATGAATTCACATTTGCAAAGAAAAAGAGAAGGGATGGAACTGAATAATGAAGGTGCACACAATTTGGCTAGTACCTATAGACCAAGCCCACCTACAAATTTGACGATAAATGAAAATGAGATTAGGAGAATGCCTATGGTGACAGAGTCCGCATCAGGAACACCAGAAAGAAGCAGCGATTGGATAGAATTAAATAGTACGCCTGTAGGTCCGACTCCAGATGAGTTAAACGAATGGATGAAAGCGCTAAAAACAAAAGAACCGGAAGAGAAACCATTAGATGTAATTAGGTTGAAAATAGACATGGAAGAATTGATTTTGGGAACAATTGGAACAGAAAAATTAAAAAATTATCAGGATGATGAGATTATGTTTTTGTGCAAGAGTCTTACTTGGAGAGCTAGAAATTTACATGACAAATTGGAAGAGACAGCAAGTGAACTAGGAGTGGAATTTGTAAAAGTGAGAACGTTGCAGAAACCATACAGAGTAGATTTTTGTGAGAAAGACATAGAGAATTTGAACACATCAGGAAGACTGACCCAAATAAAAGAGTTGATTGTTTTATTGAGAAAATGGGGTGATGTGGATAGATGGAGAAATAGATGGTCAAAGAGGAATGAGAAAACAACAGATAAAGCATCTTTGGCTTTTGCAGTGACAGATAGGGAACCAGTTGCTAGGGAATACCCGATGAGAGAAACTCCAGGTGGTAGTTATGTGCATGTTCCGTGGACCAGACAGGATATACTGTCATTTACAAATGACTTCCCCAAATTGAGAGAGAAACCAGTAGAATGGTACAGACAAGTGGAGAGATTTGTTAAGGTGTCAAAAGTGCTGTGGATAGACCTGGATGGATTGTTTGATATAGTAGTGCCAGCTGATTTGTGGACAGAATGTAAGATTACTATTGATTGGCCAACTGTAGAATATCCAAGGGACGCTAAAACAGGAGCGCCAGGACCAGAAGTGATGAGGAAGTACGACCAAGTAATTACCTTTTTGAAGAATAAAATTCCACCAAAAGAAACAGATTGGGTAAAAATAGACAGAACAACGCAGGAAAGTAAAGAATCAGTGCACGCCTACTATGAGAGATTGTTGTTGGTCTTCAAACAGTATAGTGGTTATGAGACACTGAATGAGAAGGATATGAGTCATTTTGTATATAGGTTTGTGTATGGATTAAAACCAGAGATAAGTGAAATGATTAAGCAGCACTTGATTGGTTGGCAGAATAGCACAGTGGATGAGGTTTTGAGATATGCTAAGTATTGCAGTGATGAAATTGAGAGTAGACAGCGTAAATTGAAAGAAAAGGCCATGTGGGCACAGGTGAAAGTTGCAGAGAAGCAAGAAGCTCAATTGAATAATACTGGTAATGAAACAGGACAGGTTAAATCCCGACCTAATATAGGTAAAGGAAAAGGACAAATGAGCATAGATGAGGCAAAGAAAAAGTGGCCATGCCACAACTGCGGAAAGCTAGGACATTGGAGAAACAAGTGTAAATTTCCTCCAAAACCTAATGTGGAAAATCAATCATTAAATTCACAGGTGCAGAGTGAGGTAGTTACTCAACAAGGTCAGGTGCCACAACCACCACTTCCCAAGAGTGTTAACCAACAGAAATACAGTGCAGAAACAGGATTCTACGGAGGAGAACAGGTAACACAGTTGCCGCGTGCAGCTGCAATTTCTCAATATTGGTTACGACAGGATGAGGATGACACGGATGAAAGTTCCTGACGGTGCCTAGGAGAGGGGGAAGAGTGCGTGCTTGGCGCAACTCTAGAGGTAGATCAGTCTGGTCCATTTGTGGATGGAGAAGTGAATGGTGCAAATGTAACATTCCTTGTTGACACTGGAGCTACCCGTTCTACTGTTAGGTCAGTGGAAATTCCAAACCTTCCTCTCTCAGGTGAACATATCCAAGTAGTTGGAGTATCAAATCAGCAAATTAAAACGCCTCTTACTAAATTAGTGAAGGTAAGAATTGGTCCCTTTAGTGAAATGCACCGATTTGTGGTATGCGATTGTAGTCCCGTGAACCTTTTAGGACGCGATTTATTGTGCAAGATGAACTGCACTATCTATTGTACCCCAGACGGAATTGCATTTCAGACTCCAGATGAGGATGTGCTGTATAAAATGACAATGGTGAATTTAGAACCAGAAGTAAATGGTTTGTTTCCTGTATTTGATGCAGAGAAAATCCCAATTGAATTGAAAAAGACAGTGAAAGAAGAAGTGTGGGACTTTACAGGAGAAGATGTAGGATTAATGAAAGGAGTAGATCCCGTTAAAATAACAGTGAAAGAGGGAACGAGTTACCCAAATACGCCCCAGTATAAATTGACGCCAGAAATAATTGAAGGAATAACGCCAGTAATAAATAAAATGATTGAACAAGGGATTCTAAAAGAAATCATGAGCAGTCCATGTAATTCGCCAATAATGGGACTGAAAAAGCCAAACGGAACATATAGAATTGTACAAGATTTGAGGAAGGTAAACAAAATTGTTGTGCCTTGTTGCCCAATAGTACCGAACCCTGCTGTGATTCTATACCAGATTCCACGTGAAGCAGAATGGTACACAGTAATTGATTTATGTCATGCATTTTTCTCTATTCCATTGCATCCAGATAGCCAGCCATTATTTGCGTTCCGGTTTGGAGAGCGTATTTTGGCATGGTGCCGAATTCCTCAAGGGTACACAGAAAGTCCCTCAATCTTTAATCAGATTCTAAAGAAATCATTGGAAGATTTAAGAATGCCAGAAAAGTCAGTGATGGTTCAGTATATTGATGACCTACTGGTGGCATCAAAAACGAAAGAAGCATGTGTCAATGATACGATTGCTTTGCTGAATCATTTAGCAAAAAGAGGACATAAAGTGTCCCCTTCAAAATTGCAGTTTTGTCAACAAGAAGTCCAGTATTTAGGGCATAAAATTGAGAAAGGAGTGCGAAAGGTAACGACTGAAAGAATAAAAATGATTCAAGGAATGAGAGCTCCAATGACACAAAGAGAGGTAAGAATGTTTTTGGGAATGGTTGGATATTGTCGACAATGGATAAGCGGTTTTTCACTGATTGCTAAACCATTGCAGAAACTGACAAATAAGGATGTTAAAGATCCTTTTGAAATGAATGATGAAGAAATGAAAGCATTCAGAGAGCTGAAAAAGAAATTATGTGAAGCTCCAGCTTTGGGAATGCCTGACTATGAGAAAGATTTTGAGCTGTATTGCAGTGAGAGAGATGGATGTGCATTTTCAGTTTTGGTACAGAGACATGGAACTATGAAAAGACCAATTGCATATTTTTCGGCTGTTTTAGACCCTGTAGCGAAAGCATTGCCTGGATGTTTGAAAGCAGTTGCTGCTACTTGTGTGAGTCTGGAACAGAGTGAAGGCATAGTGATGGGGTATCCATTGAGAGTGTATGTTCCCCATTCTGTGGAAATTCTTTTGACAAGAACAAAAACCCAATACATGACACATAGTCGGCTGACTAGGTATGAAAAAGTAATTTTGAGTGCAGATAATGTGACCATTGACAGATGTATGAATGTGAATCCTTCGACATCATTGCCAGATGAAGAGAGTGTGATTGAAATGGATGAAGTAGATCATGATTGTTTGAATGTGCTCGAATACTGTACAAAACCAAGGTCTGACATACGAGATGAGCCTTTGAAAGAATCAGATTATATTCTGTTTGTGGATGGCTCATGTTTGAGAACGAGTGATGGAGTTCTAAGTGCAGCATATGCAGTTTGCACAGTAGCAACTGTAATGGAAGCATCTTGTCTGAAAGGTGTACGATCTGCCCAAGTTGCTGAATTAGTAGCTCTGATTCAAGCATGTAAGTTGGGAAGAAATGTACGGGTTACGATTGTGACAGATAGCCAGTACGGCTTCGGGGTGGTGCATGATTTCGGTCAGATTTGGTCACAAAGGGGTTTCTTGACGTCTGCAGGAACGCCCATTAGAAATGGAGATTTTGTGAAAAAGCTGCTTGAGGCGATACAGCTGCCTAAACAGATCGCTGTAGTGAAGTGCAATGCACATAAAAATGGGGAAGACTACATAACTGTTGGTAATAAATATGCTGACGAAATGGCACAGTATTGTGCAAAGAATGTGGTTTCTTTAAACAAATGTCGGGAAAGAGAGCATATTTCTTGTCCTTTGCTTTTTACTAACTCTATTGAAACATGGGATGAGGTAAGACAGTTACAAGAAGCTGCAGAGGATGAGGAAAAAGATACATGGATAAAAGCAGGATGTAGAAAACATGAAGAGACTGATGTTTGGGTTTACAGGGATGAGAGACCAGTTATGCCTGATAGCATGATTTCTGACATGGCACGGATGTACCATGGACAAGCCCATATTGGGAGAGATTCAATGATCAGACTTTTTAGACAAACATGGTACAATCCAAAATTCAGAGCCATAGCTGAGAGTCTTTGTCAGAGATGTCTTATTTGTCAACAGTTAAATCCAGGAAGGAAGACAGTAGTGAGTCTAGGAACAATAGGACGAGAAGGGGGTCCTTTCACTAGAATGCAAATGGATTTTATTGAAATGCCACCTTGCAACAGACTAAGGTATGTCCTAGTGGTCGTCTGTTTGTTTTCCCGTTGGGTGGAGGCATACCCAACAAGAAGGAATGATAGTATTACGGTAGCAAAACTTATGCTGCGAGAATTCATTCCGAGGTATGGTTTTCCAGTCACGATTGAAACAGATAGAGGAACACACTTCCAAAATGAATTAGTTAAACTGATTTGTGAAGCACTTAGTATTAAACAGAAACTACATTGTGCATACAGACCAGAGGCTTCTGGAATAGTAGAGCAAGTGAATGGAACAATCAAGAACAGGTTAGGAAAAATGTGTCAAGCTACAGGACTCAAATGGCCAGATGCTTTGCCACTAGTTCTAATGACAATCAGAAGTATTCCGGAAAGGAAAACTGGACTCAGTCCCCATGAAATAATTATGGGACGAGCAATGAGACAAGCACAAGTACCTGTCAACAAACTACTGACTATAACTGATGATCTAGTGCTGGATTATTGCAAAGGATTGGCTGATGTGGTGTGTTCTGTGTTTCATCAGGTTGGACCGGATGCGACCACTCTTGAAAGAAAACCAGCTCACGACTTGAATCCAGGAGATTGGGTTCGCATAAAAGTCCACCGGAGAAGAAACTGTTTGGTTCCTCGCTGGGACGAACCACGACAAGTGATCCTGGTGACGACCACTGCAGTCAAGTGTGCAGGAGTGAAACACTGGGTACATGCCAGTCACACCATCAGAGTTCCAGAACCTAAAGATCGACATGTGAGTCGACATCTGGAAGTATTGGATAACAGTTCAACATCAGAAACAGAAGAAGAAACAAACAGGGTGCCAGAACCTGAAGATCGACCAGTAAGTCGACGTCTGGAAGACCCAACTACAAGTGCAACGACAGAAGAAGTAGAAGAAGTAGAAGAAATAGCAGAAGTTCCAGAATTTGAAGATCGACCTGTAAGTCGACATCTGGAAATATCAGACACCAGTTCAGAATCTGATACAGAACATTCGGATTGTGAAGAAATTCTAAAAAGAAAATGGAATTTTGAAAGCATAAGAGAAGAAACTGAGCCAGAAAATAGTGACAGTGAGCAACCAAGTACAAGTTGTGGTAAAAATCCTTCGGAGATAATATTGATAGATGAAGAAGGGAGAGTTTCAAACAAAAAGCTAGAAAAATCGGAAGATCCCCGAGGAGCAATAGGGACAAATGGTCAAACACGAGAACAGGGAAATTTAGAAGCAGATAGGGAGACTGACACAAATTCGGAAGAACCTCGAGGAGGGACAGAAATAGGTGAACGAAGGAAGATAAGAAAAGAACCACAAGTAGAAGAAAATGAAATTATAAGTTTCAAAATAAGAGGAAATAACGAGAGAATTGAAACAGAGTCTGAAGAAAGTGGAGAAGAAAGAAACCAAAAGCTAGAGTCAAGAAAAAGAAATTGGAAAACAGAAAGAGAGGAAAAAGGAAGTGAAGCAAAAAGGCCAAGAAAAGGAGACAATTGGCCCAACGAAGTAAGAAAATTAAGATACAGAATCATAAGGTTGGATGGGAAAAGTGCTGAACAAGTGAATGAAATAACAAGTCAGAGAGAGCAAGAAAAACAAGGTGGAAAACACTTGCAGAAAACGAAAAGAGTAAAGAAGGTAAATCCGAAGTATAGATCGCCTGAATGGTTGTATCGTGCTTTGACTAGCAACCAAGAAGAAAAGAACACTCACGAAAACCCAGAACAAAGAAACCTGATGGGAGAAAGTGAAGTGCAACAAACCTGAAGAAGTTTAGATAGTTTCTACCGGATTTGACAAAACACTGGATCTGACGAATTTACCGGATGTGACAAAGAAAGAATTCTGAGAAAGAATTAAAAGAAAGTACCAAGCAAAGACAAAACATTTGAGTACAGAGTGGCAAATAAGTCATTTCTGAGGTGTAGTGACACAATTTTCTGGAAAACAAATAAATAAGGTTATCAAACAAAATGGAGAATAGTAGAGATAGAAAATGTAAATGTGAGTTTTTAAGTAGATGGTGCAAGATGTGTTGCTTTTGTACAGGATTATTAATAACAGTATGGGTGGTTTTAGCAATCACTATTCCAATTAGTTTAGCTGTAGTAGAAATGTCTAATAACACTGAGAAAGAAAAAGGAGCTAACACTCAAGAACCAGTTATTTTAAAGAGTAGTGCAGAATTACACAAGGACAAATCAATGACAGATTTTTCAAAAAATGTTTTTACTAAATTATTATATGAGTATGTAGAAACAATGGATGTAAGAGATTGCTATGTTTGTATGCAGTTGCCTGCATCTGTAGCAGACTTATCATCACCTCCCTTTGACGTATGGAATAACATGTAGCGTTTTAGCAAGTTTATTTTATAAAACAGGTAGATTAGAATATTATTACACTGACATAAATAAGATTTTTGCGAAAGTTTCTGTAGTTCCCGAGCTTAACAAAATAAAAGAGGGAAAAACGTTTGGTGAATATTTTTTAGAAGATAAGATTTTAACATTAGATAGTATAATTAGGTACAACCTTACCTGTGAGTTAAAGAAGGAAGAAAAAGTATTTTTAGAGATGGTTGAAGAGAGAAGAGTGAAATTTCAAAGAAAAGTGATAGAAGAGACAAAAACACCTCTTTGGGCGTTTGGGGAAGACAATCATGACAAGAAAAAGACAAATGCAGCTATGACTCTGGATTGGCCCCAACAGGGAAGGTTGTGCATTAGAAGAAATAAGACAAGATATGACAATTATTTTGTGGGTTCCAGTAATTGCCATGACAATTACCAAATTTTAGGTGGATGGGGATTCAAAGGAGGAGAAGATCCAATATTTCCAGGGATTTATTATGTTTGCGGAAATAGGGCTTATTATAGGTTGCCGGACCATTGGTATGGGTCATGTTACTTAGGCCTGGTCTTTCCAAAGATTTTTCATGTGGATAGAAAAGAAAAAGGAACACACAAAATGATAAATACCTTTACACGTAGAAAAAGGGAAAGTTTTTCAGAAATAGTAGGTGATATTTTTGGTGCATTGATACCAGCAGTGGGAATATCTTTGAATGCATTTAGAATTCGGAAATTATCCACAGTGGTAGATCGTTTATCTACAGATACTGCTGGAGGGTTCTTGATGGTAAATACCGAGATGGTTGCCATGAGAGCTATTGTGATGCAAAATCGACTTGCCCTTGACATTCTTTTGGCAAAAGAGGGCGGAGTCTGTGGAATGCTGAAAGTCCAACATTGTTGCACTTACATTCCAGATAAAAGCGAAAATATACAGAAGTATATAACAAATATTACAAGTTTGCACAAAGAACTTGTTCCACTGGAGGTTGAAAGTGCATGGGGAAAACTTGGTAAAGGGTTTTCTTCAGTAATAAATTGGTTAACAAGAATGAGTGGATTAATAATAGGGAAAGTTATAATAGTAGCAACCGTGATAATAATAATATTAGTACTGAAGCTTGCAATAACATGTATAAAGAGAAGAAGAAGGCAGAATAAGATAGAAAAAGAAATCATGATAAACAAGGAAAGAGAGAGAGAAATGGGTGAAATAGAGGTAGAAGAAATAAAAGAGAACATGTACAAGAAAACGAAGAAACAAGTTGAAAGGGATACAGTTGTGTAAACTAACAAAAGCAAACGGATAAAAGATATATGCTGTCTGAGAAAATTGTATAACTTGGGTTTTGTGGTGATATTAAAAATCACCAAAGGGGGGAGTTGATGGAGCAGGGTAAATGAAAAAATGTTAACCTCCTAATATTTTTCATAAAATAATTAATAAACATGTTCGTTTAAGTAAATAACCAACAATGTATGTTACATGTTAAGGGTTAAGTGTAACACGCTATTTCGTGTGCAAAATAATCAACTTATAATTGTTTACGTGTCTAACATAACATAATATTTGCGTACTAATTCAATAAAAAACGCATGATCTGTGCTTTTAAATAAAACGTATGGTTGCAAAATAAAGCGATGGTAAGTAAGGGACAGCTTTATATGTTGCTTTTTGCTAGGTAATACCTAATTGGGGTACATAGAAAGACGGGAGGGAAACGAAAGGGTTTATATTTCTTTGTTTTAACAATATTTTGTTTATCTTTGAAAATAGTGCGCTTAGGCCTGACGAGCAGCAATATAAAATGGAGGCCAGTTGCTAGAGTACGCATGAGCGGGGGACCATGTGATAGAGGAGAGAGGCTGTGGAAAAGGGATGATCACGTGCTGATGCTGAAAGGCTAAGATGGAAGTATGGTCAAGGCTGTTGTGACCTTTGTGAGCAGATGTGTGCCAAGATGATCAGCAAGAAGCGTGAGAAGTCCAACTGAATCAATAGACGGAACTGTTAAACCTAAAATGTAACAGAAAAAGATACAATTTGGACTGATCGAAACGGATGAGCAATTGCATGAACTGTGGGAAACGATGCTTGCATGGATATTCCACAAGGAACTGGTTAAGACCAGGAAGTTTGATTAAAATGTATATGGGCCTGAGTTTTGACCAATGAGAAAGAGTCACGCCATGAAGAAGAAACATTTTATGCTGTAAGCTAGAATTAGGGTATAAGAAGACCTACTCTTGGTGGGAGGGGTTAGAATGCTGGAGAGTAGATGCTGCGTTAGATGCTGTGGGAGAGGCTGCAGGAGAAGTTGCTGGAGAAGATAGATGCTGTAGATGAGAGAAGTTGCGGTTTGCTGATGCTGACGAGCTGATGCTGCTGCTATTTTCCTTTTCCAGTTGAGTATAAGATGCTGCTTGAGGAGAATTTTCCAGATAGATTTTTATTTTAGAACTATTAGATTTCCCCCAGATAGATAGGTTGATCTTTAAGAGTTCTTACTATGAAAACCTTATTTTTCCGTCTAATAAAAATGCATTGCAATTTCAAGTTATTCTTATATTGATGACAAATGTAATGATCTGAATAATAAGCTTAACCTCATTTCCTGCATTCAAAACTTTATATAAACTTTATTATTCTTTAAACAAATGACTCAGTGATTCTTTAGCTCAATGATTAAAATGAAATATTAAAGAGTTTATTGTGATTGAGCTGGTCTTAATCACCATCAACTGATTCCTACTAGTTGGTCCATCGACCAATGAGCGGAATACCTTAAAGCAGAGAGAAATATTATGTCATGTTAAAGAGGTATCCCGTCTCCTTCCAGCGAATCGTTTTTCTCCTAGGTTATTGACGGAGGAAATCCAGGGAACAAATGAGTAAGTGAATGTATATGCGGTGTTATGGGCCCCACCGTCATATGGATATAGTGTGTGTGTTGAAGGAGTAATTGCACCTGGATGACCGAAGTATATAGGAGAATTATTTTTATTGTTAGCGCTGGATCACCATATACGCCCTCCAGGTCCCTCCGCTCAGTAACCAAATCCCTTCTTGTGGTCCCCCGAGTTAGGAAAGCCAGGCTGGGTGGGAAGGCATTCTCCCACCTTGGCCCGCTTTACTGGAATCAGCTCCCCATTCACTTGAGACAATGCCCTGACCACTTCCAATTCAGAAAGCACCTTAAGACTATTATTTTCTGTTTCTGATCATGTTTCAGCTCCTCAGCTTTTCTTGTTGCCTGTCCGAAGCGCAGAGATAACTCTCCGGGGGTCGATTCAGGCGCTATATAAATAAATAAATAAATAAAAATGTCGGCAGTTTAGTGGTATGACCACTGGTGCTGCATTAGCCTTTGAATATATGGGATTCAGAAAAGGTAACTTTAGTGGGATATCCTTTGAAAAGTTCAAGCTTGAACAACCTATAGACAGAAACAGGGGTTCCCTATTTAGCTGAGGAGGATTTTTCCCTAACCCCACGGACGTCTCTGTGTAAAGATGAGTAGAGTCTTTGGGCACACGCAAGAAAACTTCTCAGGAGACCCATTAAATAAGTACCCAACGTAGAACTTTAATGGCGCAATGTCATATGGTTCCTACTTCTTCAGTAAGACTTTGCGTTTAGGCAACATAAGCTTCAAAACCATGGGGACTTATTCCACTCATATCATCGGAAAATGTTGGCCTTGTTCCTGGCTAGCTCACAGTGTGCCATCTTGACCCCTAAACCTTACAGGGTACCTGATGGTGTCTGCAACCTCAGAACATGACAATCCTAATTTCCCCAAGGCAATTGCGGAAACAAATCTGCCACTCATTGTTAACTCAGGCAAGCCCAAAGGGTGAAACAAGAAGTACACAAATTGGTATTTCAAATATTTATTGAAGCAATTGGACTCTTGACTAAAATACGTGCACTGCAATGATTAGCAAAAGGAAACACAATATTGTGACCAGCATTACAAGAATGGTGAAAAAGATAAACAATCCAACCACTGTGCATTTGCATTGATTATATGAATACATATAATTGTACTCCTACCTAGCGCAGGCTATCCTAATAAGCATAGGGTGTGCGGGTTTGCCGAAAACCTTGGAGTGGTCTAACTCCCCATTTACCTGCGGGTGTGTGTCATCTGGCAGCCAGTCTGGTGTAGAACAGGCCGCCGTCCCTCTCAGGATAGTGATGAATTCAGCTGATTTAGAATTCAGGCACAAGGCGACCTAAAAAATCCATCTAAATACTTCTCTGCTTAAACAAAGGGTTGGTGAAGTTTATATAATAAACTGGACCCATTCTATCTGTGCCTAAGTCCTGGTCCAGCGGTTATTATTGATTCTACCCATCCAAAGCTGTCGCCATAAGGACAACAAGAAACAAAGACATTTTGTGCAGTGTACCTCAGTCCTTGGACTAAATGTTCTATAGTGTGATAAGCAAATATGTGCAAAAAGTGATAGTTTAAAAAGATGTCAATTTTAAACGTGAATATGTAAAATGGACGTGTTTGTGCACAGGGCCTATGCAGCCTCACAACAGCTGGTGCAGCTGAAACGCACGGATATCAGTGAACTCCCCAGAAGAAAGGAGGGTTATACATTAGTTTCATTCAAAAATGGAGGCGGACAATGGTGTATGGGAGCTGTGAAAAAATCCTCCCTTCATGGTTGCTTCTGCCACTAGGCAAATTGGAGGGAATTCAAGTATAAACAAATTAAAAATGATTTTAAAACAAAATGGTCCTCAGTTCTGTTCACTAATGACATGGCCAGATTAGCCAGATTTTGAGGAAAGATTTATCCTTGTTAAACATCTGTAGAATATTTGCCAATTATAGGCCAGAAAGCAGCAGTGCCCAAATGTAATCCTACTTTAATCTTCTTTGAATGTTTATTCTCTATGAAGTGTCTTAATGTGTTCTCAATACAAATGTCACCAACTTGTTGTGTATAATATTGTATTCTTTTGAGAAACTATTGGTGCCCATGCTCGTCAGTGGCAAATACAATGCATATATTTATACAGCAGCAGAACACAATGTTCCTTCACATCTCTCAGTTACATTTGATCATGATATCATTACCAACATCCTCCTACCCAGTAAAATACCATGCAACAATTCTGTTGTTTTCAGTATCTCGTTAGCCCCTTCTCTGTAAACTAGGACCTACAGTCCACTACCAAGGCGGAGGCATGCAAAAAATACAAAATATATCGGGACATGGATCTTGTTATGCATCTGAGGCTCCTTTATTTATGAGTTTTATATAGCGCTAGCTGGACCCGGGGGTATCAGAGCACTTTACAGGTTATAGAAATACGTTAAAACAATTACAAGCGGTACAAGAAGGTTGTCATAAGTCATAAGACGGTACAGCACTATGTGGTTATAAAGTCACAAAGTATAAAAACAGGGCACATGAGGGTAGAGAATCATCAGGGATAAAAAGGCGATTCAGCAAGTCCCTTGACCATCTAGAAGGCATTAATCAACGAGGAAAACATAGAACAGTTAGTGTGCATGTTGAGGTAGTTGTTGAGGAGTAGAGATTTGAGGTCCTGTTTGAAGGAGGGAAAGAAGAAATTGCAGCGGAGGACTTTGGGTAGGGAGTCCAGATCTTCGGAGCATTACCTGAGCAGGAGCGAGCCTGGGATGACTTCTTCTTGAAGTTGGGGGGAATTAGAAAAAGAGTGTTGGAGGTTCTGAGTTCGGGCTCTTCTAGCGCTTGAAAATCTGGTTTCTAGGCAATCTGGGGACTTTGTATGAAGCACTTTGCGGGTGACGCAGGCTGTCTTGAAAAAAGCATCTTCCTTCAATGGGACGCCATTTAAGACTATTGAGGGCAGGAGAGATGTGCTCAAATTTCTTAGTACCTGTGAGGAGTCTGGCAGCCAGGTGGAGAGCAGCTTTAAGGGCCGCCAGGTGACATTTAGGAGTTCCTGTAAGGAGGGAATTTCCGCAGTCAAGTTTTGAGATGACAAGAGATTGCACTACTGTCTTAAGATAGTCAGGAGGAATAAACAGCCTTACTTTCTTGAGATGTCCGAGTGTGCAGAGCGCTCCTTTGGCAGAATTGTTGATGTGCTCCTCCATGGACATGTTTTTGTCCAGGGTGAATCCCAGAGACTTAACAGAGTTAAAAAGAGAGAGAGAGCAGTTAAGAGCGTTAAGATTCTTGATCCAGTCCAGGATAGGCAAAGGATTGTTTCTGGGGGACAAGAGAAGTAGTTCTGTCTAATTGGGGTTAAGTTTAAGATGGTTGGTTTTGAGCCATGATTGTATATTAATAAGTGTGGTGTTCAGTTGTCGGAGGTCACAGGGTAATTTGATTTTGCAGTAGAGTTTTATGTCGTCGGCATATAGGTGGGATTTGACACCTGCTTGGTTCAAGATGGTGGTGAGGGGTTCCATGAAGAGATTAAATAGGGCTGGGGAGAGGATAGAGCTGTGAGGTACACCTTGCATCACAGTAGCTGGGTTGGAGAAACAGCTGTGAATTTTTATTTATTGACAGCCATGTTGTAGATAGGACGTAAACAATTTCAGGACTGTGCAATTGACACCAGTGCGGTATCTGAGAGTTTCAAGTAGAGCTGGGTGATTGACTGTATCAAATGCTACTGACAAGTGAAGTAGGATTAGAAGGCAGGCACCACCTTCATCAAGGTTTCCGTGATTGTCATCCGAAATATTGAGCATAGCTGTTACGGTGCTACAACCTTTCCTGAAACCTGATTGGAAAGTGTCATGGAGGTTGAATTCCTCTATGCGTCAGTTTAGTTGAAGGAGGACACATTTCTGAAGCGTTTTGGCTAGGAAGGGAAGGTTTGTGATGGGTCTGAGGTTGTTGAAGTCGTTGCGGTCCATTCCTGGTTTTCTGAGAATGGGGGTGACTTGACCTACTTGGAGGGAAACAGGAACACAGCCTGAAGAGAGAGAGGCATTAATGATTTTGGTCCAGAACGGGGAGATGGTATGGTTGAAGTTCTTTACTAGGATGGAGGGCAGTGGGTGGCAAATGTGGGCTTCAAGCTTGCTGTTATTTTGAAGACTTTGTTTGCAGTTATAGGTTTGAAGTCTGACCACTTAGCATTGTTTTTCAGCTGAGGGCAATCCTGATTAAGTACAGTTTTAGTTGGGGAATGTTGGGCTTTGGTTTAGCCCTGGGAGGAGGGATTCAGTGGCAACCGAGGGGTCAATGACTTGGGTGGGCAGGGATAGCAGACTAGTATCATAGATAAGAGTTTGTTGGATTTTTGCAACTTTGTCAGTGAGGTAGTTAGCATTTCTTCACAGCGTTCACCGGTGGCAGGTGTTTCCGGATGTGAGGTAGTGGTCGTTTGATGTTTGATTTTGTGGTAGAGCTTCCTGGGTCTGTTCTTTTCACAATCCAGTTGATTGCGAAAGAAGGTGGCTTTTTCTCTAAAGATATGTTTTTGTAGGCAAGCCGTTCGGATCTTAGGAGCAAGAGGTGAGCCGGTGAAGGATTTTGTCTCCTGCGCCTTTACATTAGTCTTAGTTGTCTCCTGGCGATGTTGAGGTCAGAGTTGAACCAGAATCTGGACTGAATTTTTCTAGATCGCTTAAGTTTAAGTGGTGCAGCTTGGTTGAGCACAGGGGTCATAGCTGAGCTATAGTGGGCGGTGAGGTCATTAACACTGTGAAGGAGAGGTTGCGAGTGTAGCTGGGTGTAGACCATGGATTCCAGGTCTGTTAGGGGGATGTGTTTGATATTCCTTGCCCAGTGTATGGGTTTATTGGCGGGGGCTAGAAGGAGTTTAAGTATTATTGCCACCTTGTCATGCTCCGTGAGATGGGCTCTTTGATTTTAATACACTAACTACATCTAAAGGCACTCATAAACATTCAGGGGAGAGCTGCTCTATCTGCAGTTGTGTAAATGGCAAATCTTTAGAGAAACAATTGTCAAAATGCAGTGATGTAATAAATAACAGCAAGCACACTCAGGAGTGGTGAATGGAGGGAATTACTCATTTCAAAAACATTTCCAGGAACAGATTTGCCCCTTTGGTTCAGATTTCTTTGTCCCAGATATCGTTCCTCGCTGTGTGCCTCAGACCCTGAAATGAGGGACTTCCAAGAAGGGAGACACTTAATCAGAGCATTGACTGGTTTTCAGATCCAATTAAAGTTTTCTGTTAATCCAATAATGTCTCCAAAACTGATTCATGTACACACATATATATGTAGAACCTTAAAGTGAAAAGCTCAGTTTCAAGCATTCTTAAGGTACAGAGATGCATTTTATGTTACATATTTGACTTCAATAGACTACAGAATGCTGTGATGAAACAGCAGTTTAGAAATAATTGTAATTTAATAATTTTCTCTAGCTTGCGGTCCCAGTGTTTCTGCCATACTGTAAACTGTATGGCAGGATACTGGAATCTGGTAAAGTGACCCCCGTCTGCTGTATCTTTCTTGTATTGCAGATTATGCGTCTCAGAGTGTTCCGTTTTTCTCTACACACTTGGTAAATCATGTAGTAAGATGTCAACTAACCTGGCATGTTACGAGTAATCTATCATTTCTGAGTTTCATTTTGTCTTTTCATGACCACGTATAACTGTTTAAGCCTCTATTTTAATTAGTATGAGGTTTCTGTAGTACCTTGCACATTTCACTATATGTTCTGCCCAATTGTCTAGTTTCCTTCTGCTTGCTCTGTTGCTTAAATGGTTATTCAGTTATTCTGTGTGTATTCGGGATCGCTCTTCATGTACTGGGTGTCTTCAATAATTGTTTTGAAATGTACATTGGCTGGCCATATGTGATGATGAAATTAGCACAAATTCTCATCCCCCACGCTGTACAGTATTCTGAACATTTAGGCCACTGCTATTGCAAGTACCTCTGTAGATGAAGGATGGTTTCCGGTAGCCATGCAAGGTTCCATAATGCCCAAGCCTCCATCTGCTCTGTATCAGATATCATTTCACAATTGAATTCTTGTTAAAATGCAAAATATTTAGGGGATTTCTCGATTTTACTTGTGTGGACTTTCTGATGCCATGAGAGAGGACTTTGTTACTTGAAGGTCAAGCCACATTAAGAACATGCATACAGTTTCACAGTAGTGTGAGTTCTCTTGTGTATTATTAGTGATATCTCTGTAATTAATATTTTGCTGCATTCAGACTATTTACATGATTTTAGTCTACAGTGATTGTCATGCTACTTGTAATATTAACCTGTGTATATGCATGGGTCGGAAAAACGAGTTTGAAGGTATTTAACGCATCCGATACTTATCAGATGCATGAAATAAGTCAGGCTTAGTTAAATTACAACAGGTCACACCTGCCGAAATTTAACAGGGGAAAACATACGGTATTAACCGTATCATGTGGATTTTGGTGCACTAAACACCAAAATCCGCATGTTATTCCCCATAAACTCATAATGGGTGTTATTTATCAAACCTGATAAATAACATACCCCGTGGTATCGGTATTTATCGGGGGAGATAAATAACGACTCAACTCGTGATCAGGCCCTTAGTAAATTAATATGATTTCTTTCCTTTATCTCTTCTAAGATCAAGTGATAGATGATCATTTTCCTTGAAAGGGTTTTCACATTAAGAAAATGTACATGGTTTCTCTGTTGTAAATTATCTTATTTGTCACTGGATCTACACATGTAGTGAAGGTGTGTGGTTCTCAGATGATACAACAGACTACCTTTTTGAATGAAAGCTTTAGAACATTCAGAACATTTATATGGTTTCTCACCACTGTGAATCCTCTGATGTATTATCAGTGATCTCTTTCTAATGAAGGCCTTGTCACATGTAGAACATTTATATGGTTTCTCCCCTGTGTGGATTTTCTGATGAACTGAAAGACTATTATTTTGCTTAAAAGACTTGTCACATTCGGTACATTTATATGGTGTCTCCCCGTGTGGACTCTCTGATGTGCGCACAGATGATCATTTCGCCTGAAAGCCTTATCACATTCAGAACATTTATAAGGTTTCTCTCCACTGTGCGTTCTCTGATGCATTGTCAGCCTTTTCTTCAGAACATATGACTTGTCACATTGAGAGCATTTGTAGTGTTTCTCTCCAGTGTGATATCTCTGATGTACTAATAGTTCAGCCTTCAGAATGAAAGCCTTGTCACACTCAGAGCATTTATATGGTTTCTCTCCCTTGTGATTTCTCTGGTGTAATGACAGCCCATATTTTTGTGTGAAAGCCTTGTCACAATCAGTACACTTATACGGTTTTTCTCCAGTGTGATCATTCTGATGTCGCATTAGATGAAATTTGGTTTTGAATCCCTTGTCACACTCAGAACATTTGTATGGATTCTCACCGCTGTGAGACATATGATGTCTCCTTAACCCTCCTTTGTAATGAAAGCCTGCTCACATTCAGAACATCCATAGGGTTTTTCCCCAGTGTGAACTCTCTGATGTATTATCAGCTGTCCTTTTGTAATGAAAGCCTTCTCACATTCAGAACATTTATATGGTTTCTCACCGGTATGAGTTTTCTGATGGATGGATAGTCCATCTATTCCCTTAAAAGCTTTTTGACATTCAGAACATTTATATGGTTTCTCGCCGGTGTGGGTTCTCCGATGTCTTATCAGATATGTTTTATGACAGAAAGCTTTATTACATTCAGAACAGCAATATGGTTTTTCCCCAGTGTGAATTCTCTCATGTGATGATAAATTACCTTTTTGCGAAAAAGTCTTGTCACATTCAGAACATTTATATGGTTTCACTCCAGTGTGATCATTCTGATGTCTAATTAGATGAAGTTTGGTTTTGAAATCCTTGTCACACTCAAAACATTTGTATGGAGTCTCACCGCTGTGAGACATGTGATGTAGCCTTAAATGTTCTTTTGTAATAAAAGCCTTCTCACATTCAGAACATTTATATGGTTTCTCACCGGTGTGAGTTTTCTGGTGTATGGATAGTTGACCTATTGCCTTAAAAAGCTTTTTGACATTCAGAACATTTATATGGTGTCTCACCGGTGTGGTTTCTTTGATGTATCATGAGCTTGTCCTTTGTGATGAAACACTTGTCACACTCAGAACATGTATATGGTTTCTCGCCAGTGTGTGTTCTCTTATGTGTTATCAGATGTGTTCTGTGACGGAAAGCCTTATTACATTCTGAACAGCTATATGGTTTTTCCCCAGTGTGAATTCTCTCATGAGATGATAAATCTCTTTTTTGCCTGAAACTCTTGTCACATTCGGTACATTTATATGGTTTCTCTCTAGTGTGATTTCTGAGATGTAGTAATAGCTCACCCTTTTGATTGAAAGCCTTGTCGCATTCAGAACATTCACATGGTTTCTCACTAGTATAGGTTTGTGAATCTATCATCAGCTGTGCCTTTGTAATGAATGTTTGGTCATACTCCGTGCATTTATATAGTCTTGGTTCAGTATAGCCCGACTTTTGTTCAATAAGAGAGGCATTTGTGATAAAACCTTTATATTCAAGACAATTAAATGTTTTTTCTCCAGTATGGTTTTGTTTGCCTGCCATCATATTGCCTTTTCTAATAAAAGTCTTGGTAAACACTGTAGATTTGGTTTGTCTTAATATGCTGAGATCTCCTTCATGTTTTTCCAGATGGGTATTTATATAGAAATCTCTGTCACATTTAGAACATCTGTGCGCCGCCTCTATTATGCACACGTTAGGTTTAATAATTACATCCTTGTTATTAAATCCTAGAGACACTGAGTAAATGCATGTAGCTTCTCCTATGTATGTCCAAGTTAGTACTCTCAAGTTAGGTACAGTTTACTTACATATATAGATGAAAAATAACCTCTCCACATCCTAAATTCTTAGCACTAGTATTACGACTGAAACGCTGTGCACTTAAACGAAGTGCACCAGTGTCTTTCCCTTGACAAATTAAGTAAATCCTTTCTACTGATAGTCCCACTGTGTATAGTTGTTCAGCTAAGTTAATAGCATGGAGAAATCATTTCTCCATTCTAACTCTCTCTTATTTCTTTTTTCGCAGATGTTAAGTCAATTATACAGTATTATCTGGCATTTTTAAAGCACATTTAGTGCACAGATATGATCTTTTCTTTCCATGGCACATGTGATTTGTTATGAGATAGGCATTTCTCATATGCTGCACTCCTCTCATATTCAGTGTTTATTTACATGGCAACACTCTGTGCTAGCCTCATTAGGGGATGTTCTGATGTTTTGTTAGCGTTGCCTGTTGCGCAGAAGACAGCAATAAGTAGATTTGTCAGTGGCTAGTGTCCAGTGTTTTAGCCTGGAAAGATTTATTACATTCTATACATTTGTGTGGCCTTTCTCCTTTGTAGGTCTCTTGATGGATTAGAGTTCCTTGGAATGTTAATATGCAGTCATACTCATGAGATACTCCTCAGTCCTTTGGTGTGAGGTGCTATGTCACATTCATCAGGCATGCATCATTCCATTGGTGTCTGCTACCAATTCTGCACAGAAAAAGGCTATTTGTGCAAGGAGCTCACATTGGTAACAATTGTAGAGCTTCTTTAGTACTTTTCAGGGGGTAAGTGTCTCAAAGGTTGAATTGCAATTCCAGGTGTCCACGATATTCCTCTGACCTTTGTTTTTATTCTTGATTTCTTTCACTTTTGGGACGAAAAAGTATATAAGCATTAGAATTTTATTAGCCAAAAAATACAAATACCAGCATTAAAAAAATCAATTTGTTTTTTTATATGGATATGAAGTAACAAAATCCAGGAATGCTTCTGTAAGTTATAGTCACAGCACATTAGCATAGAACTAGTATAAACATAATCTAGTGACCACGGTATTAAATTCATATGTGAACCAAAACATTTGCAACCTTGTAATGAGATCCAGAGCACTTTCTTAGTCTTCCACTAACAACGTTCATAACACTAATTATAATGGACACTGAAATATCTGTAATCCAAAGACCAGACACACAGCAAGAACATAGGAAAAACTGGTAACCAAGACTCTGCTGACAACATGGATTAAAACAAAAACCTGGATGTGTAATCCAAAACTACAGCATTAATGGAACCTGACATAAAGACACCTATCATTAAATGGTGATATCCACAGCATGTGTTGGAATAAATAAGAAAGCTTCAAAGACATTTATGTATTTATTCCAGTTATGTGAGGAGGACAGCAAAACCAACTACAGTTTTCTGGTGCTAAAGGAGAGGAATCTGCAGCCAGAGGTTAAGGCTTTGTTGAACAAATTGCCAAGTTTTTAGAAGCTTTGGACAAACAAGGTTATCAGGCATTGATTGGAGATATAAAGGAAGAGAATTCCACAGTTTGTAGAAAGTGACTGAAAGGCACACCAACTTTTCTGGGATTTGGAATAGGAAGGCTGAAGAGGAACGAAGAGGTCAGGACAGAGAGTACAAACAAATCAACTCTTTGAAGAAAGTGCCCATGTATAGTCTGTGACAGATCGAAGGTCCCAAAGGCACAGCTCCGCCTGTGTTGTCTGCCCGCTGCTTCTGCAGGTAAGATCGCCCTCCGCTTGTGGCCCCGGTGCCCGTTTTGTCTGTTTGTCTCCCCTTTTCCTTTCTGTGCCCCCCGCTGCCCCATCGTCGCTGTGCCCGTAATTTTGTCTGCTCTCCCCTTGTTTTTCCTTTCTGTGCCCCTCGCTGCCCCATCGTCGCTGTGCCCGTAATTTTGTCTGCTCTCCCCTTGTTTTTCCTTTCTGTGCCCCTCGCTGCCCCATTGTCGCTGTGCCCGTAATTTTGTCTGCTCTCCCCTTGTTTTTCCTTTCTGTGCCCCTCGCTGCCCCATCGTCGCTGTGCCCGTAATTTTGTCTGCTCTCCCCTTGTTTTTCCTTTCTGTGCCCCTCGCTGCCCCATTGTCGCTGTGCCCGTAATTTTGTCTGCTCTCCCCTTGTTTTTCCTTTCTGTGCCCCTCGCTGCCCCATTGTCGCTGTGCCCGTAATTTTGTCTGCTCTCCCCTTGTTTTTCCTTTCTGTGCCCCTCGCTGCCCCATTGTCGCTGTGCCCGTAATTTTGTCTGCTCTCCCCTTGTTTTTCCTTTCTGTGCCCCTCGCTGCCCCATTGTCGCTGTGCCCGTGATTTTGTCTGCTCTCCCCTTGTTTTCCTTCTGTGCCCCCGCTGCCTCTCGCCATTCCCGCCGCTGCGTCCCTGCGGCCCCGCCCCCTGACTGCCCATTCGCTGCCCCTGCCTCCCGCCTCCCAGCTGCTCCTCCCTCCCACCTCCCCATAAATGGCGGCCGCTGCGCGGTGAGGAGAGCGACCCTTGACCTTGCCAGGTAGGTCGCTCCCCCACCACACAGCTCCGCCTGTGTTGTCTGCCCGCTGCTTCTGCAGGTAAGATCGCCCTCCGCTTGTGGCCCCGGTGCCCGTTTTGTCTGTTTGTCTCCCCTTTTCCTTTCTGTGCCCCCCGCTGCCCCATCGTCGCTGTGCCCGTAATTTTGTCTGCTCTCCCCTTGTTTTTCCTTTCTGTGCCCCCCGCTGCCCCATCGTCGCTGTGCCCGTAATTTTGTCTGCTCTCCCCTTGTTTTTCCTTTCTGTGCCCCTCGCTGCCCCATTGTCGCTGTGCCCGTAATTTTGTCTGCTCTCCCCTTGTTTTTCCTTTCTGTGCCCCTCGCTGCCCCATCGTCGCTGTGCCCGTAATTTTGTCTGCTCTCCCCTTGTTTTTCCTTTCTGTGCCCCTCGCTGCCCCATTGTCGCTGTGCCCGTAATTTTGTCTGCTCTCCCCTTGTTTTTCCTTTCTGTGCCCCTCGCTGCCCCATTGTCGCTGTGCCCGTAATTTTGTCTGCTCTCCCCTTGTTTTTCCTTTCTGTGCCCCTCGCTGCCCCATTGTCGCTGTGCCCGTAATTTTGTCTGCTCTCCCCTTGTTTTTCCTTTCTGTGCCCCTTGCTGCCCCATTGTCGCTGTGCCCGTAATTTTGTCTGCTCTCCCCTTGTTTTCCTTCTGTGCCCCCGCTGCCTCTCGCCATTCCCGCCGCTGCGTCCCCTGCGGCCCCGCCCCCCTGACTGCCCATTCGCTGCCCCTGCCTCCCGCCTCCCAGCTGCTCCTCCCTCCCACCTCCCCATAAATGGCGGCCGCTGCGCGGCCGCGCCGCTGGCGCACCGACGGCGCTTCTAAGGCAAGCCCGTCTGCGCCCATCCGCGACTGGACCGCGCCCAGCGCCAGAACCCCTGGATCCCACCGATGCATCACCACTCGACGGACCTACGACGCCGCCACACTCACCGCACTCAATGCCGGCCGGAACCCTGCCTGCTACCGAGCCTCACCGAGACGCACCCACGGACCCTTCACCTGCCAAACCTGCCGATTCACCTGCCCCCGGACGTGCACCACCTCCGCCAAGCCGAGCAACAGCAGCAACCACCTGAAATGCATCCTGCTGAACACCCGCTCCGTCCACAGGCACGCCGTGGAACTCTGGGACCTGCTCGACGCAACAGCACCGGACATCGCCTTCCTCACCGAAACCTGGATGAACGCCTCCTCAGCGCCCGACATCGCCATAGCCATCCCGGACGGATACAAGATCACCCGGAGGGACCGCGTCAACCAGACGGGAGGAGGCATCGCCATCGTACACAAGAACACCATCCGCATCTCGACTAACTCCGACGAGACCTTCACCGCCGCCGAACACCTACACTTCCAGATTCACACTGACCCCAAGACCACCCTCCGAGGCACCCTCATCTACAGACCCCCGGGACCACGCACACTATTCAGCGAAGACATCGCAGACTTCATCAGCCCGCACGCCATGCCCTCCGCCGACTACATCCTCCTAGGGGACCTCAACTTCCACCTGGAAAACAGCAACAACAGAAACACCACCGCCCTGCTGGACAACCTCGCCAACCTCGGACTCAAGCAACTGGTGAACACGCCCACCCACTACGCCGGCCACACGCTTGACCCCGTCTTCTCGTCCAGCAAGCACATCTCCTTCAGCCACGCCACCGGACTCCACTGGACCGACCACAGCTGCGTCCACTTCAGCTTCAGAAAGACTGCGACCCACCACCACCCGCAACAGGCTCCCCGCCGGAGCTGGAGCAAGATCACCGCCGAGCAGCTCACCGCCTCCCTCAGCCAGAACACACCCACCAACACAACGGACCCAAACGAAGCAGCCAGCAACCTCGCCAAGTGGCTGACCGCCTGCGCCGACGACCTCGCACCACTAAAACCCTCCCAGCAGACCCGGAAGCAAGAAAACCCCTTGGTTCACCAACGAACTCAAGGAATCCAAGAAGAACTGCCGCACTCTCGAGAAAACCTGGCGACTCGACCAGACCACAGACAACAGGACCGCCCTCAAGCACGCCACCCGCAAACACCACCAGCTGATCCGTGCCACCAAGAAGTCGGCACTCAAAGAACGACTGGACAACAACGCCCATGACAGCAAGGAACTTTTCAGCATCGTCAAAGAGTTCTCCAACCCCAGCGCCGGAAACAACGACATCACCCCTCGCAAGACCTCTGCAACTCACTCTCCGCGTTCTTCCACCGCAAGATCACCGACATACACAACAGCTTCGACGCACAAACAACGCACCCTACCGCCGAACCAACGCCCGCCACCACCACCCTCTGCAACTGGACCCCGATCAGCACCGAAGACACCACCCGCACGATGAACTCCATCCACTCCGGATCACCAACCGACCCCTGCCCACACCACGTCTTCAACAAAGCAGACGCCACCATCGCACCCCATCTCAGGGACATCATCAACTCCTCCTTCCACAGCGCCACCTTCCCGGAGAGCTGGAAGCACGCCGAGCTTACCGCCCTCCTGAAGAAACCAACGGCGGACCCCACCGACCTCAAGAACTACCGTCCCATCTCGCTCCTTCCGTTTCCGGCCAAAGTCATCGAGAAGACCGTCAACAGACAGCTTGCCGCCTTCCTCGAGACGAATGGATCCCTCGACCCCTCGCAGTCCGGGTTTCGGGCCAACCACAGCACCGAGACCGCCCTTATCGCAGCCACCGACGACATCAGAACCCTAACCGACAACGGGGAAACAGCTGCCCTCATCCTCTTGGACCTCTCCGCGGCGTTCGACACCGTCTGCCACCGCACCCTAGTGAAGCGCCTCAGCAACATCGGAATCCGAGAGAAAGCACTGGAATGGATCATCTCGTTCCTCGCCGGAAGAACCCAGAGAGTCCGCCTCCCCCGTTCAGATCCGAAGCCACCGAAGTCATCTGCGGCGTTCCACAAGGATCCTCACTCAGCCCAACCCTCTTCAACGTCTACATGAGCCCCTCGCAGCCATCGCACGCCGACACAACCTCAACATCATCTCCTACGCCGACGACACCCAGCTGATCCTCTCCCTCACCAACGACCCCACCACCGCCAGAGCCAACCTACACGACGGGATGAGAGACGTCGCCGACTGGATGAGGAACAGCCGCCTTAAACTGAACTCAGACAAGACGGAAGTCCTCATCCTGGGCTCATCACCCTCCGCCTGGGACGACTCCTGGTGGCCCCCGGCCCTGGGCACCGCACCCAAGCCAACGGACCACGCACGCAACCTGGGCTTCATCCTGGACTCCTCCCTGTCGATGACCAGACAAGTCAACGCCGTCTCATCTTCATGCTTCAACACCCTGCGCATGCTCCGCAAGATCTTCAGATGGATCCCCACTGAAACCAGGAAGACCGTCACCCAGGCACTCGTCACCAGCCGACTGGACTATGGGAACACCCTCTACGCCGGAACCACAGCCAAACTTCAAAAGAGACTCCAGCGCATCCAGAACGCCTCCGCACGACTCATCCTGGACATCCCCCGACACAGCCACATCACCGGACACCTGAAGGACCTGCACTGGCTCCCCGTCAGCAAGAGAATCACGTTCAGACTCCTCACCCACGCACACAAGGCCCTCCACGACCTGGGCCCAAAGTACCTCAACGACCGCATGACCTTCTACACGCCCACCCGCCAGCTACGATCAACCAGCCACGCCCTCGCCACCGTACCACGCATCCGCAGAACCACCGCCGGAGGAAGATCCTTCTCCTACCTGGCGGCCAAGACCTGGAACTCCCTCCCCACTCACCTTCGGCGAACACAGGACCATCTCTCCTTCAGGAAGCAGCTCAAGACCTGGCTGTTCGAGCAGTAACTTACCCCCTCCCCCAGCGCCTTGAGACCCTCCCGGGTGAGTAGCGCGCTCTATAAATGCCGTGATTGATTGATTGATTGATTGATACATGTGATCTAATTAGCAGAACATGGATAGGCCAAAAACAAAGATACCTTCTAAACCATTGATCAGAGCTTTAATTAACCCAGAAACTAAGAGTATGATCTAGTGTTTGGCAGACTGAGTACCATCTGCCAAAATTAGAGATCACTGCCAGCCACGCAGTTACCGTTTAATTGTCATTCACCAAAACTTACTACAGTTTTAGTTTTTCAAAAAGTGGGAGTTTGTTATTGGAAACAAAAAAACGACTGGGTCCCATTTACTTTCCCCATCTGCTCAGCATCATATTATCACACAATTTAACACCAATAAACTATCTGCATATCTGAAAACAGTAAAATAATAATAACCAATAGATCATGTGGGAGGCAGGGTTGCCACTACTCACCATTCTGACCTTCAAATCCTGCCCTCCTTATACCCAGCCTCTAATTCAGTAAGGCCTGACAAGTTCATTAAACTGAAACCAGAAATCTGTGCAACAAATTCTGCCATACCACTGACTAAACTTTGGTATTTCCAACCTCCATGGACTATACTGTCCTACCACCAACTAAACTTTGCTGTTTCCAAGCTCCATGATTTACAAATCTTCCTTAGCAAATTATCCATCAATCAAGACCATATTATTGTGCTTCAGGACTTTAATTTGTGGCCTGAAAACCCATCACGTCTGTCTGAAATCTTCTACTCCAATCTAATATAGACAGACTTAAACTTCAATCTCAACAACCCTCACATTTAGAAGGTTATTTTCTGGATCGCATATTCAGTACAGACTACCTTGTGCACATTTGAAATGCCCTTATAGCTCTCTGGTCAGATCATTTTTCTGTTACATTTGAAGTCATCTCCCATCCTTCGCAAATAATATTACTGTTCCTGTCCTGAACCTACTGGTTACTGGGAAAAAATTGGATACCTCTCTTTTTCAAAAGCTCCTGACTAAAGTAATTTCCAATCAGACATGGACTGCAGTTGACGTATACGCTTTTCCTAAAGTTGCTTAAACAGACTCTACCCAAAATTCTTGACCTTCATATTCTCTTAGAATTTTCTTCCCCTGGTTGTATTATTACCTACAGCGCAACTCTTGTTTAAAGTTTTTATAACACTTTTTAATGGTTTTAATAGCAATACATTACAAAAACGTAAGTCAAGTGAAACCGACGCCAAGGGGCCGGCCTCGCTATTCCATCTCTGATGAATCGTGTTGATTTACAAACAAGGTGTACAGAAGAACCAAAAGGCCACAGGTAAAATTATGTCAAACTATGACGAGAAGTCCATGCACCCCATATCTTCTTAAATCTCTTTTTGCAGAGTCTCTACGATAAACTGCGAGCTCTGTCCGTGCACAATAGTCCACAATAGTCTGCCATTCACCCGCAGAGGGAGGTTCAGCCTGACACCAGTGGCACGCAATATCATGCTTGGCTATCAAGAATCCCAGCCTGGTATGCGATCTTTGTGCCCTGGAAGAGAACCAGCCCCCCTTATGCCGAGAACAGCAACTTTAGATTCAAGGTTACTTGGCTTGTGTGCGATTCTGGCCAAGGTATACATGGACAATCCCAGATCACATGAGAAAATGTAGCTGGGGCAGGGAGGGGGGAATTCCTGTATTAGGTGCAGGCTGGGCTACTGCTGCTACCCATCCTCCACACCTGATAGGGGCTGTAGGATGCCATGTGCAGATTATTGCACTGTATTACTTTGTGATTCAAGGGGATGGCCTGGGAACGTGCTGCCATTTTTGCCTCCTAACAATACATGTCATCCAGCTCACCTAGGTTTTACTCCCAAACGGCCCTCGTCTTGCCCATATGGTGTGTGAAGTTAAGGAGTAGAGACCTAAACTATGCAGTCTAGAAATACCCTTGCCGTCCCAGGGGTTCAAGCACTAATTGGTCCCCCAGATGGTTATACTCAGGGATATTCTTCAGAGCCCCAGTATGTGCAGAGATTGCGTGGCAGAGTTTGAGGTATCTGAAAAAGTGGGATCAGTGTAGGTTGTACGTCAGTTAAAGTTGCTCAACATATTTTATATGGTCATTATTTCACACCTCACTAGTGAGATGTCCCAATGAGATCCCAGATGCCTACCAGTCTTGTGAACTGATGCAACTGAGTCCAATGCCACAGAAAAGCCAACTTTGTTCCTTTCCCTAGCCATTTATTGTGCTTCAGTGCATATCGCCAGCATAGCAAGGGAAAAGGAGTTATTTGTGGGAGAGAATGGGGGTAGGGCTGCTCTATAGTAAGTGTAAGGTGCCATGCTGTTCTGAGGTGTTGAGTTCCATGTGCACCGCCGGGCGTTTGCTATCTTTGAACAACCAGTCTCCTAATGCTATCATCTGCATTGCCCAGTAGTAAAGGCTTAAGTCATGGACCTCCGAGAACCTTCAAATATAGTCACAATGTACTAGTATGAGACTCTTGGTAGTTAACTGCCCCAAATTTACCTAGTGACTATGGCCTGCAAGCAGGAAAAAAGACTGACTGGAAGATGAAGAGATAATTCTGCCAGACATAGAGAAAATGAGTATACAGCCATCCGTCCCATCAGAGATGGGTAAGGAGGACTATATGTCCATATTTCCACAACAACGTTGTAGCACAGCACCATTATTAAGCCCTTCGCTGGTCCAGGGTGACTGCTGTGCTCATGTACTGAAACTGATCCTCCAACACTCAGTTGGGAAAAGTGTTTCCATCTGTGGAAAGAGCAATACAACTCAAAGCCATGGCAGAGTCTATCTGCAAAGTAATCAGTCCCACTAAGACAATACAAGTCCCTGTTAGGCCTGATGTCATCCTGTATAGGCCTCATACCTTTTTGCAGTCTTTGGATGAGATTTGTCCAAAAGGAATTGGGCACCCAATGGAAACAAGTTGACAGCTCATGGGACAATATAGTCTAAGTCATAAGACAACTGAAGCAAGTACTGTTGTACTGTAGCAGCCCAACAAATCGAAAACCAGGTTTCTTTCCAAACTTTAACGGAGACAATCGTACTGAAAACCGATGCTTCCATGGATGGCTTGAGACAGCATCTGCAATAAAACCAGATGTGTTTGGTCAGATGCAGAAAAGATGATTCACATCCATGTACTGGAGCTCTGGGCCATGCAATTAGGGCTAGAGGAGTTCCTACCAAGACTAGCAGGTCAGGCAGGTCTAATCAGAACAGACAATACAACATCGATGTTCAATATAGCCAAGCAAGGGGGAACGTGGTCCTGACCCCCTCTCAGGAGAGGCTCAACTACTATGTTACTGGGCCATTTCTCACGAGATCAACATTGCCTTGGAACACCTGCTAGGATGCCAAATCGATCAGGCTGATGCAGTCCACAAATATCAGACTGCCATGAGTGGGAACTATACCAGGACCAATAATTTGATCACATAGTCCGAAAAAGGGGTCAACTCATGATTGATCTCTTCATCACACCGAGGAACAAGAATTGCCAGTCTTTCAGAAGCTCATTATGGCATACAGGCACCGTGAGCAAATGCCCTTTCGATCAGTTGGTCCAAAATCTTTGCTTGCGCCTTTCATCAGTTTTCCCTTCCCTTCTCAGGGTGTTGCAGGTAAAGCTTGATCATAGCTTATACAGTGAATTTCTGCGTCTGTCTGCATATCCAGCCATTTCTCTGAAACTGCACTCCAGACATCACAGAGAGCTACTGCGCTGCAACCCCAAGTTGTTGAATCTTACAGCATGGTACCTGACCATTTAGAGTTCGGCCACTTGGATCTACTACAAAACACAAAGAACACCCAAGCACAGTCATGTGCTCTGACATCTACAAATACTTACAACACCAAGTGGAAGCATTTCTGTGGTGCAAGAGCTAAGACTTTCTTTAGCTTCACATACAACCTCATCAAATAGTCTCATACTTGTTGGATCTGGATAAGAGTGGATTTAAATATTCTTCAGTAAGAGTCCATCTAGCTGCAATATCAAGATTCAAAAGGACAGAACTGTTGTCAACTGCTCTATTCTCTCAAAGGATCACAAAGTGATTTATAAAAGGACTTTTCATGGCATTTGCACCTGTATGAGGTTTTCCGGTTCGTTAGGAGCTCAACACTGTGGTCAGCCAGTCAATGCAACCTCCCTTTTGAACCAATACGCAGTGCACTTAAAATGAATCTCTTGGAAGACTGTGTTTTTCCTAGCACTAACATCAGCAAGGAGAGGTGGGGAAATGCAAGCATTCACTACCTTTTCCCCAGTTCACAAATGACAAATTCATTCGGAAAGCCAGTCCCAAATTCATACTCCAGGTTCCTACCGACTTTCACTTGAATGAACCAGTCATTCCACAATATTCTTAAATCCATCTACATCAGCAGAAAGACCATTACGTTCCTTGGACTTATATAGATGCCTCAGGTTTTACATTCATAAGACAACAGACATAATTTGATCAGAGTAGTTGTCTTTTGGACAGCCAAGAAGTGGTTGTCTGCTGACCAAACAAGGGATAGTACATTGGCCCTTAGCCTGCATTACTTTCTATCGCACTAAGCATCTGCTACAGGGAAGGGTGAGGGTGCATTCCACCACGAGCATGGAAACAACAGCGGCACTCTATCCTGGTGTGCTCTTGTGAGACATCTGCCATGCAGCCACCTTGAAGAGCAAGTACATGTTCACGAAGCACTATTGTCTAGATGTGGGTGCAGAAGCTGATGCAGCAGAGTGACCGGCAGTGCTCATAAACCTACCTCAATAAAGGTGAGCCTACTTCCCGCTTTTTATTATATATTATTCTGAATATTTACTGCTTACTATTCTGTTTCAAGCATGTGAATATATGAAAGATCTGTTGTTGGAGAAGAAATTAGTTACTCACCTTTAACTTGAATTCTCAAATTTTGAAATCTTTCATATATTCACATGCGACGCTCCCTCACCACAGTCAGAGGCTCGTTTATTACATACTCTTCTGATGCTTGTGCTTTGAAATCTGAGCTATGGTGGCCTCTGGCGGGAACAGAAGAGTTGACTCTACCATCTCATTAGCAGAAGTTTGGATTGTTTGAAATTGTGTGGATGTGCTACTAATCAAGCGATATTGTTTAGGCTGTTGACCATTTTAACACAGTTTACTGCTATTTATATATACAGGGGTTTCCCAGGCTGTGAATATATCAAAGATTTCAGTGTTGGTGAGCTGGGGTTACAGGTCACTTATGTCTTGCTTCAGTGGCACTGGTGTGAATCATACATATATGTGCCGATGGGTACCTGTTACAACATGAAATTATGTGGTCCCACAGGCATGCAGCGTGCTGGTCTTCATCCCTGATCAGCCTTTCTCCTGCTTCCACCCCCAAGACTCTGTATCAATGCCCGCTCCATGTCGCAGGGTGAGAGGAGGAGTTCTCAAATGGATTAAAAGTATGGGAAGCCAGAGCACATGTATTGCTGTGCGCGTGACAAAACCTTGCCCCTCCCCCTGCCTCTTCTCCCTCTATAAAATCAGAGTTTGAAATTAACAGTAGTTTTGGACCCAAGCTACTGTGTCTACCACACCAACTCGTTCTTGTGCCCTTTAGGCATCTGGCCATATCCTTTATTTCCTATATAAACCCAAAGAGCAAAATCAGTGACCAGACTCATGCCTGACAATTCATCTTACAATAACCAGAACGATGTTGGGGTGAACACAGCAGGTTCAGCGTCTCTTCAGAGCTTGTGCTGCTGGCAATACCTGCATCCTTTTTGTTAATCAACAAAGTATTCTACCGTAATGTAGAGGTTTAACTATCCAACTGTACTTATGATGCCTCCACAGTATCAGCTACCAATGTGTGGTGATCTTCTGATGGGAGCTGACTTTTACGAGACCATCATGTAGACTCATTCTACATACATGTATTCTAACTCTTGGTATGGCCTTTTTGTGTGCCAAACAAATATTGTTCACTAGGCACTACAAGGTTCAAACAGTGCTGTGTGGTAAAGAAAGCAGTCCATTTCTCAGAATGGAGGAAAAACTACCTTTACTCTTGTGACGGAGATTCTGAACAAACGGGGAAAAGAGTCTTTAACACCAGTGATTATCTATGTTTGAAAAGTAATATCTCCTAAGTATCTATTCCAGAGCCCGCACCTTGTCTTTGACTTTATTCCATACTCTGGTAAGATCACTATGACACTTAAGGAATGGTATATCTGGAAAACACTGAAATACAGATACATCAAACTTTGTTTTTGGAGTTCCCAATATTCTATTGTTTATCACAACTGTACTGAGGCCATCCACCGAAGAGCAAAACCGTTCTCGTTGCCTATTACTGCTTTGCTGCAATATATAGAGACATCATTCACAGGATAGCCCCTTCAAAACTAATTAACTCAATTTATAAACTTTTTTTAGTTGGAATTCAGAGTGAGAACGCATGGTCCCATTTCCTTATCCTTTTGGGGGTGGTCACCGTGGGGAGTAGAGAACTTCGTATACTTCAATTAATCATTGTCTTCCCCACATATACATTAAGAAGTACAGTTTTCGAGTCATTCCTGGCTGCAGCGTAAGCCCATGCAAGGTCAACCTTTGCACCATGTTTGGCTTTTTTCATTGCATATTGAGCCCAATCCTTTTGATGAATTTTGGCTTTAGGCACAAACTGCAAATTAAACCATTCTATATCCTGGTGCACCAGGGACAAGTAAGAGAACACCAAATTCACAGGTACATTTCTTTGATGGAAAGATGAGTTCTGCATCATAGTATCCCATTGATAGTCCTAAATGACGGAATAGTCCCAGCAGCGTGAGTGGACCCCAAAGCAATTTTCCATAAGTACATTGTCCAAGACTCTAAACTCAGAGTGCTAGTGTTCATATGATGACCAGCAGCCGTTAGCGCCCTTCAAAGGTGAACTCACCCCCCCCACCAGGAGTATAATCTGTATGACTGCAAATAACCCATTTCAAACCTGCATTGCAGGATATTAGTTGCAAAAATGGCTGAAAATGTGTAATGGGCCGGAAAAAATGCAGCCTTAAAGTATTGGAGTAAAAACTGAGAAAACAGTATCCAGTTCCTTTAAGATTCCAGAAGCTTCCCCTACCCATGATGCATTCAATCAATCAGAGATTTGTGAAGTGCACTACTCACCCGTGAGGGTCTCGAGACGCCGAGAAGGGGGGTTGGGAGGAGGGAGGTTTTGCGCAGCTTCGTCACATCCAAAGAGCCAGGTATTGAGGCTCTTCCTGAAAGCTTGCAGAGTGGGGGTTTGTCTGATGCTGAGTGGGAGTTCGTTCCAGGTCTTGGCCGCGATGTAGGAGAAGGATAGCCCCCCCCCCGTTCTGGCCAGAGACAAGTCTAACTGTGGTGTTCTGGATTGTCTGGAGTTTGAGGAGTAGAGATTTGTTTATTCTGGCGTAGAGAGCGTTCCCATAGTCCAGTCTGCTGGTTATGAGTGCGTGGGTGACAATCCTTCTGCATTCAAGAGGGATCCATTTGAAGGTCTTGCGGAGGGTGTTGAAGCATGTGGAGGATATGGCGTTGATCTGTTGGTGCATGGTGAGGCAGGAGTCAAGTATGGTTCCGAGGTTGCGGGGCGTGGTCTGTGGGAGGTTCGCAGAGGGTGGTGGGCCACCAGGTGTTATCCCATACTGAGGGGGTGGAGCCGAGGACGTGGACTTCTGTTTTCTCTGAGTTGAGCTTTAGACAGCTGTTGCTCATCCAGGAGGCGACGTCTTTCATACCTTTCTGGAAGCTGTGTCTGGTGATATGGGGTTCGTTGGTGAGGGAGAGAATGAGCTGGGTGTCGTCGGTGTAGGATACTATGCTGAGTCCATGTTTTCTGACGATGGTGGCGAGAGGGGCCATGTAGGTGTTGAAGAGCATGGGGCTGAGTGAGGATCCTTGGGGTACTCCGCAGCTGATCTCTGTGGGTTCCGAGAGGAAGGGTGGGAGTCTGATTCTTTAGGTTCGGCCTGTGTGGAAGGAGCAAATCCAGTCGAGGGCGGATCCCCGGATGCCGGCGTCGTGGAGTCTGGTGGTTAGTGTGAGGTGGGAGATGGTGTTGATGGCTGCTGAGAGGTCTAGAAGGATGAGGGCTGCCGTGTGGCCCTGGTCCAGGAGGGTGCAGATGTCATCTGTGGCGGCTAGGAGGGCGGTCTTGGTGCTGTGGTTGCTGCGGAATCTGGATTGGGAAGAATTGAGGATCGAGTTGGCTTCTATGAAGTTAGTGAGCTGGTTGTTGACGATCTTCTTGGTTACTTTGGCTGCGAAGGGGATGAGAGAGATGGGTCAGTAGTTCTTAAGGTCCATCGGGTCTGCTGTGGGCTTCTTGAGGAGGGGCTTGACCTCTGCGCGTTTCCAGTCGTCGAGGAAAGGGCCTGTTTCGAGAGAGCAGTTGATGGTACGTCGTAGTTCGGGTGCAATGGTGGAGGCGACTCTGTGGAAGATGTTGGGCGGGCAGGGGTCGGTGGGTGCTCCTGAGTGTATACTTCTCATGGTCTTGACGGGGTTCAGGCGGTGATGGTAGGCTGGGTTGCGTTGTCGGTTGGAGGTGTAGGGTTGGTGACTAGGTACTGCTCGTCGAAGTTGCTGTAGAGAGTTCTGATCTTGAGATGGAAGTAGGAGCCGAGTTTTTTGCAGAGGCCCTGGAAAGGAGGGACGTTGGAGGATTTGCGGGGGTGTTTGGTGAATTCTTGTATGATGCTGAAGAGTTCCTTAGAGTTGCGGGAGTTGGTGAGTATTCTGTTCTGGATGAAGTTCTTAGTCGTGGTTCTGATGAGTTTGTGGTGTTCTGTCATGGCGGTCTTGTAGGCGGAGCGTGCTTGGGGGTTTTGCTGTTCCTCTAAGCTTTCTCGAGTCGTCGGCACGTGCGCTTGGATTCTCAGAGGTCTGAGGTGAACCAGGTGGCTTTCGTGGTGCGTTGTCTGTTGGAGTTCCGAAGGGGGGCGAGAGTGTCTGCGTAGTTGGTGATCCATTTGTGAAGTGCGTTGGCCTTGGAGTTGACGTCGGTAGTGGTGGGGGGAGGAGCTCGGTTGAGGGTGGAGTTGAGGTGCTCCTTGGTGATCTTACTTCAGTTCTTGTGCGGGGGGCGAGGTGTGGGCCTGTGTGCGGGGGCTTGGAGAAAGAGAAGTGGACGCAGTGGTGGTTTGTCCAGATGGGTTGCGTGGTGTGGCTGAAGCAAATGTTGTGTCCTCCGGCGAAGATGGGGTTGAGGGTATGTCCTGCCTTGTGGGTGGGGGTAGTGACAAGCTGACTCAGTCTGATGTTGGCGAGGTTGTCCAGTAGGGCGGTAGAGATGGGGTCGTTGGGGTTGTTGAGGTGGAAGTTCAGGTCTCCGAGGAATACGTAGTCCGTGAATGCGATGGAGTGGGGTGCGATGAGGTCTGCGATGATAGTGGTGAACGTGGCACGTGGTCCAGGAGGTCTGTAGGCGAGGGTGCTACGTAGAGTCGTTCTGGGGTTGATCTGGAAATGCCGGTGTTCCATGGGGGACGTGGAGTCGTTCGTGCTGGATTTGGTGAGTCGGAGGGAGTTTTTGTGTACGATGGCGAGTCCGCCTCCAGGGTGGTTGGGGCGATCCTTCCCCTGGATCTTGTATCCGTCGGGGACGACGGTTGCGATGTCGGGTGCGGAGCTGGCATTGGTCCAGGTTTCTGTGAGGAAGGCGACGTCGAGCGAGAGGGTGCTGAAGAGGTTCCAGATTTCTACTGCGTGTCTGTGCAGGGAGCTCAGGGGTTTGGGTACGCTGGCGTCCGGTGGGTTGGGGGTGGCGGTGGGCATCCAGAGGTGGGTGAAGGTGTGGCAGCAGTGTCGGCAGGACAACTGGCCTTGGGTGGTGTTCAGTGTTGACAGCTGGCAGTTGTTGTTTCTTCCAGGGTTGAGTGTGTGGAGTGCTGCTGAGTCATGGCACTGGCGGGTCGGAGGACCATGGTTCCTGGCACTGGTCGCGGGAGGGTCGCGGACGGGCACAGATGGGCTTGCCTTTGACGAGCCAGCGGCGCGGCCGCCATTAAGTAGGGGCAGGGGGAGGGCAGGAACAGCTGGGAGGGGCGGCGGGTGCAGCAGCAGCGGGAAGTGGGAAAAAGAAGGCACAATAAAAAGAATAAATGAATAAAAAAGAAGGGAAGGCGAAGACGCCAGAAAAAGAAAAAAGGAATGGACAAAGGCAAAAGAGAGGCGAGATGCCAAAAGGCAGAGAGGAGAGTCCAGGGGACTGGAACCGTGCTCTGCTGCGTTGTATTGCCTGGTGCCTTAAAGAAGCAGTTCTATTTTTTGACTCCTGTGAGTAGGATCTCAGAGCACATGTGAGATTTCACACCTGTAATTTGGCAGAATTTTCAGTCATCTCTTCTACTTTTTTACTTTCACTTGACGTCTTATAAACCTGTCTACCACATGAAGTGATTTTTTTCCCTACATCTGAAATTATTTTCAGTCCGAATGTCTTTTCTATTTGAGAAGTACCACTCCTGGGGAAGAAATAAGGGCAGTCTCAAATCCACACAAGGTCTGTATAGTATGCTTCCCGGCTTCACATCCTTTGAAAGATTGTGATATTTGCCAAACAATGTCTGAGAAGGTTTTAGAAGGCTGGGCGGGTATAAGGCTGAGGAGAGTGGAGGAAAATAAACAAAAGAGGAAAAGGATTGAAGAAGCCTCCTGTCATTTAACTTCTAGAAGTAAGCTGGATACTGCAAAGGACTGCCAAACGAGGCAGTCCAATGACAGATGACAAAGTTGTAAGTTTCATCAGTCACCACTCTAAAAGTCACTCATGATCGGTATCAAAGTTGACGATGTTGAGGGCATTGGCACCGACCTGCTTGCCATTTAAGAAGTGTTAGACTCCTTCAACACACTGTTGCCACAGAGACCAACCAAAAACATTCATCACACGAAGATGGAGCTTCATCAACATCAAAAGCATAACAATCAACGTCGCCAAAATTGCCATCACTGTTGATGAAGACCCAACTATCAACGACAATAAAGCCATAGTCGCTGGTGAAAATAAAGCACTGCTCAACATCCAGGAAGTTAGCTTGGACCTCGACGTCAAAGAGATGATGACATATACTTCACACGAGTCAGACTCTGGAGGATGGGAGTAATCCGGTCCCCCGTGTGTTTGCGATGCGACCGTGAAGAGGGGACATTCTTACACACTGTGTGGGGATGTACGGCGCTGCAGCCCTATTGGAACAAAATTAGGTCGTGCCTCCAGGAGGTGCTGGCATGGGAGCTCCCTCTGAACCCGCAACTCTTCCTCCTCCATACCACGGAGGACATAGGGGGAACATATATAAGCAACATCTATTGTTCTTAGCCCTGGCAGTCGCTAAAAGAGACATAGCACAGTGTTGGAAGGGTACATCCCCACCGTCACTTGGCAAATGGAAGCTAGAGCTGGATAAATGCATGGGGGCCGAGATGGCGGTTTTATAGCCCGAGGCTGCCCCAAAAGCATAGAAAAATTTGGACACGATGGGCGACATATCGGGGTATTGAGCTTCCCCCGCTGCCGCCCGCGGACCCCTGATCGTCACCCTGTTTGCACTTGGTACCATTCGAGGGCCTCATTGCCAATAAAGCAGCAAAATTCCTCGCCTTGTATTGCACATGCTAACTGTAAGATCTGTGGTGGTGTCTGCAAGTTGTATGTATTGTTTATTCTGCACGTTTTGCAGATGTTATGTTTATACAAAATAATGGATTGAAAAGTAAGGCTTGCTATTTCCTCCTACAGGTCTTTGTGGGGCGGACGCCCATCCTTTTTCTAAGAAATCCAATAAAGCTTGTTATTAAAAAAAAAGAGATGATGACATATACATTTACTTTTCTCAACTTCTCCATTGATGCCCAGGAGTCATAAAATGGAGATATGTCTCTCTCCATTGCTATCCATGGAGAGGTCACGCCTTTACCTCTAGCGAGCTCTTTAGCCTCCTTGAGAATTCTTCATTCTCCAGGGCTCCCCTCACCTCATCAGACACTGACTCCAAGGTTTTCAATGTGGTTTCTCTCTCTCCCACACCAAAGAAAAGGAAAACAACACAAAGTATTTCAAAACCTCTTCAGGCTTTATAACAGCTGTCACTTCAGATCCTCATCCTCTGCCATTAAGATCGTGATCATCTAGTATCCCATTTCAGGATGCTATCCAAGAACCTCTGCTGCCCTTGCAGGTTTGCCCACCAAGAATGGTGTGCAGGACCACATAAACATCTCTAGCGAAAAGAGCTAAGAGACACTTATCTCCTCCTTCTTGATCTCAGTTTTCATGAAGGGATACAACTCAGACTAAAGTAAGAGAAGAAGGCAGAGATTTGCATCTTCTTACTCTGGTGCAGAGGATTCATGTTCATCCTATCAGCCTATGTCACCAGTGGGATCTTCATACCATGACTCGCCCGTAAAACGGTATTACTACCTTTCCTGCGGTATTGGCCAGAAGATCTTTGAAGCTCAGTGTCTCTCTAGAGATTCCTCATCCTAAGGTGTTCGTTATTTTGGAGACATTACAACAGAAGATAGATCTAAAGCCTCTTCTAGTCTTAGCTGCTACTCTGTTAGACATAGCAGAAGAAAAGTTCCTTACTCCTCCTTTTAAGGCTGACAACTCCATGTCTCTGAAAATATAGAGCTCCTCAGAAGATCCAGATTTTTAGAAGTCTCACCTTGAAACCAGGCTCTAAAAGAGTTGCAACTGTGAGACATAGACACATCTCAACTCCAGAGACCACTGCACCCCCAGAGAAGCAGAATAATAAAATATTATATGCTGCAGGCAGAAACGTTTGTGGAACGGCTGCAACGCATCTTAAAAACGCTAGTGCAATGGCTCTCCTGGGGAGATACCAGCGAGAAATCATGGACAGCATGAGATCTTTCATGGACAATTTGCCAAAACATCGGCAACAAGACTTTAAAACAAGCTCAATGAGGGTTTTCTTGTTACTAACCAAGTAATCAGCGCAGCTGTCAACTTAGCAGAGTTAGCTTCCACTGGCAATTGCCACTGGGTTTCAATTAGAAAACCTTCTTTTCTCCGTGTCACCAGACAGAAGTCCAACATACGGCTATGGACCTTCCTTTCTCAGACTTGTCTCTGGCCATCGCACTGATGATGAAATAGTAAAGATGAAAAAACGACTGAACCTCTCAAGGCAGTAGAAGAAGATATTCTTCAGACAGCTGCACAAGGGTAAGGACCGCAGACACTACCAATGGAGTTCAATCCCGTCCCTGACTCTACCACCAACAGAAACAGTATCATCAGAGCCAGAGATTTCCATACTTATGACCACCATCTAAACCCAAGGCAACATCAAAATCAACAACCCTCCACAAGATGGCATTCTTGAGGGCGTAGACAATGGCAACCTTGTAAATCCCCAACCCGTTTCCTAATTCAGTGGGGGAAGCAGATTCTTTGCCTCCAGGAGAGTGGACAGCAATATTTAGCACAAATGGGTGCTAAATATAATATCTCTTAGAAGTTTTTGACATTTCAAGGCCATTCCTCTGCTAATTCCTCCAAAACCATCATCTAAGTACCAACTTTTAACCCTGAGAAAACAAATGTCTGTCCTACTTGTAAAAAGGGCGATAGAGCTGGTACCACATGAACAAAAAGTCCTAGGATTATACTTCAAATATTTTTTTGTGTGCAAAAGAAAGGTCCGTTTGGAGAGTTCAGACTAATATAGACCTACGATTCACAAACAAATGTATTGATAAAGAGAAATTTCATCAATAAAGAGAAATATCGAGTGCTTGTCCTACACGTGCATGATAGATCTTTAATAAGTTTGTTTTCACATACCAGTGGCTCCCCGACACAGGAAGTACTTAAGATTCATGGTAACAGAAAATCACTACCTACAGCCAGTCCTGCCATTTAGTCTGAAATCTTCTCCTCACTCCTTTTCCATATATTTATGGCAGAGATAGCAGCCCACCTAGGAGAAAGGGGATCTACATCTATCCCTACATGGATGACTGGCTGATGAAGGCCAACACTCATCAAAAAGTGAAGCAAGAGCTCCTTGTAACATCCAACCTGTCGTACAAATTGGGACTTCAGGTGACTCTCCAGAAAGCAACACTCTCCCCCGTACAAAGGCCGACCTACCCTGGAGCAAAAATAAACACAGTAAAAGGGAGTGTTTTCTTCGGGGGAAGAGAGTGTCATCTATATGAGACAAGTACCATCTTCTGCTGAGAACCAGGTCCAGCAGCCAGACAGATCAAATCGCTCCTAGGTTCTACGGCATCTTGTAATTACATCACCTGAATGCAAGGCTGCAAATGAGACCCCTGCAACGGTGTCTAGAAGACTAACGGTGTGAAATAATGAGCGTTTGAAAACACCAGTTGAAACTCACCACTGCATCGAAACCGTCTGAATCTTCTGCAAGGAGCTCCCTTGCAGAGAAGCTCCGTTACAAACTATAGTAGATTCATCCATGGCAGGGTGGCGTGCTCACTTGAATCATCCATTGCTTCAAGGACATATCACTAAACCACCTCCAGCTGAAAGTAGTTCATGAGACTATTCCATCCCTTCAGAAAAAGACAACAATCCCGATTCGGACAGGAAACCACCACTAGCATGCAGTATATCTACAAACAAGAAGGAAGCATGGAAAAACCACTATCCACAGAAGCTCAGTTAATTTGGCACTGGGCTCTGGCCGAGACTTAACACTAACAACGATCCACATTCCAGGGGAGATAAATCAATAAGCAGACTTGCTCAGTCCCTATTAAAGGAGAACCACAAGTGGGTCCTGGATGACGAAGTTTAAGACAACATCTTTGAAGAGCAAACGGCACAAAAACAAGGAGTGCTGAGACTTCGCATCCAGGCTACTAGAATAGGGATCAAAGGGCAGTGTAATTTTGATGACGTGGTCAGAATAATTTCTGAAAGCCTTTTACTCCAATTCTGTTGATTTTCCTCTGTAATAGTGAAACTGAGAAAGTCTCTAGGAAAGATGATGTTAGAAGCCCCAGATTGGCCAAGACACTGTGGTCCCTGAACCTTCTAAAATGTCTATCAATTCATGCAGGAGGTTGCCACTCATAACCAATTTACTAACCAGACTTCGGGGAAGGTTCAAACCTCGAACTTTACTTCATTGAGTTCGGCAGCACGGCTCCTGAACTCAGACAGTATAGACATTTGAATCTTTCCCCTAGCATGCATGGAGATTTTAAGGGGGCAAAGATCCTTCTACTCAAACTTGTTATTCAATGAAGTGGAAAATGTACTGTTTGTTGATTCAGTACAATGGACGCTACCATATTGCTTGCAAGAGGACGTACAATACCCTACCTCCTACACCTAGCTCAATCAAATCTAGAGTCCTCATTCATGAAAGTGCATCTAACTACTAGGACGGCCTACAGGAAATCACCAAATCAGATACTCTTTTTCAAAGGTCCCTCAATTAAAGACTTCTAAGAAGGGCTGAAAAAAGGTTTTCCCACCAATCAGAAGGCCATGTCTTCCATGGGGACTGAATCTAGTTCTATCACAATGAATGGATCCTCTTTTGAGCTGATTCACAAGTCTACAGTGCAGCATCTTTCCTGGATAGCAGACTTTTAAAAAAATGCTCGAAGAGTGAGTAAGTTACAGACTTTGTCGTCCATTGAGCTCTGCACAATTTTTTGTTTTTAACAGGGTAGTAATGAGGACACATCCTTCCTTCTTTACAAAGGTTGATTCTTATAATAATCAAACCACTACACGGGGGCGTGGCCAAGCCACTGACTATGATGGCCGCGCAGCAGTGAAGCTACGGAGCCCTTAAACTGAGGGTTTCCGCTTACATCTGTGCTTTTCTCGTATTGCAATGGGGAGACTACATCCATCCCGCCCCCGAATCTCAGCGGGCCTTTCCGGGTCTGCGGTGCCATCCATGACTATCGAGCGATGCTGGAGGGGGTTGCGGCCTGGCCCGCCTCAGAAGCCACGGGTGACAGGGCCGCAGGTAAACCTGAGGCCGAAGCTGCGGTATCCCACTGGGCCGGTCCTGCTCTCTCGACACCTAAGACCATCCTGTGCTGACTAGATCCGGACCGAGTGTCACCAGGTCTGGGGGTGCTTCTGCGGCCTGCCCCAGTGGCCCTGCAATGATCGGTGCTGCGGCTGGTCCTTGGGCTGGGGTTGCGACACCCAACTGAGCACAGCCCGGAATCAGTCCTCTGCCAGAGCATTGGGCCCTCTTCTGCTGTTCCTGCAGTGGGCCCTCATCTTGCTGCGGACCGTTCCGCCGTGCTGTGAAGGCCAACTGGGGGCGGGGCATGGCAGCGACTCCTGCGCTTTTGCCAGAATCAGGCTGACCAACCGCGACGTCGACGTTTGGCTGCTGCCTGCCAGTCGGCCTCATTCCGTGGCCCTCCTCAGTGGAGACCCTTTTTGCACATTAATTGCACCAATCTGATCCAGGGACTGGGGCCCCCCGCCGACCAGCTCGCGGATACCACAGGGCTCTGGTTGAACAGTGAGTAACATTACACAGTCCTCTGGACTATCCCAGATCAGCCTGGGGGCCCCTATCTGCTTCTTAAAGCAAGCTGCTGCTAGTATTTCAAGTCCTCTACTCCACATAACAACTAGCTCCTGCAGCACTGACGTTATCCATGTGGACCCGCCGGTGGTGCCTCGTCGGGGCCCGCCCCTAAGGTGCACCTCCTTCCTCTTTCCTCCTTTTCAGAGCCAGAACCTCTCACCGCCTCTCGTGACCTGGAGCGCCTCCTGCCCGTGGAGCGCCTCACCTTCTTCGTTGCCAACGCTCCTCTGCACTCCTCAGTACTTGCCACCTCAGCGCCGTAATGGGACGGGGAGACCCAAAACAACGCAAACTCACATTTGATCGCCCGAAGTCCACCGGACGCTCCTACCCTCAGTGGGATGTCAAGGATGATCATGCGACAACTGAGCACCCCGAACACCCAGAGGTTATGGCGTCGATCATGGTGGAGCTGCAGGCTGGCTTCTGCACCATTGATGTGCATTTCAAAACCCTTACATCCTGGCTTGACCACCTGGATCGGCACGGCACCCGCCTGGACACTGCGGAGGAGTGCATTTCCAGTCAGGAAGACACAACTGCCACTCTGACCCGCTGGCAGGAAAAGACAGAACGCTTCCTGAAAGCGGTCACTATTAAGAATGAGATAATATACGCATCGTCAGCCTGGCGGAATCGACCAACATGGGGCACCCTGAAAATTTTGTAGAAACACTCCTGGCAGATCTGTTTGGCGCACAACAATTCTCGTCTTTGTGGTAGAGAGGGCACACAGAACACTAGGCCCCCGCCCTCCACTGAGGGTCCCGCCCCATCGTGGCTCATCTTTTAAACTATAGGGATCGCGACGCCATACCATGGCTAGCTCGGGAAAAATCCCCTCTGCAATATCAGGGTACCACTATCTCAATCTACCCTGACTTTATATTAGCGGTGCAGGAGGCCCGACGTTAATTCACAGATGTGAAGGCAATACTTAGAAAATATGGTCTAAAGCATGGCATGTTATACCTCGCTGGGCTCCGAGTACTGGTGGATGGCAAACAGGGTTTTTTTTATACTCCTGCTGAGGTTCATACCTTCTGCAAGTAGCTGGGCGCCGGCGGACCTTCCCCGACCCGTACTTCCCTGGAGCAGAGCTCTCCAGATCATAACTTGCCAGCCAGTGCTGAACTTTTTCCATCCAGTTAACCTGTTCTTACCTGGCTATTCTTCTCTGAACTGATAAAAGGACGGTCAGATTTTCATTCTCTTACTATCCTCATACTGTGAAGTATTTCCTCACCTACCTTCTCCCTCACAGGAAACCATCCCTTCCTCTCATTTGCTGATTTGTTTACTATCCTCCTTCTATACTGGGCATAGAGCTACGTCGCGCTGCCCAATCCTCGAGGATGATTCCATTTCTTGACAAGTTGGGGATTTCTATTTGTTGGTTTGGCTTTTTGGGATTCGCTGGGTTTTCTTTGCCTGGAGTGGGTATGGGGTGGGGGCAACCTGGGAATTTGACTGTGATTGTTAGGACTCTCATCTTTGTATTTCTTTCTTCCTTTCTTTCTAGCAGACAAGATGAGACAGATTGTTAAACGCTTTTTACATCCTGATGAACACGCACATCATTCACATCCCGTTGATGGGAGACTTTAGAAAATCGGTAAACCTGGCATTCCTCACCTGGAATGTCCGCGGACAGAACAATCCGCGCAAAGGTAAATTGGTGCTATCGCATCTTCAACGGCACAGTATTAAAATTGCTTTCCTACAAGAAACTCACCTCCCCCCACAGACATCCCCGGCGTTTGCATTACAATGGGGACCCCACTGTCACTTTGCCAACTATAGCTCCTACTCCTGGGGCGTCTGTATACTCATAAATAAAAGCATAACTTTCAGCAACACTCTGCCATTACAGACGACCAGGGTCGTTACCTGTCAACTACCGGGACTATACTGGGGAGGCGAATCCTTTTCTTGAATATATATGCTCCAAATATTGATGACCCCCTTTTTTTTCCAGAACATATATACCATGTTGGACTGGTTCGACACCAATGTTATTTTAGTGGGGGGAGATCTGAATTTACTGCTAGACCCCGCATTAGACACCTCAAGCACTAGTCCGGGAGGTAAACCACGCTCCTTGCACACTCTTCGAGATATCATACACACACATACCCTCATAGATAATTGGCACCATCAACAGCCTACAATCCCTGGCTATACCTTCAACTTGGTTCCACGCACAGTGTGGATACGACTGGACTAATGGTTTATTTCGGAGGAAGGAAGCCCCTGGCTCCGTGACATACAAGTCCTCCCACACACCCTTTCCGATCACGCAACGATAAGACTGCTACTCACCCTTCCATAAGGCAGGGGATGGGAATGCCGCTGGTCCTTCCCCACCTCCTCCTTGTTGGACGAGGCTTTTCTGTTAGTCCATATTCCGTATTATGGGAAGCCTTTAAGGCATACATCCGCAGGATCTGTATATCCAAACATGCGGGAGTACTGCGTGCTTTCTGTCTGCAATAGCTTGGCGCATACAGAGGCTGAACTCATGGCCATCGACAGACAGAATGCCCCCCTCCCCTCTACTTCCTCTCTGCATAGACGTGTGGTCTTCATGGAGGAATTTCGTGATCTTGCTGAGAGGTAAGTCACGTTACTCAGTAAACACACTGCAGCTCATAGATAAGATGAGGGAGAACAGCCTGGTAGAACCTTGGCACGTATATTGTGCCCCCTTGTGGCCTGGGGTATATCACTGAACTCTACTTGGACAATGGTTCTCGAGTAACGACAAACGAAGACATCATTCAAGAATTAGTTTCATACTATAAATCCCTCTGCTCCACACAATTGGCCCATGATGCCACTGCCCAACGGGCTTACCTCAAGGAGGTTGCCGTGGTCTGGCTTTCTACAGGCCAAGTCCAATTTTTAAACAAACTATTCACAGCTGAAGAAATAGCTCAGGCGATTGACTCTCTGAATGGCTCGAAGGCCCCTGGGCTTGATGGCCTTACAGGCGCTTACTATAAAACAAATAAATCAATTCTGATTCCCCATCTATTGGAGGTTTACGCAGAGGCCCTGGACAAAGGGGTCCTTCCGCCTTTCATGTGAGAGGCAGCCATATCTCTGTTACTCAAACCCGGCAAAGACCCCACCCCTTTTTCATCTTATAGGCCACTATCCTTACTCAATTTCGACAACAAAATCCACGCTAAAGCCGTGGCCAACAGACTGTTGCTGCTTCTTCAGCAAATACTTTCCCCCATCCAAACAGGATTCATACCACATGGATCTACCTCACATAATCTTTGTGCTGTCTTCCCTGAGAAGCCTGCGGTGGTGCACGTTTGGACGCAGAGAAGGCGTTTGATTTGCTAGAATGGCCCTTCCTCCACGCAACGTTACAAAAACTCGGTATTCCCGCGCGGTTCCCCACCCTTGTCTCTCTTTTATACTCCAACCCCATATTCGTAATTAATTGCTCCATATCCGGCCCTTTCCCTATCTGCCGAGGCACTAGGCAAGGCTGCCCCTTGTTACCCCTATTATTCATAATTGCCATGGATCCCCTAATTCGTAACTTACAGGAACACCACAGGCGCCGGGGTTTCAATTTAAAACAGGGCCACTTCTTATGTCCATGTATGCTGACAACATACTATTATTTGTCAAGCACCGGTCGGGCAATTTAGCCCCTCTAGTACAAGAAATCATCAGTTTTGGCGGCATTTCGGGTTTATGCATAAACTGGACAAAGTGGGAGCTGTTCCCCCTCCCCGATGCCACCACTCCTCCCAATTGCCAATACCCTTTCCAGTGGTCAGCGGACACCGGTAAGTAGCTGGGTATTGTTCTACATAGGAACAAAGAACAAATAATCTGCTTAAATTATGGCCCCGCAGTGGACATACAGCACAAATAGAGCGCTGAATATGGCTCCCTCTCTCCATAGCAGGCTGCATCGCCATTATCAAAATGGTGGGTCTTCCCAGATTCTTATATTTATTTTTAAACATCCCTCTTACAAATTCCTTCTTTGCCTCCTGCGTAACCTTCTTTTAAAATTACTGTGGCCCGGCCGTAGAACCCGAGTTGCCTGGGATATCACCACTCTCCCGTTTGACCGAGACGGCTTCGCCGTTCCTGATTTTTACATTTATTTTCTGGTTGCCCAGGACCAATTTGCATATTCATGGTACCACCCTGATGCTCGCATAACCTACACCAAACCAGAGCGGGACTTGGCAGACCCCATACCATTAAATTCGCTATTACCACAGGGTATTTGGCCGGTCCCAATGGATGTTCAGACACCATCTACCACTTGTTGGGCATGGCGCAAACTTAGTAGGATACTGGGTCGCAGATTCTTATATTCCTCCGTTCTCCCTCTCTCATCGAACCCGTGGTTACCACTAATGTCTGAAAAGCTGGTACAATGGACCATGAAGTACGCATAATATTCACACCTTTGGGGAATTATTCCCCGACGGACACGCACATAATGCGGATACCGTATCTGTGAACATTACGGCCATGGACAGGTTTATTTTTACCAGGCTAGACGGTACACTACAGTCGTGTATGCCCTCCTACCCCCTCCCCTGGATGATTTTCCCCCGCTCAGTCTTTTAATAACAGACCCGGATGGGTCACATTTGGTTACCAAGCTATACTACGTGGGCATGGCTCTTAAGCCCTCTCATGACAGCGGGTGCGGAGACACTGGGAGACGGATTTAGGTCACCCCATCACTGATAAGGAATGGGCTTATTGCTGCGCACAAGTTAAATGAGTATCTCTAAATCACCGACATAAACAACTCCATTTTCGTTTCCTTCACAGGTCTTACACCACCCCCTCTGGGCATGACAGAATTGACCCATCTAGATACTCCCATTGCCCGAAATGCCATTCACCTGACGCGGACTTCCCACACATGACGTGGACCTGCCCGCCATTGCCAAGTACTGGACAGGTGTATTCAAAATACTATCACAGATGATTTCACTTACACTAACCCCCTCCCCATTTACGGCACTGCTGGGCAACGTCTCCTCCATTCCAAAGAATGTCCGCAGACCCGCTGCTTTTGCTCTGCTACTAGCAAAAAGGGAGATTGCACTGCATTAGGGAAAAGCAATACGTCCTACCACCAAAGCTTGGCTGCACAGCATGTCTTACTGTGACATGCCGAGCGATATCTATGCCACGCTGCAACCCCCCTTCTGCCCGGATAAAGGATTTCTGGTAACCACTCAACTCTTATTTGCTCTCCCTAGCCACTGACACCCCGTCCTCAACCCTACTAACACCCATAATCACACCAGCCTCTGATCGCACCACTTAGGGCACCAACATTTGATTTTACTCAAATGTTTCACCACTCACCTTTTACTGTAAGACCTCGCTCTCTATGTTCTCCCTTCAATTATTTAATGCAACAGGATTATTGGTATGATATCGCCACTGTATACAATTGCATCAGGATGTATGCTTATGTTTTATTGTAGTATTCATAATCTCATCACTGTTTTCTTCTATGATTTTTTTATGTCTTTTGTTGAGAATCTATGAAAATCAATATATAAAGCTTTAAATTAAAAAAAAACACCTCTACGCTACCTACTTTCTTCCCTAATCCTTCTACACCAGCAGAGCAGTACCTTCACTCATTAGTTCTAAGAAGAGTGGTCAATCCTACCTTGACAAGGCTAAAGCTCTGAGAAAGTCTATTCAGGTCTTCATGAGTTGTGGCCATCTTGGACCAGGTCTAGCAACCTCAAAATAGTCTAATACTAAATGAATGGTGGCTTGCACATGCTATCAATTGGCAGCCAAAGTCTTACAGCAAATCTAAAGCGCATTCTACTACAGCTCATGCAGCTACAACAGCATGCTCAGGAATGTTCTAATCTCTGATATCTGCAAGGCAGCAACTTGGAAATCAGTACATACATTTAATAGACATTATTGCCTAGACTCCGACACTCAAAACTATGTGAGGTTGGGTCAGTAAACCTATTCAAGTGATATATCCCGAAGGGTAGCCCTTGATTACACATATTAATTTACCTTTCCTGCTGCCCAACAGCTGCTTTCCATAACTTCATGAAGCTTCTTGCTCTTGATGAAACTCCTACAATACAGAAAAAAAAAATATGTATTAGTATCCCTAGTTCTGCATTTGACAAATTTTCATTGAAGTCATAAACGAGACTCCAGTCTCCTGAGCTGGGTAAGGTGGGCATTGGAATCTACTTTTGACACACATTTTTCCATAAAGAAAGAACTGCATCTGAAGCAAGAGCCAGTACAATGCATCATTGGTAATCAATAAATCAAGGATTTATAAAACGTGGCAAATCACAAGTGAGGGTCTCAAGGCGCTAGAGTTGATAACTGCTTTCTGGTGATCTGTTCATATGAACAGCCAGGTCTCGAGTCCTTTCCTGGCAAAGAGAAGGCACTCAAAAAACTGGGGAAAAAGCAAGGAGAAAGCACTCAGAAAATAGGGGGGAAATACGGAGAAAACAGTGAAAACGGGGGAAAAGCAAGGAGAAGGCACTCAAAAATGGGGGAAAAGCAAGGAGAAAGCAGTGAAAATGAGGCAAGGGAACCTCCAAGAATCTTAATGGGATTGGATACCTTATTCTCAGTTTTCAATGGCGTACTATGTGGCTGCAATTATTCCTTCCTATTATATCCTTTTAGTTCCTTTTGCTACTAAGACACTGCTAATGCAGGCTTGAAATGGGCTATTTGGGGAGAGAACAGCCTTTACTATGAAATTTTTATAGGGAAAAGCAATAACAACACATTTTTTACATCACAATTTACAGTGCATATATGTTTCTATTAGTGAGTATGTGGTAAGTACTTTATATGATTTAATGGGTAATTAAAAAAGGGGGTTTTAGAGGTCTCTCCACAAAAATATAAAATTTTAAAATATTAGCAAACCTATAAATGTAATTTGTTAAATATATATATTTATTATGTTAAAAATAATGTATTAAGAATTAAATCAGAACTTTTGAACAGTAGGTCGCAGTGTTAGACTTTGACTGGATTTTACACAAACAGCAAGCGGTTTAAAAGTATGCATGGTAGTGGATTACGTAGTGAAGGTATTTTAAATGTGAGTGCATTGCAATATCTGCGTAGTAAAAACGTGTGAGGTGGATGAATGCGTGAAAATGTCATACAACCGGGTTATTAACAATAATACATATTTGACCTTTGATAGGATTGGAAGTTGGACCCCTTCCTTCCATGCAGTCTCAGACCAGCTCTACTTGTAGACTCAGAAGGTCACCCTTTTGGTGGCCCTCCCTTCACCTTTCTTGGTCTTTAGATGTTGGTCAGAACTGATTTATCTGCATATACTTGAGGTGGTGCATAATACTTCCTCAGGTTTTCAAAACCTTGTCTAAAGAAGACTCCTTCTTCCACTAAAAAAATGTTGATGGCCCCAAGGATCTTGGGAAGAAGCAGGGGGACCAGCTCTGATACGCTCTGCCATCTTGCACTCACTGCTCAGAGCTGTGCACTACCTAGAGGCATGCAGCGTTCAGTGGTCCATCAAGCTGGTAGGTGCAGCACACAAGCAGACTACAGTAGCACACCGGTGAACTCTCCACACAAGTGAGCAGAGTGACTGACTTGTCTCCCTATTTTTCAGGCGTTGACGTTACCAGTATCCTGGTCCACCTGTCGGTGAGCTCTGTTTCCTCGTGAGTGGGTACAGATCCTCTCTCTATGGGGCAGACACTGCTCCTTAACTGCTCAAGGTTGACAATTGATGTCCTTCTGTGCTTCCAGAGATCACTCTCAAATTGAGACAGTCGCCAGGTTGCACCATGATTCTGGTGGCCCTCCCGAAGCTGAACCAACTCTACTTCCCTGACCTGATTTATATGGTGGAAAAGGACCCTCTATGTCTTCTGCATAGAGTGGACCTCTGTACTGCAACCATTCCTCGATTGCTCTGCTTATATGTCGGGTCCCTGAGAGTCTAACATCTGACCATCAGGGCCTTTGTCATAGCATGCCTGTTCTCCAGCAGACAGAATAATGTCTACTTTCTGGTGCTTTGAAGGATGTGCTTTTGTTAGTTTTCCACCTGGTTGGCACAGGGTTCACAAGGAGTCCTACTGGTCCTACCTGGCAGCTCCACCCACAGGAACTCTGAGTCTCTCTGAATGCCTTCTCAGAACTCTTTGTTAAGCATCCTTCTCATGTCTGTTGAATTAGTTTTCTTCAGCTTGGACACACTCTCAGCAGGGCCATCATTTGGTCCTTCCAGGGTTGGCACAGGTGCTTTGGGCCACTGGCCACCAGTGACCTTCAGCTGTTGACCCATAATGTTGTGTTCTATGTTCTAATCACTTCTGCTTGTGCAGTAAACCAGGTGCAGAATATTCTGTTAATGACTTTTTCCCCAATACATTCTCTGAGACAAAGAAGATTCTTCATACCCGATAACTTAAATTTTACATGGATACGACCACAAGTGTCTGGTGCCACAATACAGAGGAGGATTTGATTATTCAATATGTGGTCCCTGCATCTCCGAAAGCTGCAGTGTTACTGCTCTCCTTTACACGATGTGTGATCTTGAACGTCTAGGAATACTACAGTGTTACTGATGTCTCTTTCACTGTGTGTGATCTCTAGCCTCTCTGAATGTTACTGTGTTACTGCTCGCCCTTTCATGATGTGTGATATCTGGCAGCTCAGACTGTTACTATGTTGCTCATGTTACTCTCACAATGTGTGATCTCTGGCAGCTCAGCCTGTTACTGAGTTACTGATGTCCCTTTCACAATGTGTGCTCGCTAGTCCCTCTCCCTTTCACAATGTGTGATCTCTGGCAGCTGAGTGCTAGAATGCTACTGGTCTCCCTTTCATGATGTGGGATCACTGGCAGCTCAGAATGTTACGGTATTAAGGATGTCCCTTTGACGATCTGTGGTCACTGGCAGCTCAAAATGTTACTGATGTCCCTTTCACGGTGTGTGATCTCTTGTCCCTCTCCCTTTAACGATGTGTGATCTCTGGCAGCTCTGAAGGCTACAGTGTTACTGATCTCCCTTTTCACGATGGGCGGTTTCCTGCTTCTCAGAAATATAAAATGCCCCTAGGACAACAGTAACAAGGCTGTGCTGTTTGGTTATGTTTGGTTTTTAGAAAATGGGCTGCCGTTCATGCCTCGACCCTCTGAAGGCTGGCCCTGGGTTTTGCACATCAGAGATAGACGCATCCCTGCATTAAAATGTGTCTTTAATGAGAAAAGCGGATTTTTAATAATATCCATATTACCTTATTATGACTGCATGAAAAAAGACGTATTTTAACAAGACCTCGATCTCAGTTTGAACAAGTGACCATACATCATACCTTATAAACAAGGATAACGTGTAAATCAAGCCAATAAAATAATTCACATTCAACATCTATAGTCGATATAGACTATCACAGGTGGACTTGATCTGTATTGTTTTTCTAAATCTAAATTTTGTGCTTCTTCCTGTGATTTATCAATATTGTTTTAGTTAGGTTAACATTAGGCTTCAGGGATGTCCGTTTTCTTTTAATGTCTTGAGGATCAAGATCAGGTGAAATCACTTTCTAGGATACGGGGTTGAATATCATATACCATTTTCTGTGACGTCAAAGGGTGTGTGATGTCACTTCCATTACCCCAGGCAATTTGGAGAATTATAAATTTGCAACCATTCGTGACAAGAATTTTCAATTCTATGTCAGGACCGGAGGCTCCGATTATGCTTCTCATTTCTTTACTACGTATTCACAGCAGCCAATGAAAGAAAAGTTTCAATAACACTACATTACCCATGAATACCAATATGTCACATGACCAACCATAGAGCATAGCCCTATATAAGCCCTAACCAAGGTGACAGTGTCCTCTTTCTTTGAATAAAAATCTAACAGTTAAGTCAGTTCCAACCAAGTAACTTGAAAACGTCGATCCAGCCTTCACCAGAGATCTTTCTCATGAGGATCCAACTTGGGGCCCAACAGGGTTCAACTCCCGATCTCACGCTTGGACAAAACGAGGTCTGACAACTGTCTGGCATTAAGAAGGTGTTCTTCTCTGCAAACTGCAGTGAGCGTACATAGAAAACGTCAGTTTCATAGCGCATTACTTGCCATCTGGACCTGGAATTGCAAAGGGAAGACCGTAACACTGGCCTCATCACATATGTCACCAATCACGACAATAAGAAAAGGGAAGGGTAAAACGTATTCATTACATTAAAACAATGTAAACACTTTTAACCTGGGTGGGATAATCCTCGCCTCTGTGTCCTTAATAGAACTGAACATTCTTGTCACAAATGTTTGCAAATTTTTAATTCTATGTCAGGACCAGAGGCTCCGATTATGCTTGTTTAAAGCTTAGCCACCACTACAGAAGCCACATCAACAATAGGTTTGTAATAGAACATTTTAAAAGTGGTCTCTGTTGACCAATCATCCAAATTCATGATATCTGCAAGGCTGACCCCCACGGCAAAGGATTTTGAAGCCATAGCCCCCCAAGCCAAGCGGGCTCCAAATTTGGACACATCAATGCCTGCTTCGCCCAGGAGCCAACGCACCCATCTCACCAGGGTGGCCGGGGTCACTGGGCGGAAAGGTTTTTGTAGCACAATCAATAATTGACCTCTCATATCTGAAATTCAGCAGTACTCAGCTCATACGCTTTTAAGCATTATACAACACACAGCTTAGGGTTATCCAGAAAAGCTGGATAGGATACTGAACAGGTATTGCATTTAGTTTGTTTTGTAATGGAAAAAGTAACCCCTTCAGGGGAAAACCTGCGTCCCGCTAAATTCAAAGCACGGACATCTGACACACTTTTACATGAAATAAGACACAGCAACATGGTCAGTTTGGCAGATAATTGTTTCCTCAATACTTATTGGAAGGCCATGATTCCAAAAATCTTAAAACAATGAACACATTCCATAGAACAGAGTATTTCGGGCATGGGGGCCTGGCCATCCAGATACCTCTAAGAAGCTTGCACACCAAGGGGTGTTCTCCCACCGGTTTATCATCCACCGGAGACAAAAATTATTTACAGTTCTTTAAGCCATTCCCGAAAATGCTGTGAAGGATAAAAAGTTGACAACTAGAGAAAAATGTGCGTTAATTAGATTAACTTCCCTTTCACTGCACCAGCTACACCATCGTTTCCAAGCTGATGAGTATCGCTTGTGGGTATTAGCCAACCAGGCCTCGCTGATAAATTTGTTAGCGTCTCTCGAAAGGCCAGGGACACTCCATCTGTCCCGGAAACCCGCCAAGCTACCAGAGAGAGTTGCTCTGACGCTATTATTGGATGTGGAGATCCCTGCGGGTCCAGCAATAGGTTCCACTGATGTGGAAGGAGGATTGGGGATGCAGACGACATTTCCAGAAGTACTGGGAACAATGCCTGCGCTCTCCAGGTAATCAATATTAATTCCACCCGTTGACGACGAGTTTGCGCCAGCACTCTGGGAATCATCATGAATGGGGGAAACGCATAACACAGAGTTGTTGACTAGTTCTGGAGAAAGGCATCTGTGGCTACTGCCTCCGGATCTGGACGCCAACTGAAGAAGGCTGGGATTTGTTGGTTGAGACGCGATGCAAACAGGTCCAGGTGACAAGGACCCCATAGACGGTTCAGTGCCTGGAAAATCCGAGGATAGAGTCTCCAGTCGCTGAAATCCTGTAGATAACGGGATTGAAAATCCGCCACAGTGTGGTTACAACCCGGAAGATATTCCGCTAGAAATTCTGTGTTGTAGGCAGAAGTGCCAAAAATCCTTGGCGATCTTCGCTAACACACGGGACCTCGTCCCCCCCAGCTTGTTCACATACCAAACCGCTGAGACATTGTCCATGCAGAGCAAGATACAACAGTCTGTCTTCCGTGGTGAAAGACTGCGAATCGCAAATGAGTCCGCCAGGAGCTCCAGGCAGTTGATATGTAATGACAGTTCGTCCTGGGACCAACAGCCCCTAGTGGAGATATGTCCGCAATGGGCTCTCCAACCCCAATGGCTGGCATCCGACTCGATCACTACTTCCGGAGTGGAACCAAAAATGGCCCTGCCGTTCCAAGCCTCCATGTGATCTAACCAACACAACATCTCCAACCTCGCCTCCTCTGAGAGGGGAATCTGTTGTGCATAACCGAGGCCTTTCTGGAGATGCTGAAATTTGAGTCTCTGAAGCACCCGATAGTGAAGGGGACCCGGGAAAATTGCTTGTATCGAAGAGGCCAGTAGACCCACCACCCGGGCTACTGATCTCAATTATACAGTCTGCCTGTTCAGAATCAATCTCAACTGTCTCTTGATGCACCTTGGGTTGTGAAGAGGGGGGTCAACATGACTCTCCTTTTTTGAGCGTTTACTAGGTCTAGGGGCTTCGTCTTGGTCAACGTGTGGCATGATGAGGTATCCCCATCGTCGTCGTGGAGGAATTCCATAGTCGCCAGCTCAGGAGTGGGGCGTTATAATCGGGCTCATTGGCCATGGTCCTGGCCAGCTTGGCAAAGTCTGCTGCGTGGGGATTCCTGGTACCTTTCCTACTGGGTTTGGGTCATATACTAGGGGTGGGGAGCCAGCCTAGTTGTTGGGCATAGCCACAAAGGTGGTTTTTCAACAGCTCTATGGCTCGCACTAGGGCTTTGTTAACAGAATGTTGCACTCCTGCATCTAGTGCATTAACGAGATCCTGCTCCAAAGACCCAGAGGGTTCTTCATCAAAATACTCCTTCTCATAGTAATATTCTGCCCTGGTGATAGTCTGGAGTGCAGCTGTATTATCCCACAGAGAGAGGACCAGTGACCCAACTATGAGAGGTTAAAACCCCAGATCAGGAACAAATATATCGGGGGAGTGGGACAACCCCAAGCAAGCCAAAACTATCAATATGAGGTGGAGGGAGGGCTTGCTACAAACCACTCTAGGCAAAGCCTATGCTAATCATACAGCCCTGCAGGTCTAGAAAGGGCAGGACGTCGTTGGGAGCGATCACGAGGGCTTGGGATATACAAGCAGATGAAGCGCGGGGCGTGGCCAAGATGCCGACCGGAGCAGACGCTGCTTAGAGAGCTCCGCAGCCCGCCCGTGAATAATCCTAAATCATCCGAGCCCTCCTGTTACAGCAACAATACCTCCTGATGATAGGGAGGAGGTGGCTGTGTATTGAGAGGCTTTGGTGACTTTGGGGCAGAATTGTCGTGCTGGGCAGCGATCGGCTGTGGCCCGCCTGCGTCATGCCGATGCGGGGACGAGTGGCTTAGGCCCCAAAAACATCGCAGCAGTCTGCCTGGGTGCTGTCGTAGCCGCCAAGCCACCTAGCCCATCGGAGAACCAGGCGCGCCTCCTCCTTCTGCGGACACTCTCTCTGGCCCTGGGGCTCACACGCTTGAAGAGCGGAAGAAGTGCAGCAACCGGACTCCTCTCCCTCCTCCCCTTGCGGCGGACTAGAAGTTGGCGGTATGCTGTGGCACAGGATCAGCCACGAACGGCGTGCAATGTACGGACTCAGCGCCCAAGACTGACAAGAGGGGAGGAGAAGTGCGCCTGAGTGACGGACAGCGGTGGATTGGCCCGGGGGTGGGGGAAGCAGCAGTAACAGTGTCCTGACACCGGGCCCTCAACATGGTGGAACTCAGTGCATGTGAAGCGAATTGACTGGGCCCAGGCACGAGGACACAGACCCAATACCATCAGCAGGCTGGGTGCGCCCCTCATATCATAACGGATCGTGGCGATACACCTGGACTGGGGGCCACGAGTGCAGTTGGTCTCCCCCCTCTTGTTTTTTTTGCGGCATGTTAAATGCTCTTATGTTAAGTGCTCTTATAACGCGCTACAAAAGGGGATGATGGACGGAACGTTTGAGCCAATCAAACACTCACCCCCAGTCAACTGATCTGGGTTTAATCCATCATCATTCTTTAGCTCACTCCACCACCCCAGTTCAGACATGGCCATATGCAAATCAGTCTGACCCTGTGCCTCATGGGAACAGTCCAGCCCGAACTGCCAAGCCATGTCTTCCCTGGACCGGAAACAAGCATCCTAGGACCGGTTTCTGGCATTTCAGCCGTCATCAGCCAGGCTTGCTTGAATCCAGTGGCAAAGTGAGCAAGGGACCCACGTCTGGGCATACCCCCGCCAACTTAGGGCGACCAAAGCGATACAAAAGGGGATGATGGACGGAACGTTTGAGCCAATCAAACACTCACCCCCAGTCAACTGATCTGGGTTTAATCCATCATCATTCTTTAGCTCACTCCACCACCCCAGTTCAGACATGGCCATATGCAAATCAGTCTGACCCTGTGCCTCATGGGAACAGTCCAGCCCGAACTGCCAAGCCATGTCTTCCCTGGACCGGAAACAAGCATCCTAGGACCGGTTTCTGGCATTTCAGCCGTCATCAGCCAGGCTTGCTTGAATCCAGTGGCAAAGTGAGCAAGGGACCCACGTCTGGGCATACCCCCGCCAACTTAGGGCGACCAAAGCGATACAAAAGGGGATGATGGACGGAACGTTTGAGCCAATCAAACACTCACCCCCAGTCAACTGATCTGGGTTTAATCCATCATCATTCTTTAGCTCACTCCACCATCCCAGTTCAGACATGGCCATATGCAAATCAGTCTGACCCTGTGCCTCATGGGAACAGTCCAGCCCGAACTGCCAAGCCATGTCTTCCCTGGACCGGAAACAAGCATCCTAGGACCGGTTTCTGGCATTTCAGCCGTCATCAGCCAGGCTTGCTTGAATCCAGTGGCAAAGTGAGCAAGGGACACACGTCTGGGCATACCCCCGCCAACTTAGGGCGACCAAAGCGATACAAAAGGGGATGATTGACGGAACGTTTGAGCCAATCAAACACTCACCCCCAGTCAACTGATCTGGGTTTAATCCATCATCATTCTTTAGCTCACTCCACCACCCCAGTTCAGACATGGCCATATGCAAATCAGTCTGACCCTGTGCCTCATGGGAACAGTCCAGCCCGAACTGCCAAGCCATGTCTTCCCTGGACCGGAAACAAGCATCCTAGGACCGGTTTCTGGCATTTCAGCCGTCATCAGCCAGGCTTGCTTGAATCCAGTGGCAAAGTGAGCAAGGGACCCACGTCTGGGCATACCCCCGCCAACTAAGGTGACCAAAGCGATACAAAAGGGGATGATGGACGGAACGTTTGAGCCAATCAAACACTCACCCCCAGTCAACTGATCTGGGTTTAATCCATCATCATTCTTTAGCTCACTCCACCACCCCAGTTCAGACATGGCCATATGCAAATCAGTCTGACCCTGTGCCTCATGGGAACAGTCCAGCCCGAACTGCCAAGCCATGTCTTCCCTGGACCGGAAAGAAGCATCCTAGGACCGGTTTCTGGCATTTCAGCCATCATCAGCCAGGCTTGCTTGAATCCAGTGGCAAAGTGAGCAAGGGACCCACGTCTGGGCATACCCCCGCCAACTTAGGGCGACCAAAGCGATACAAAAGGGGATGATGGACGGAACGTTTGAGCCAATCAAACACTCACCCCCAGTCAACTGATCTGGGTTTAATCCATCATCATTCTTTAGCTCACTCCACCACCCCAGTTCAGACATGGCCATATGCAAATCAGTCTGACCCTGTGCCTCATGGGAACAGTCCAGCCCGAACTGCAAAGCCATGTCTTCGCCGGACCGGAAACAAGCATCCTAGGACCGGTTTCTGGCATTTCAGCCGTCATCAGCCAGGCTTGCTTGAATCCAGTGGCAAAGTGAGCAAGGGACCCACGTCTGGGCATACCCCCGCCAACTTAGGGCGACCAAAGCGATACAAAAGGGGATGATGGACGGAACGTTTGAGCCAATCAAACACTCACCCCCAGTCAACTGATCTGGGTTTAATCCATCATCATTCTTTAGCTCACTCCACCACCCCAGTTCAGACATGGCCATATGCAAATCAGTCTGACCCTGTGCCTCATGGGAACAGTCCAGCCCGAACTGCCAAGCCATGTCTTCCCTGGACCGGAAACAAGCATCCTAGGACCGGTTTCTGGCATTTCAGCCGTCATCAGCCAGGCTTGCTTGAATCCAGTGGCAAAGTGAGCAAGGGACCCACGTCTGGGCATACCCCCGCCAACTTAGGGCGACCAAAGCGATACAAAAGGGGATGATGGACGGAACGTTTGAGCCAATCAAACACTCACCCCCAGTTAACTGATCTGGGTTTAATCCATCATCATTCTTTAGCTCACTCCACCACCCCAGTTCAGACATGGCCATATGCAAATCAGTCTGACCCTGTGCCTCATGGGAACAGTCCAGCCCGAACTGCCAAGCCATGTCTTCCCTGGACCGGAAACAAGCATCCTAGGACCGGTTTCTGGCATTTCAGCCGTCATCAGCCAGGCTTGCTTGAATCCAGTGGCAAAGTGAGCAAGGGACCCACGTCTGGGCATACCCCCGCCAACTTAGGGCGACCAAAGCGATACAAAAGGGGATGATGGACGGAACGTTTGAGCCAATCAAACACTCACCCCCAGTCAACTGATCTGGGTTTAATCCATCATCATTCTTTAGCTCACTCCACCACCCCAGTTCAGACATGGCCATATGCAAATCAGTCTGACCCTGTGCCTCATGGGAACAGTCCAGCCCGAACTGCCAAGCCATGTCTTCCCTGGACCGGAAACAAGCATCCTAGGACCGGTTTCTGGCATTTCAGCCGTCATCAGCCAGGCTTGCTTGAATCCAGTGGCAAAGTGAGCAAGGGACCCACGTCTGGGCATACCCCCGCCAACTTAGGGCGACCAAAGCGATACAAAAGGGGATGATGGACGGAACGTTTGAGCCAATCAAACACTCACCCCCAGTCAACTGATCTGGGTTTAATCCATCATCATTCTTTAGCTCACTCCACCACCCCAGTTCAGACATGGCCATATGCAAATCAGTCTGACCCTGTGCCTCATGGGAACAGTCCAGCCCGAACTGCCAAGCCATGTCTTCCCTGGACCGGAAACAAGCATCCTAGGACCGGTTTCTGGCATTTCAGCCGTCATCAGCCAGGCTTGCTTGAATCCAGTGGCAAAGTGAGCAAGGGACCCACGTCTGGGCATACCCCCGCCAACTTAGGGCGACCAAAGCGATACAAAAGGGGATGATGGACGGAACGTTTGAGCCAATCAAACACTCACCCCCAGTCAACTGATCTGGGTTTAATCCATCATCATTCTTTAGCTCACTCCACCACCCCAGTTCAGACATGGCCATATGCAAATCAGTCTGACCCTGTGCCTCATGGGAACAGTCCAGCCCGAACTGCCAAGCCATGTCTTCCCTGGACCGGAAACAAGCATCCTAGGACCGGTTTCTGGCATTTCAGCCGTCATCAGCCAGGCTTGCTTGAATCCAGTGGCAAAGTTAGCAAGGGACCCACGTCTGGGCATACCCCGCCAACTTAGGGCGACCAAAGCGATACAAAAGGGGATGATGGACGGAACGTTTGAGCCAATCAAACACTCACCCCCAGTCAACTGATCTGGGTTTAATCCATCATCATTCTTTAGCTCACTCCACCACCCCAGTTCAGACATGGCCATATGCAAATCAGTCTGACCCTGTGCCTCATGGGAACAGTCCAGCCCAAACTGCCAAGCCATGTCTTCCCTGGACCGGAAACAAGCATCCTAGGACCGGTTTCTGGCATTTCAGCCGTCATCAGCCAGGCTTGCTTGAATCCAGTGGCAAAGTGAGCAAGGGACCCACGTCTGGGCATACCCCCGCCAACTTAGGGCGACCAAAGCGATACAAAAGGGGATGATGGACGGAACGTTTGAGCCAATCAAACACTCACCCCCAGTCAACTGATCTGGGTTTAATCCATCATCATTCTTTAGCTCACTCCACCACCCCAGTTCAGACATGGCCATATGCAAATCAGTCTGACCCTGTGCCTCATGGGAACAGTCCAGCCCGAACTGCCAAGCCATGTCTTCCCTGGACCGGAAACAAGCATCCTAGGACCGGTTTCTGGCATTTCAGCCGTCATCAGCCAGGCTTGCTTGAATCCAGTGGCAAAGTGAGCAAGGGACCCACGTCTGGGCATACCCCCGCCAACTTAGGGCGACTAAAGCGATACAAAAGGGGATGATGGACGGAACGTTTGAGCCAATCAAACACTCACCCCCAGTCAACTGATCTGGGTTTAATCCATCATCATTCTTTAGCTCACTCCACCACCCCAGTTCAGACATGGCCATATGCAAATCAGTCTGACCCTGTGCCTCATGGGAACAGTCCAGCCCGAACTGCCAAACGCGCAGCAGCTACTCCAAGGAGTGTCCCAGCGCGGATCCAAGAGGAGTCCCTGAACTACACCGCCCTCAATTACGGAAACAGATAGGTTTTTTAAAGTTTCTTGAAGGCTGACGGGTCGTGAGTATTGCGCAGAGAAAACGGTAAGGCATTCCAAGCCTGGGCAGCCTTAACAGCAAGGGAGCAACCGCCCATCTTATGCCGGATAAAGCGGGGCACCCTAGCTTGAAGGAGGGCTGAAGAGCGCAGTTGTCTCAGCGGGACATAGAAGGAGAACCGCTTCTGTAGGTAGGCTGGCCCGAGACCATAGAGGGCACGATGCGCAATAACCAGGGATTTGAATTTAACCCGGTCGGCCACGGGAAGCCAGTGGAGAGCGCGGAGATGTTCCCTCACGCTGCACGTCTTAGCGATTCCCAAGAGAAGCCCATCATGGATAGCTCCCTCACCGCGGGCTGGAGTCTTGGGATTGACAGGCCCTTGCCCACGCTTGCCTGCGAACAATAACAATAGATGCAACAGAGCAACTACTGGGGTGCGATTCCTGTTTCTTTCACATAAACTGTGGAGTGAGGTCGACGGGTGGCCTACTAGCAGTCGAGTGGACCCCTATGCAATGGGCAAGGACCGCCTTCCAAGGGCTGCTCAGCAGACAAAGATGGATCAATTCACGGCTCAGGGGACATCTCCGAAATCGGATTCCCTACACACGGTGCCGGCGGGGGGTGGCACAGTACAGCCTGAACTCACAGGGGCCCAAATACTGGCAGCCATCGGGGCCTCCAGTGCAATGGTACAGGCGAAAATAGATGAGGTTTCCTTGGACGTCGGGCTGCTGCGTGCGGACCTTCATACGGTTGTAGACCGCTCGCTGGCCACGGAACAAACGGTTAGCGAATTGCAAGAAGAAGTTTCAGCGCTGAAGGCAACACTAACTGATCTTTCACAAGAAACAATGACCCTGGAACGCCGGGCTGAGGATGCCGAGGGGCGTTCCCGCAGATGCAACCTGCGCTTTGTAGGATTCCCTGAGGGGGTTGAAGGGAAAGAGACTGAACTTTTCGTGGAAAAATGGATTAAAGAGGCTCTCTCCATGGCCGAACTCTCCTCGATTTTCATTGTAGAACAGGCGCTCACTGCGCCGCCGCCACCGGGTGCCCAGCCCAGGACTCTCATTGCCAAAATCTTAAATCTCAGAGATAGGGATTGCATTCTTAAGGCGGCCAGACGCGATGGAGATCCTGCCTTTGGGAACCAGAAAATGTGTATATTGCCAGACTACACCCGTCTGGTTCAGCAGCAAAGAGCGTCTTTTCTTGGGGTTAAACAAAAGCTGCGAGACATGAACCTCCAATATATGCTCCTTTATCTTGCGAAGCTAAAAGTTCTCCATGCAGATTGGACACTCTTCTTCACGACCCCGGAGGTGGTGTGGGATTGGCTGGAGGTCTATGGTGATGAGAGGACATTACATAGGGGACGAGTGATGGGAGACCCCCACTAACCCCCGAGACGGAAAGAGTAATAGCCGTAGTGGAAAGTCCAAAAAAGCCTCCAGATTAACACAGAGGGTGATAGTACAGCGAGATGGATCCTTGGATTTGGAGAGAGCGGACTCGGGCAGTGAGGGCAGGAGATCTCCCAGAATAGACCAAGCGGGACGCCGGCAGGGCACTGGTGGAGGTGGTAACGGCCACAGGTTCAGACATGAGCACAAGTGATAGTGTTGAGGACACACCACAGCTGACAGACCCCCAATGCTCACACAAGGATGTAATAGCGGCGAAAGGGCGGACCCTGTGAGGGTGTCGCTGCACTACGTCACAGATCGTATCCTCTTTGCTGCACAATACTTCAGGTCACGGTGGAGCCCACCTCCTCTACCTTGCAGACGAAGGGAGGAACTCGGATGGACACAACTGCTGAGCGGGCGGACAACGCCTCCTCCCCCTACTTATTCTCTTTTCTGATCTTTCTGCGCCCCTGTTTCCCACTTTGCTCTCTCTTCTATTTCCTTCTCTTATTCTATTCCCTGGATGGTCGTGCCTCCTGGCTGGTGGCAGGCTTGATGATATGAGTGTGTACGGATGGTAGAGGTATGTGTGGGAGTGTGTGATGACTGGGTTAGGGTGAGCTCAGTTGATGGACGCATTGCGAGTCTGGGCGGAGTGTTATCCCTGGCCTGACAGAGGAGACATATTGGATGAATGCAAGTGTATAGACTGTGGGCAGAATGAGTGGTATGGAGTGCATGAGGAGCGCATGTGTATTTTTGCTTTTGTTATGTAATTTTCACGATAACACAGATAATGTTTCATTATTAATGATGTCCAAAGGGAGGGATGGGGGATCTGGGTTTGGGGATTACATGGGGATGCACGTTAGTTCAACACAGTGTCTACCCGGGGGTTGGGTGTTTGTAATGTTCAGGGTATGGGACTCCCTGGCAGCGATGGCGGCAAAAAGCGGACTGTAAACCTAATAGTTAGGGCTGGCAGTTATTGGTGGATATGGGACAATACAAAATCATAAGATGGAATGTGAGAGGGTTAAATTCGTTTGTGAAGCGTTATAGAATACAAACATATCTGCAACGACAGAGCACTCATGTAGCCATGACACCGAGACAGAAACTCCACAAAAAATGGAGAGGGCAGTTGTTCGCATCCCTTTCTCCACTTACTCCAGGGGGGTGGCCATATGGATAGCTCCGCAGGTCCCATTCAAACTACGCAAATATGAGGCGGATGTGGAAGGCAGATATGAGTGCATGGGGACCTGGATGGGGTAACGGTGTGCCTGGTGAATATTTATGTCCCAAACACGGATGATGGTGAATTCTTTAACGGTATGGAAAGTTTGCTTCTCCCATACATTGGGATACCATTAAAATGGCCTGGCGATTTTAATTGTGTGATAGATGGCTCACTGGACAGGCACCCACCGAAACACCACACTAAACCGAATATTACGGCCGCCTTGAGGGAAGTGAGGGACAGGCTTCATTGTGAAGACATCTGGCGAGAAACACACCTGGATGAACGACACTACACTTGCTACACACCGGCCTGTGAGGTATACAGCAGACTTGATTGCTTCTTGCTTTCCCGCGAGGTGTGCGGTGCAGTGGGAAGGACTGCGGTGCTAGGCCGTTTCCTGTCAAATCATGCTCCTGTATTGCTAGAATAGGGACCTGAGAGGAGCAGGCTAAGGGCCCCGTTGTGGCGATTGCAACCGGCCACACTGCGTGACTCGGTGTTCAGGGAGGAATTTAGGAAAAACTACAGTAGATTACTTTGCAATGAATTGGTCAACCACTGAGACTAGGAGCACAGAATGGGACGCATTCAAAGTGGTCACCAGGGGGCACTGTCTGTCTAGAGTAGGGGGCACCTGAAAGCGACTGGCGTTGGAACTGACCGAGGCAGAGGAAGAGCTGACTAAGCTTCAGCGCGAGAACCGAGTGACGGGGCGGCCTCCGGACTTACTCCTGCAGGCGCAGCACAAAGTTGGGGATCTGGGATAGACTGGACTGCTTGATCCGCAGGGAATATCGGCAATTATTGCATAGGGAAGGCGATAGATCGGGAAGACTGCTGGCGTGGTTGTTAAAGCGTGAACACCCACCCCCGATGATACTAGCACTGCGTTGTCCTGCGGGAACTATGGCCAATACGCAGGTTGGTGTCAACACAGTGCTATTTAACCACTTAGTCAGTATTTATCACAAGACCTCAGGGAGTGAAGGGATGGGAGGGGAGGGACTACCTTCTGGATGTCCCACTTCCACGACTCACGGATGAACAGAGTGAAGAACTGGAGGCAGCACTCCAATTCGAGGAACTACAGGAAGCACTACGGGGCATGGCTCGCTGTAAAACACTGGGCCCAGATGGAATGGTTGAATTCTATCAGACATATGCAGATGTTCTACTCCCACGCCTATTGGACACCTTACAAGAAGCCAAAAAGGCTGGATGTCTGCCGCCGTCCATGAGGGAGGCACCGATTGTTATGCTCCCCAAACCCTGTAGGGATCCTGAAGACCAGGCTGCATATAGACCCCTGTCCGTGTTGGGAGTTGACGCTAAACTGTTGGCCAAAGTCCTGGCCATAAGACTAATAAGAGTTGTGACTTCACTGGTACACAAGGACCAGTGCAGTTTTATACCGGGGAGGGGAACACACATGAACCTTATCATACGTAATGCATTCGGTGGCGTACAGCAGTTGTCGGCTGGATATTGAAAAAGCCTTCGATACACTGCGGTGGGACTATCTTTGGGAAGTGCTGAGAACAATGGGGTTTGGCAGAGAATATGTCGCTTGGATTAAATTGCTTTATCACCAACCGAGAGCCAGAGTGCGCAATGGGGGACAGGTGTCAGAGACTATAGAGATAGAAAGGGGTACACGACAGGGATGCCCATTATCCCAATTACTCTTCGCTTTAGCGATGGAACCCCTGGTGGTGAGACCGCGGCGAGATATGGAGCTGTGGGGTATAGTGGTAGATGGCCGTACGCATGTGGTGTCCATGTACGCAGATGATGCACTTCTTTATATTACAGAACCAGAAGAGGCGATCCCGGCGGCCCAGAGAATATTAACCTCATTTGGATTGGCCTCTGGCCTCCGAATTAACTGCCAGAAAACAATATTATTCCCGCTCACGGCCCTGGTGCAGGCGGCCCCCGGGATCTTCTCGAGGTGGGTTTGGAATGGAAATGTGATCACTTTCGATATCTCGGCATCCAGGTGGCCCATCGACCGGAGAGCCAGTTTGAACTCAATATGGGAAAAGTCCTCACAGGATTGCGGGCATCGATAAAATTTTGGAAGAGGTTACCACTATTGGTTATGGGGAGGGTGGCATTATCGAAGATGGCGCTCCTGCCTTGCTGTCTCTATGTACTACAAAACTCAGTCTGTAAAATTCCAAAGTCCACGTTTGATATCTTAAATGGTCTCCTGACCTCACTAGTGTGGACGGGTGGATGGAGTAGAGCTAAATTAGAGACACTCAAACTGTATATGGACATGGAGGGCCTAGGATTGCCGGACCTCAGATTATACTATATAGGATTATTGCAGTACGAAGCACAGTGGTGTATGGGGGAACGTACGGTGGAGACAGACTTACTGGGGAGTTGGAATGATGGGACGCAGTTTCAGCGGGTCCTTATGATGGGCTCAAGGGTTCCCAAAGATTGTCCTTATATAATAAGACAGGTGACTGAGGTTCGGGAACAGGCAGTTGTTCTGGTTCTCCAAAGGGCTCTGTATGCTAGCGCGCTACCCCTCCGGTGGTTGAGGGGATTTCAGAATATTCAGGTGACTATAGACATTTCGAAGTGGTACAAGGGAGGATGCGAATCGGCGGGAGACCTCTACCAGAACGAAGCCTTTCTGACCTTTGACGAGGCACAGAATTGGTTCCAGGTACCAGCTGGGCACTTTCTGCAATATGCAAAAATATCAAGTACGTTCACAAGATGTGGATTACGTTTCTGAAGGAACCGTGGGAGTCCTGCACGCTGATGACACTGTTGGATCCGGGCTCCAGTTGGGGTCTCATCTCGCGTATATACAAAGCACTGAAGGAAGACCGTGGGTCCAATCTTTCCGTAATTAGGGGGAAGTGGGATGAGGACCTACCTATCTCGTTGACTGATAGCGAGTGGAAGAGAGCGCTAGCGCAGGTGGCCGATGCAACAAGTAATGTGAGGTTCAAACTCGCTGAGTTCCATTATTTACATCGTACGTATTTGACCCCACAGCGCTGTGCACAGTTTACCCCGGGACTGACCCCCTCCTGCCCACGGTGCTGCACAGACCCCGCCACATTCCTACATATGACCTGGAGTTGCATGCGTCTACAAATGTATTGGAATAGGGTGGTACAATCTCTCCGCACAGCAATAGCGGTGCGAATTGAAACCTCCGTAAAACAATGCGTACTGGGCGTACTCCCAACACCAGAGAAGGGGACACGGATAAGACATAAGTTTGTAATGTTGGGTCTGGTTCTGGCAAAGAGATGGTTAGCGATCCATAGGATCAGTGCGGCCCCCCCCCACGTGGGACATATGGAGGGATGACCTGCGTGAGTGGGGAGTGGCTGAGGAGTGTCGCTTTAGGGCAGTAAGAATGGATGAGAACGCAGAGAGAGATTTACTAGACTGGGGACAAATGTTAACAGGAGTGAATGCAGCAACAGCACAAAGTGATAACGAAACTGCACACACCACACCATCCACCCAGAATTCACCGTCACCTAACGCAGAAATAGTCTAATGACCCTCTCCTACAAACTTCAAACCAGTTTCTTGCCAATTGCCTGATTGCCCATATAACGAATAGTGATGGTTGCCGGTCGCTGCCAGGGGTGTAGGTTGAGGGGTATTTCTTCTTTTCAACTGTTGTTTTCGCTCCTTTGTTTATGATTGTGGTTATTATTCTAACTCAAAACACACTGCAGCATACAGTAATTCACCTCATGTGCAATGATGGTGATATAAAGTCATGTAATCAATTCATCGCAACAAAAGGGTCGTTGAGATGCAAAAGTATAGATATGACAAATGTTAATGATATCCTCTGATGCAGTGCCTTCAATAAAAACAAGTTATAAAAAAATAAAGAAAAAGCAGATGAAGCACTGCTCCCGCGTGTAAGCCTTTCCAAATGTGTGAAAGGCACCAAAATGGCCACTGTGCATGCGTGGGGCTCGCCGCTCGTGAAAACTAAAAGAGGACTGTGCGTCGACGCGTGTCCTCTCTTCCTCGCTCCCTTCTCCCTTTCCACCGGAAAATATAGACGTGGGCGCAGGGCGCCCGGTCGGGAGGCTGAGCGCTCCCCAAAGCGAGCGTGACTGCAGTGCGAGCGCTGCTCCTAGTGAAGTCGCACACTGACCGGTATTCAAGCGGAGACAATTCCCATCTGCAGACAAGCGCCTAAGACAAACCGCTAAACGCGATCAACACAACCTGGAACATGCAACGAAAATCGGAAACCAGCAACGTGATAAAAGCGTACATCAATCAGCAAAACACAATAATTATGCAGAGCTATACACATACATTCAAATATAAGTATGATGAAATAGCACTTAACTGGCTGCGGAGCAGCAAAGAAAGAGGACACTGTCACCTTGGTTAGGGCTTAGTTAGGGCTATACTCTATGGTTGGACATGTGACATATTGGTATTCGTGGGCAATGTAGTGTTATTGAAACTTTTCTTTCATTGGCTGCTGTGAATAAGTAGTAAAGAAATGAGAGGCATAATCGGTTTCCTACCAATGACATAACTTTGCTGACATGATAAAACTGTGTTATTTTACCAAAGCCAGAGGTGTGTGGGCCCGGCTAACCTATTACGTGCATCTTCAATATCATATGAGGTTTTCATGTTCCTGAGATAGACACAAGACATTAACATGCCACACTTATGCACACTGAGAATGTAGAACTGCACCACATCAGCAGCATGAAGACGTATGTACCTTACCTGCAGAAGCATGTCTGGTTGTGATGTACAAGCGAGAGACTGTACTATCCAGCTGTGACAGAGCAGTGATGATGGCTGACAATACAGCAGGACCAGGGGCGCCCCCTACTTCACCTAGCCCCTGCAGACCTACAGCTCACTAGCGCATGCGCAGAAACGGGACTCAGTGTATAGATGCAATTACTGGGCATGTTGTAGTATATGGTGTCTCTGTTACGCGCATGCGCAGGACGCTTCTTTAAGTTTATTCCAATGAGCGCTGTCTCATCCCTGCGCACACTTTTGTAAACAATTGACAAGTTTTCTGTGCGCATGTGCTATCCTGCAGGGTCTCTTTTCTGCGCACGCCCATTAAGCTGTGCCTGAGTTGCTGTCATGAACATGTCCTGTTTCTTCGGGCTCTGCAATGAACTGGGCTGGGGCCTAGCGCCTTGAAGATAAGCAACTTTCGTCAGGGATTGTTTGGGGTCTAAAGACTAGGAAACGGAGCTCAGGGTCAGGCCTGCGGTGGGGACTAAAGCAAGCATGGAAGGTAGTAGACTGCTTAGTTCACGCCCGAGGACCAAGACATGGGTGTCCACGGCCTGGTCAAGTCGGAGAGGCAGAAACCTAGAAAGGCTTTTTAGGCAGTCCTCAGTATATTTGTCTAGTTTATTACGTGTGAGTTCTTATAGAAACAAAGTTACAGTTAGTCAACATATATGTTGTTGAATTCTGGGTAAACACCTCCTAAACACGCTGCTGTTGAATCTGCAGAAAGTGAAGTTTCAGTAAGGGTTAAAGAACTGTTATTATATGGCTTTGGGAACTCTCTGACACACAGACGAAAAAATCCACGCTCTGAAAGAATTTTTTATTGTTTGCGGGGTTGCCATTGGAGAGAGCATTATATATATATATATATATATATCTATCTATCTAGCTATCTATCTATCTTAACAACTCCCTCTCCTGCCAGAGAGCACGCACACAAGGCTGTGGAGTTTATGGCTTCTTTATTTCATCCGGCCTGCCTCAACCCGGGAAGCCAAGAGAGACGCGTTTCGGCTGCCGTAGCAGCCTTTGTCAATCTATTTGGCGCCATTTTTTAAAGTACTTATATACAGGTAAAGAATCAGACATAGAAAAGTTGCAACATACATAACAAATACATTGCGTATATTGTGACACACAAAATGTGTGCAGATGGATTACATTAGTATTTAAACAATTGAGAGTCACAGCAATGATAATGGACTACCAATTATTGCCACCTAAAGTGTGATTACGTACATAATTCTCTAACTATCAGATTGATGTTGTTAAATTAGCCCAAATAGGTGTATTTCACATTGCGCGCATACTTGTAAACCATCATGTTGCATGTTATCAATTTTGTATTCGCTAAATTAAGTAAAAAAGGCAAAAAAGCAAACAGAATGCAAGCGCTGGAGAGGTAGCATGTAAATCAGAGCATTTAAAAGTACTGCGTAGATCAAAGAACAGTCTCCGCTGGGCATACGCAGTGTGCTTTTAAACTGATGCAGTTCAACTTATGGCAGGCACACCACCAGCAAAATTTGATCTGAAGTTCATGCGCAAAATGTAAGGTGATTACAGATAAATAAAATATGTGGAATGTTCCTCGCATTTGTAATGATGAAGTCACCATAAGTATTGTCTCTTATGTAATCACAGTCATCAGAAAGTGCTATGAAAAATAGTCAAATTCAAAAATGTTCGCTGGAAGTCGGTAAAAGACTTTTGTGCAAAGCACACTGTCTTATCGTATTACAAATCAAGCTCCTAGATCGGCACCTCTTAAGCACAATCCGGGGTCGGGGGAGGCCTCGATACAAAAATTGATAAAGTTCAACAGCCCTCACCGGTCCACCTTCAGGCTATTAGAGTGAGCATGCAGGATATACATACATATCAGGCCAGATTCTGCAAATGACCCCAGTGATCGATCATTGCCACTGCAAGGGTAGACCATTTTTCAGAGGCTTGTTTTAGATCACATATATGACTCAAGAGAACCTTATGATCAGTTGAACAAGGGAAAATGTTTTCAAACGTATTCATTTATGCCACAATTTGAAACATTCAAAATATATAGTCTCACTGGGATTCAAAGCAGTTATACCAGAAATAGCCAATGCATCAATAGACATGTCCTGGGACACCACAGATTCCAATTTAGTCAGGGGTGGCGGAATCCTATCGCCCACTGCCCGAACCATGTTTATTTTTATTACGGGCAAGAAGATTTAATGTCTATTTTGTCCACCAGACAAGTAGACATTAAATCACATAAATAATATATGAGCTGTGGGCACTCTGGGGGCTCACAGCCAATCAAAAATGCTGGCAGAAAGCCAGAGAACCTTTGGCGGCCTCCGACTGGCTAGAAGCCCATGACTGGGCTCTAGCCAGTCATTGGCTGGGGGAGTGAAACGTCATGTTTGAGGCAGTTTTTGGCCGCTGCGAGGCTTACGTAAAAATATAAACACTGCCATAGTGTCAAAAGGTTGGCACCATTTCCCTAGGTAAAGTGGATTCAAACCCCTTTCGCGCCAGGCGTGCAACAACCTAATTGGATGGCTGACGCAGCCTTTGAAGTCAATCACGATGTGTTTGCATCTGAGTTCCACTCATGAGGCAGGTGATAGCAGCATGGACACTAGAGCAGGAGTAGAGGAGACCGTCATAGAAGCCCGGCAAGAGAAGAGCAGATTCTAGTGCTGGTGTGCGGACTATGAGTATCGCCAGTAGGGTGACTAACCGTCCGTAAATTTCACGGACTGCCCGTTATTTGGGCCCCTTGTCCGTTAGCATTTCTTTCACGGACGCCTTTTGTCCGTAATTTGGGGGATGGCAGCAAGCTGTGCTGTTCCAAAGGTGACAATCGGAGCCAGCTCGCACTTCTCTGAGGCTGCAGCAGCCCCTCCCCGACCTCTCTCTGTCTTTCTACAGGCCCATTGTCATTCTGATGTGGCTGATTATCACCTAAAGAATGACAATGGGCCAAAGGTGTAGGGAAGCACCAGGGTCAGATAAGTGTTTCATGGCCCTTCCTAACTTTGATCTGTGACTCGCAGATCAGCACAGGACAGAATAACAAACAAATAAAGCAAGCCAGAATAATCACTGTGATGCAGCTGTATGTGTGTGTGTTGGGGGAAGGGGTGCAGAAGGGCAGTGGGTGCCGAAATAGCCAAAAGCAGCGACAGAAAGAAATTATGATAATGGTAAATCAAAAAGAAGCACAAGGCAAATGTAGTGAGTAAGCGAAGGAAGAATAGAATGCAAATAATGAAAGAAAGCTGGAAAGATAGAGAAAGATTTAGATTTAATAATGGAAGGAAGGACAAGAGGATGATCAAATGGGAAAAAAAGGAACACAAAATGAATGTTAATGTGGAATATGGAAATATGAAAAGAAAATGAAATATGAATTTAAAGAATAGAGAGAGAATGAGAGACAAAATGAAAGGATGCACAGACAGAAAGAAAAATAAATGGAGGATGTAAAGAAGAAAGTAGAGAACAAAGGTGGATAGAAAGAAGGACATAAGGAAAGAAAGAAAAGACCGAAAGAATAAAAGACAATCGTCAATATAGGTAAATGCAGTTTTTGACCAAGTTTCTTTCCTGCTGTAAAAAGCATAATTTTGCATTGTTTTTGCAAATTTCCATCAGGGAAACAATTTTCAGACTTCAAAAGGAAAGACCAGTATAGCTCACTTTGCTCCTTTATTTAGTGCCATATAAAGCGGGGGTATTTTATTTTTCTGGCTACTCCCTTGCAATGGGCCCTAGTGTAGATACAGCATGTGGCGTGCCGTCCTCTGCATAGGCCTATGGCACAGCATGATGCTTTTGTGAAGGAGCCATGCTGGAGGACTAAGCTACTTTTTGAAATATCCAACAGGATGAAAGGCAAAGACTTCTGAGTGCTTTGCGCGCCTGCAATTTTCGGCCATAACAAAAATATCTATTGAACTCTGGTGATTAATGTATCTATTGGAGAGATCTGAGTTTTCACTAATCCCGGTTTTGACTCATCATAAAGAAGCATAGAGGCATAATGCGCCTCTTGTAAAGCACAAAGTGTAACATGCAGAGCAAAGTATTCATTTGTATAATAATTGTAAAGACAACCTCAACCATTATGTTATGTGTTATATCCTCAGTTTGTATTTCGGGGTCACTGGAATTATGCGATTTTTCGGCTTCAACAGTTTTCGCATGATTATGGATTTGCCGCATGTGCCACATAATCCATCATTAGCTGAATATATCTGAAGATTCTAATTTAAAAACAGTTTCTACCTCAATTGGTTAAAAAATAACTAAAAAGGCAGTGACGTGTTGCAAAGGCCCTTTGTAAAGGTTGACCGGTCACCTTCCTTTACATATTACTATATTTGGGTGTTATACGGGTACTAATGAGGTGCAAATTATAACCAGAAAGTGTTAAAATGTGCAAAAATGAGAAATTAATATGGTAATACTATGACAAAATTTGCAGCATTACGCTGCATAAATTCCCTTTTCTTGCCAAATAATTTGGCCCTCCCTGCTGCATAATTCCAGTAGCCCTGCATATAGTACCTACCAGTATGGATGCCATGTGACTCCTACACCTTGTAGCCCTCCTTGTCTTAAGTAACATTTCCTATATATTGATTTACATACTTATATGAGTCATTGTCTCTGAACAATAAGTTTGTGAGCTAAAGCGCTCAACACCCTACATTGGGCTGAGCAGCACTGTAAAATAAATGACATACACATGAGCGAGGGTCTATATAGAGATGAGGGGCACCATGGGAGGTTGATAGTGAGCGAATCTGTGCAGAGGGAGGTCTTTGGTGAAGGGGTGTAATGAAGGCTGAAGGCCTCTGCATCCCCTGCAGTGTGGGTGGGACAACACTTCAAAGGAACCCCAAACTGTAAACAAAATATCATATGAAATACCACAAAAAGACCTGCACAGTTGCTCAAAGCTGTGCACATACCAAAACGGTGAGGTGCACGATTGTCTCAACTTAATATAAACTTATTTTCACGTGTACTTATGTTGGTTGTCTATTTACTTACTTATACACTATTGTACATTGTCCCAAATTTCTGTCCTGAATTTTGACCTTCTGTCCTGAATTTTTGTCCTGAATTTTGACCCTTTGTCCTGAATTTTTGCACTCACTGTCCTGAATTTGCACCCATGCCAGTTGGTCACCCTAATCGCCAGTGTCCAGTGCCTGAGTAGAGCGGCATCTCCTCATCCGCAGGCTGGCCTCTGCCCTATACATGTGTCATCAGCGCCAGCCCTTAGAGGAGCTATCCCAAGGACAACAGCTCTACAAGGTGCGTGTTTACGGGACAGGAGAGAGAAAGGCCCGTGGGATGTTATGTATTGCCCTTGATGTGTTTGCTCTGGTGACCCCTCCCAAGCTTCCCCTGAGTTACTTGGCTCCCTGCCGGTATTCTGCAAGAGTATTCCCAGCATCTGAGCGGACTTGCGGTGTGGGAGAGACCCAGGAGCACTTCTCACCTTGAGATGAAACGTAGAGGCTGGCCTGCGGGCTACAGGGCGGCGTCTGTCCGAGCTACACCTACCTCCCAGAAGCAAGCGTACATGCAAAGCAGACCACCTTGCTGAGGTGGAAGGTTAGGGTTTGGTAACTTCACGGATGGCTGGTGTTCCACTGTAATATTTGTAGCCCCGTCAGAGCTTGATAACTGTTTGGAATTGTACATTGTTGTAGTATAATTAATTGTGCAGTTTATGCCACCCACAGCCCCAGCAGTCGTTCGATCTTTCTCATAGATATCTTGGTATCTCTGACTACATTATAGTTTTACAACGTAAACCTAGGACATAACATATTTGTTCTTTCGAGGTAGTAGACTTTACACACCTAATATTCTTCAGAGACGCTCTCCTGCACCGGGAGCCACCTGGCCCTTGGAGATCAGCTGGGATGCTCTCAATCCATCCAGAACAAAGTGGGGAACCCACTCACCATGAGAACTTCGCACCAGGAACTTAGCCAGAGACGTCATCGAGGCCAGGGTCAAGTAGGAGCAGAGGCCGAAGAGCTCCATGTGTGAAGGCGGTCCGGCAGTCTAAATGAGTCCGGGGTCTGGTGATATACCGGGTGTCCAGGCCAGATAAATACTGCTCAGGCACAACGTGCCGGTTATCCAAGGAAGCCACTCACTGCATCAGAGCAGATGCACATTAAAGATTCATCTGATGTACACACTGGAAGAGATGGAGCGGGTCTACTCTTAAAGCAGCAGCGCAGCCTCTAATTTACAACGCCTCCAGTCATCTCCCACTCAACGGGCACTTTACTTCTGCTACAGTAGAGACAGATTCCTTATTTCTTTGTGCACTGGAAGTAACTGAGGGGTTCTTCTACGCTTTTCACAATGTTTCAAAATGGTCAGCAATTGCCAAGTGCTCCAGGAGGAAATATGTGCATGTAACATGTTGTACCTCTCCAAAATTCGCGAGCCCCTCCGCAAAACAAAACAATTGTTGCACGCTTTACCAAGCAGTTTAATGAGTTTTCTGAGCTCTACCCTAAAAATACATCTGAAATATTTTTGAAATTGGGTGCTGAAACTAGTGTAGTTCAAGTCTGAGTGTCCACGAGGTTGTTCGTGTTGCTGTTTTAAATAGGAATCTTACCCCAACAGCAAACCTCCTTCCATGGAGCACAATGATTCTTTGATGGTCACGCAAATGCTTTCATACACAAATTTCTCCAAAAACAGTCACAGTAGGGCACAACATTGGCTTTTCTTTTGAAACCTAGCTGAGAGGCCAAAGATTGAATGGGCATACATTTTGACCTCTCCTCTCACCATTAGGGCCAGTTAGTTACACTCCTAAAAGGAGCAGGCCCAGACTATTTGAAACAACGGTTCCAATGGTACATTCCCAGAAGGACCCTTCGTTCCATGGGAGCAAAACAAGCGATAGTCACCCCAGTCAAAAGAGCTAGCTGGGGTGGTGGGAGCTTTAGCACATATGCCTGGAACGAACTACCATTTCACCTCAGAAATGCAACTGAGCTCATCTCTTTTAGGAAAGGTCTGAAAACTTGGCTATTTAATCTATAGTCACTCACACTACAGCAACCAATTAGGCAGTGCTCAGCACCAGGACACCCCAGGGTAACCATTGCGCTTTAAAAGTTAAACTAACAAAACATAACATAAGACTTTCAGAGAAACTTACAATGGTGCAGGACGTCAGCACCCTCACCTCTCAATTCATAACTTTCCATGCACACCAAAATTCACTCACTGCATTGTCTCAAATGCCTAAAGCAAATCCAATCTGTAGAGAGCACTGTGCAGGAAAACTACAACCTTCCTTGCAGTGGTGCCATTCACCCTAGGGCAAGTAAGATGATTCTTGTCCACTGTGCGGCCCAGTATCACTGCACCTGCTGCACTATTGGTTTCTACTCCCCTGCTTCCTCGATACGCATCTACACATTGCCTGTGCATTTTCAATGACAAAACTATGGGAACTTGTCAGTCACAGCCAATCAGTGAGATGGAAACAGATTTCGGGCTTTGAAAGGGTAGGGTGGCCTGTGATTGGGTAAGTGAACTCCACTCAAGTTTAGTGGCCAGAAGTCTAAGCCTGTACTCTATGCTGCAGTAGGCTGATGCCCATCCCTGATGTTTATTGGCAGTTCAGCTTGGAGGCCAAAAGTGCAGATTGCGCTATATATGCATTTAAATAGGTAGCCAGCTGCAAAGACAGTCGGGTAGAATCAAATTGATCAAACATGCTGTTTTCATTTTCTATTTACCTGGCGATCAGTAAGAATGTGCCCGAGTGGACACTGCTTCCTTATACAATGGGTCATTTACCCTGAAGTATGTCATTTGTCAAGCCGAGGCAAAGGCACACTGAAAGTGTCATCTAGCTCTGCCTTTTCCACATTCCTTTCACCTGGTTGTTTTGTCACAGAAGTATGTCTCCAGCCATGATGCTTGGCCTGTTCCTGCTGATGGTTAACGTCCTGCACCAGCAGGAAAGTACTTGCACTCTGTTTCAATGAAAAACGTACACTTCCACATAAGATTTTGTTGATGCCAATGTTAGTGTTAGATATTTCTAGATATTTTTGTCCTATTACACATTTTGTCTCTGCACTGGTCACATTATTAAGCCTGTCTGGGTGTCTACCTTGATCAACACTGGTCATTTACAGCACGCCTGCAGGACTGTGGTTGTTGTAGGGGCAGATTGCAGGGCTCATGGTGTACAGGAAGGAGAGTGCCTTGGTGAAGAGGTATTGACTGCTGGCAGCCTTTCTGTTAGCCAAGCACAACTCGCAAAGCGTCTAAAGAAATGCAGGTAGCCTATTGTGAAAGAGTGGACGGCAAGGGATTTAAAGCACTTAACAAAACTACAATAGAGCGATTTGGGGTTGAGATAAGATATTGGAGTGGAAGAGGAATGGAAGCTGTAGAGAGCGGAGAAAGGGGCAGAAAACATGTAGTGAATTGGAGACAAAGGTGCCAAGAATGAACCCTGTATTCTGTGTAGTCGATGAAGGGACATGGAACCTGAGGGCTGTGATAAGAGAGTGGAGGGAAAACACTATTCAGTCTGTATTGAGAGAAATGGGTAAGGGATAAAGCTTATAGTGTGAAAGAACATATGCAAAGGGTGATGGAGCCTAGGAGGAGTCAGTGGAAGGCCTATGCACTGTAATTGAGAGAAAGGGGAGCAGTTTAGCATCTATGGTGAGAGGAACGTGGAAGCTTCTAGGTTGCTGTAAGGGAATTTGCGTGGTTGCTTACTACTGCTGGGCAGAAGCAGAGGACACGTTTACTTAGGAGGATGTAGCTGATTAGTAAAGCAAGCGTGCTGTCTCATCTAGGTAGTAAAGGAGACAAGTGGATTCCATTACAGGCCAAGAAGATTTCTGTAGCACTTTGTCCTTTGGACACCCATGTTAGTTTATTCTCATTTATTTTTGTTTGCAGTGTTTTCGTAAGCCTGCCATTGCTGTCTGAAAAGAGTTATCTGGTGTCTTGAGATCAATAACACTCATGATGCCATGCATGCAATGAGCAACATAACACTCCTGTCTCCCCACCTCAAGTCCATGCCCTCTGCCCTTTAACTCATTTTCTCTTGATCCTCATTTTGGGCTTCTACAGAAATATGTTTAGGAGGACATCCAGATACAAAGCTGTTCTCTCTGTAGCAGCTATTAACGGGGCTCTAGTACAGGGTTAACAGAGGAGTCCTTGTCACTGGTACACCGTAGTTTCCTGGTAAAAAGCTTTCAGTCAGCACATAAGTGCAATCGCAGAATTGCCATTCTGGTCCAGTTGACTTACACCAAATGCACAAACACAACTGAAAACAATGAATTACAAAGTTAAAGCCAAGGACTTAAAGGGTTCACGGTACACCAAGGCATTTGGAACCTGGAGCTAAAGAGAAGAGTTTCCCTATTCTTGACCTGGCTGCCAGCTGAATAGATAGGTTTCTCTTATGAGATGATATAATCAATAAAATGAAATCTCTCATTTGTTTACTGGGTTGGGGTTAATGTATCTAATTATATAACACTTAAACTACAGTGGGATCATTTTCATAATCCCCGGCGAATCATGCTCCTGTGTGCAGTATTGTGTACAGGATTGGCACCTGACCAGTGATTCAACCAGACAACCAGTTTTATAATCTCAAACCTAGTAATAAACTTGAACATTTGTAAAATCACTATTTTACCCCTTTCAAACAAATTTGTAAAACGGTGACTACAAAATTAATTCCATTTAAAAATATCCCAGGGGGCGTGGCCAAGATGGCGGCTTGGTAGGGAGCAACTCCGTGTCCCTCCGGCACCGCCACACAGAAGCTTTGATTTAGCACCTCTCTCCCGCAGTCTCGAACAGCTTGTTGGGTCCGGTCCTCACCCGAGAATCGCCAGGCATCAGCAGGGAAAGTTCCAGCTGCAAGGATTGCTGAGAAGAGGCTTAACGACAACCGGGGCCTGGCAAAGGGCGGAGTCCGCGTGTCCTCTGTGGAGGTAGGACCCTGTGAGTCGGCGGCAGCAAAGCCTGGTGGCGGCGATCGGCAGAGAGCGGGGACGCTGGTCGAACGGCATTAGTGGCGTCTGTTCCCCTGTCGCGGATGCCGGCTGAGAGAAGCGCTGCGGGGAACTGCTGAGGGTGTAGCTGGCGGTCGGCAGCCATTAAGTGATTACCCAGCTGAGAGACCTCGCACCGGTGCACGGAGCCCGCGCCTGTCGCGGCGGCGGTGAGTGGGGCACTGCGAGGGTGCCTGTGGGAAGGCGCACTGCATAGGATGACGTGTGGCCCTCGAGACGCCCTAGACTGAAGCATTCCGGTGATATCCCCCGGCACAGGGTGAGTGCTGGTTACCCCGGCCTGATCGGCAGTCCGCCATTTTACAGTGCGGCCACGCGCTCTCAGCAGCGGTATACTTGGGAGACTGTGGATTCAGCAGGGCGGTGATCCCGGTCTTGGGATCTCACGCGGAGTGGGGCGTTGGTGCCTAATACAGCGCGGGGTCTGTGACTGGTGAGCGGGGGATCTGTGGCCTGGAGTCTGCTGGGTGCTGTGCTTCTTCAGCGTTGGCCATATTTATTTGATACGCCTGAGAGGCCGCATTGCCCCTGACTGTGCCCTTCTAGGGGTCTCAGCGTGGCGCAGAGGAGCCTGGATCTTGCTCCTGTCAACAGCCTTGTGGGCCGTGACTGGTAGCTGCTGGCACTCCAGGAACACATTTGCTTGGGGTGCACCCTACTTGTCTGGAAGACAGGGCGTTGGTGCATTTACAACAGCGGCCTCCTTCCTCTGGTGCCCTTCCCTCGGCCGCCGTGTGGAGTTCCTACTGGGGCATCGCAGCCCGTGGGCCTAGTGGAGTATGGCGGCGGCCCGCCACAGGAAAGAGAAATCCCTCAAAGACATGCTCTTAAAACAAGCAGCGGCATCCTCCACGGCAGGCGAGAAAATGCAGAGTCTGAGTGATGGAGAAGACGCTTCGGCCACTAAGGCGTTCATGTTGGAGCTGTTTGCGGCCATTAAGGAGGATATACAAGACCTCAAGGATCAGCTTGCCGCGGATCTACGTGAAGTGCGGAGAGAAGTGGACGGCATTGGGGAGCGTGTGGCCACTTTAGAGGAGCATGACGTTAGCCGTGAAGAAGAGCTCCATCACCTTCAACAAGACATGCTGCGCCTGCGGGAACAACACCTAGACCTGCAGGCGCCCGCCGAGGACCTCGAGAACCGGTCTCAGTGCAACAACGTGAGGATCTGGGGTGTGCCATGGAAAGAGGAGGGAGACGACCTGCGGGGCTATGTGGGGGCACTGTTCCGCCAGGTTTTGGAGGAGCCGGACATGACGGACATTCAAAAGGATCGTGTGCACAGAGTGGGCCTCCCGCGAGGCGCCAATTCCCCACCACCAGACATCCTTGCGTGTATACACGACTTCCAGCTGAAAGAGCGTATCGTACGAAAGGCGAGAGACACACAACCCCTACACTTCAGAGGTCACTCCCCGGCTATCTTTCAAGACTTAGCGGCCTCCACGCTTATCAAGCAACGCAAATTCAAGGCAGTGACGATACAGCTCAGAGAGCAGGGGATCCCCTATGCGTGGGGTCATCCCTTCCGCATCATCTTTAAGCAAAAAGGAAAACTCCTTCAGATCCGCTCCCTGACCGAGGCCACCGAGATTCTTGGGTTGGAAGACACCACTGCATCGCCACCAGCTGAACAGCCAAGAAATCCGAATCGCAGCCGCACGACAGGATGGCAGAAAGTAGGAAAGGGGTCCGCGGCGCAGAAGCCTGACCAAGCCACGCAGGACAAGGAACGAGGAGCAGTCTTCACATCGCTGTCGCAAGTAACGGAACGACCGGACACTCCATGAGGTATTTTGTCACAGACTCTGGGGGGGGGGGGACCTTGCTGGGTGTCGGGGGGACCGGAGGGCGGTCCTGATCCGATGTTGACGGCCTCTCCGCAGGCGGGTAGGCATGATCTTAGCCCACTTTGGGCTGGGCAGCTGCCTCGTGCCATATCCCTTTGGGATTATCTTTGTCTGACGGACACTTGTCAGTTTTCTTGTAAGTTCTTTGGGTTGCAGCATTGTTTCTTTTCACGGGGGGGCTTGTTTGGGTTATTATTTTGGGGACTCCGCACCAGCCAATGTATCTGGGTTGTAGTAGGGATGTGCTAGGTACCTATCGATTCGCAGTTTGAATGGGCATTATTATGACTTTACATTGCCTTCAGCCAGGGTTACATACTTGAGATGGGTGAAGATCTTAAAATCGTTAGCTTCAATGTCAGGGGTTTGAATAACCCAGTGAAGAGGGGAGCTGTCTTGTCCCTCTTGGATAGTGTCGAGGGTGACATATGTCTCTTACAGGAGACCCATCTCCTATCTAAAGATACAGTACGGAGGCGTGATTGACACTTCCCCCAACAGTTTTGGTCTACTGGCCCCTCTAAACGGAATGGGGTAGCTATTTTGTTTGGGGCCCGTTTTTCAGGGAAGGTTTTAGCACCTGTTGCGGAAATAAAGGGTCGCTTACTGGCTATTAGAATACTTTGGGGGGACATTCACCTTACTGTAGCGTCACTCTATGCTCCGAACACACAGCAGGAGTCGTTCCTCCTCTCCGCTCTCGCGGAAGTCCTTATCTCTCCAGATGCAGAGCTCTTGGTGGGGGGGATCTGAATCTTGTTATGGACTCAGCACTCGATAGATCTGGGCAGCGCACACACCAAGCAGGGGCACTTTCCACTCGTGGTATTGAATGGTTGAGGGACAATGGGTTAATTGATGTATGGTGCACTCAACACCCTGGAGAACGGGACTACACGTATTACTCTGCAGCACACAAAACCTCTGCGCGACTCGACCATTTTCTCTCATCGGCCTCCCTATTTCCTCACCTCCACACTACTACGATAGAACCTCGCTCTCTCTCAGATCACGCTCTTATCGCTACACACCTCCCAGCGCAGCGTTCACAGGACTTTCCCTCTAGTTGGCACCTCCGTGAGTCTCAGCTGCATTCTGATGAGACTGTTCAACGCCTTAAGCAGGTAATAAAGGATTATCTAGTGCTCAACGACGTGGGCTCCGCATCCCTGTCTTCTGTCTGAGAAGCACTAAAATTAGTGGCCAGAGAGGAATTCATAGCCATCTCGGTGGCCCATAATAATCTCCGCAAAGAGAAGCGAGGGGCGTTAGAAAAAGAGGTCCTAGAGCTTGAGTCAATTCATAAACGCACGGGGGCTCCAAGGGTTTGGAGGGAATTGGAAAAGCGCTGTCGCATGCTTAAACACCTAGATCTAGATCGGGCTGAATATGCCCTTTTAAGACTCCGCCATAAGTTCTTCCTTAGTAGCGACAAGTGTGGCAGGATGTTGGCACATAGATTGAGTTCAAACGCAGACCTCGCTCATAGAGTCTATTTGTGACCAAAGGGGGGAAGAGCAGGCTTCGGATGCTCGCATTCTGGATGCCTTCCGTTCATTTTATAGCGCTCTATACTCTGAGCAAGACCCTCAGGTGCTAGACCCGAGTGAATATTTAAGCAGCAGTGGGATCACGCCTCTCCCTGAGGCTTCGGCCGAAAGGCTTGACAGGGCTATTGGAATTGAGGAGGTGATCTCGACGATTTCTAAGCTGAAGACTGCCAAGTATCCGGGACCCGATGGATTTTCGGCTTCCTTTTATAAGGCCTTTTGTGCAGAGCTGGCTCCTTTTTTAACAAAACTGTTTAACTCTTTCTTAGAGACGGGTAGGGTGACCCCCTCCATGTCAGAAGCGGCGATCTCGGTCATTCTGAAGCCTGGTAAAGACGCGGTAGAGTGTGGTTCTTACAGACCCATCTCACTTCTTAACGTTGACGCGAAGATTTTTGCTGGTATATTGGCTGCTCGCCTTAACCCCCTCATGCCCGATCTCATAGAGCCCGATCAATCTGGTTTCATCCCTTCTAGGCAGGGGGGCGATAATACTAAACGACTCCTCCACCTCCTCGATAGTACCCAGCGATCGAAGAGGCAGGCCTTCTTGTTAGCAATTGATGCCGAGAAGGCGTTTGACAGAGTGGGGTGGGCCTACCTCTTTGAAACCTTGCGTCGCTTCGGGTTTGGAGAGAATTTTATCAATTGGATTCGTTGCATTTATTACACTCCCACGGCCTTTGTGCGAGTCAATGGCAGTAGGTCCCACTCCTTTCCAATTGCTAGGGGGACCCGACAGGGGTTCCCCTTATCCCCACTTTTATTTGCGCTCTATATGGAGCCTATGGCTCAGCGGATTAGGGCAGACAATCGTATAATAGGGATGAAATTCGGCGCAGACCTACATAAAATTAGCCTTTACGCAGATGATGTGATTCTCTCTCTTATGAAGCCGCAAACCACTCTGCCGGCACTGTTGGAGGAGCTCACTTCTTTTGGCGATATATCAGGCTTTAAGGTCAATCTGGCTAAGTCGGTTATCTTAAATCTAAGAATTCCCCCCGACGATATGATGGCGATGCAACTACAATTTCCGTTTCAATGGACGCGCCAGGATATTCTATATCTTGGCATCCGGCTGGCTCCTACCATTGCCCGCACGGTCACGCTTAATTACACGAGGCTTCTAGAACAGACAACCACAGCGCTGGAAGCTTGGTCTCGCCTGCGCCTAGCGTGGTTTGGACGGATTGCAGCGGTGAAAATGACCATTCTTCCGCGAATTCGCTATATTTTTCAATGGCTTCCTATATCTCCCCCACCTCGGGCGATCAAACAATTGCAGGTTCTCATCAATAAGTTTATATGGAGTGGGAAGAAGCCGCGTCTTTCGCTTGCCCAGATGGCAGGTTCGAGAGCCCAGGGTGGAGTGGGCTTGCCTTTGATTAGGGGATACTATCAAGCTTCCAGCCTCCGCTACATAGTGGAGTGGAACAGGTCTATGTCCAGCAAGCACTGGAACTTTATGGACCAGTCGGTTGCAGGAATTAATATTTGGAGGGAACTATGGTCACCCCGCAAACACAGGGCTTGGGGACTTTATTCATCGCCGGTCACGGCGCCGACGCTTCGGACCTGGGACAAAGTGGCGCTTAAGAGGGGCTGGACCTCTCTCCCCTCGCCGATGACGCCCATTGTCGATAACCCTGATTTCCCTCCGGGTCAAGGCTCGGCGATCTTTCACCGATGGCGAGAAGCCGGCTGTAAAAGAGTCAGATCCCTATTTGACATGGAGGGGCTGATCCCATTTGCGCAGCTCCTACAGGATTATGGCCTTTTACATACTGACGAATTCCCCTATCTGCAGCTGTCTCATTGGGTTACGATGCCCACTAACTATCCCCACATGTCCAGGCCTCTCACCAAATTTGAAAGATGGTTGGTCCGTAAAACCGATGACCGTCGCCTTATCTCTGAATTGTATACTATGATAATGTCGGACCCGACCCCAAAGCGCACAAAGGCGCAGGTGCGCTGGGAGACAGAATTGGGTAGGCCACTATCATTCAAGGAGTGGGAGCACATCTTATACCGCACTCACCATACAGCACACAATACAGCGGGGGTGGAATCCGCTTTTAAGCTTTTTTCCTACTGGTATTACACACCCGCCCGCATCCAGAGTTGGGATAAGAGTAAGACAGACCTCTGTTGGAGGGGATGTGGGATGTCGGGTACTTTAGCACATTTGCTGTGGCATTTCCGAAACTGCAGCGCTACTGGTCTGAGGTTCTCGATAACATTGACACGGTTTTCGGCATCGCACTGCCCAGAGCACCCGAGTACACGCTCCTTGGCCTTTCTCATCCCAAAATTTTCCCATTAAAGTCCTTACGGGGTAGGCAGATAGCCCCGCGCTATTGGCAGCTAGGCAGGTTATACTAGCTATGTGGGGTACAACCTCAGAACCTGAATTGTTGTCCTGGATACATCGATTATGGCACCTGTTAGCAATGGAACGTATGTCTATGAGAGTGGCGGGAGTAGGTAAAGACTTTGCTAAACGGTGGGCGCCCTTTTTGGACTTGCTGACGAGAGACATGAGAGAAGTTACTTGCCCCAAGTATCTGCAAATTCTTCAACTGATACCATTGGACCAGGAGTCAACGGCCCAGTCTTCGGCAGCATAACCTGTCAAGCATCTCTTGTAATTCTGACTACAAACTGTATTTTCATTAGGAGGCAACGGCTGGTGCGGAGAGGGTGGAGGGTGGGCCGGGTGGGGTGAGAGGGATTTTGTTTTTCATCTGTACTGTTTTCAGTTGATGTTCTTCCTTATGTTTGAAAATCCGGAAGATGTGATATGATTCAGAAACAGCCCTGCTCACTACGCGGCCTGCCTCCGGGTTGTTGGCTTTACACGCTGTGTAATTTACTATATGATCGCTCTGCCGGCGTGACGATGTAGGCAGGAAGCTGTGTCTACTAACTATGTCTTCCGGTAATAAAAACGACTGATTCCTAAAAATATCCCAAACTGCTCTTTAACAAACATTAAAGCAAATAGAGGTAGGATTCAGCTCTTGTCCTTTCCACACTAAGCCCCAGCACAGGGTCGGCCTTGAATCAGCCCCAGCACAGGGTCGGCCTTGAATCAGCCCCAGCACAGGGTCGGCCTTGAATCAGCCCCAGCACAGGGTCGGCCTTGAATCAGGCCCAGCTCAGGATCTGCCTTGAATCAGCCCCAGCACAGGGTCGGCCTTGAATCAGCCCCAGCTCAGGGTTGGCCTTGAATCAGCCCCAGTACAGGGTCGTCCTTGATTCAGCCCCAGCTCAGGGTCGGCCTTGAATCAGCCCCTGCACAGGGTCGGCCTTGAATCAGCCCCAGCTCAGGGTCGGCCTTGAATCAGCTCCTGCACAGGGTCGGCCTTGAATCAGCCCCAGCTCAGGGTTGGCCTTGAATCAGCCCCAGCACAGGGTCGGCCTTGAATCAGCCCCAGCTCAGGGTCGGCCTTGAATCAGCCCCAGCACAGGGTCGGCCTTGAATCAGCCCCAGCTCAGGGTCGGCCTTGAATCAGCCCCTGCACAGGGTCGGCCTTGAATCAGCCCCAGCTCAGGGTCGGCCTTGAATCAGCTCCTGCACAGGGTCGGCCTTGAATCAGCCCCAGCACAGGGTCGGCCTTGAATCAGCCCCAGCTCAGGGTCGGCCTTGAATCAGCCCCAGCACAGGGTCGGCCTTGAATCAGCCCCAGCTCAGGGTCGACCTTGAATCAGCCCCAGCTCAGGGTCGGCCTTTAATCAGCCCCAGCTCAGGGTCGGCCTTGAATCAGCCACAGCTCAGGGCCGGCCTTGAATCAGCCCCAGCTGAATGAGTTGCAGTCTATAGTTAGGAGAGAGGGCAGTCATTTGTGTGCAGGAGTATTTCCATTGTTCCTCAGTTATGGGGGTGCCTAGGTCACTCTCCCAGACTGAGCGAGCAGTAGGGTTGCGAATAGGAGTGGAATCCTGCATAATCTTATAAAGTCTGGTAATTAATTTGCGGAGGGAGGGAGTAGTAAGCATGTGTTCAAGTGCATCTAGCTGTGGTGGTGATACAGGGAAAGAATTATGAAGTTTCCATCATGCGGCGTGCAGCTGCTGATATAACATAGCATTTAGGACAGTGATGCCGGAGTCGTCAGTGGGGTTGAAAGGAGGATGAAATGGCCATCCGGGTATAAGTCTGCAAAGGTGAGCAGTTGCCTCTGGTGCGTGCACATGCAGGTAACTTGTAGTGCTGGAAGTACTGGGTTCGGAGCTAGTGGGATGGATGGAGCATAGAGAATGGTGAGCTTGGCATGGCAGCGCAAACCCTCCCACGCCCATTGCATGCGGTTGTACGACGGTACATCGCATGCAATTACTTCGCATGCCTTTTACACGCATTTTTTAGCGTGCATGTTTTTACCACGAAAATGCATTTAAAAAGCATGCCAATACCATGCATTGTTTTTATATTTAAAAACAATGTATTTGTGGGTGGAGACCTCCCACCCCCCTCCCAACTTACCTTAAATGCGTTGTATTGGCATGCGTTTTAAATGCATATTCGCAGTAAAAGTATCCGGGCTACAAAATGCGTTGTAAAGTCTTAACGAGGTAAAAACCTCGTTGTAAAGGCTGTTTCCCATTGCATGCACTCCACCGTATTGATCATTCCTTGCCGTGGGAATTTATAACGATGTGTTTAATGGCCAGGGGGAAGCGGCGTGTGTTTCCACTGCCGTGTGGGGCTGGAAGTTTATTGGGTGTAGCCAGTAATGTAAATAGTGGGCCTAGGTACACAGTGCATAGAGGTGCAGGCCGGGCACGCCCAGGCCCCCTTCATGGAAGGGGAGCGTCAGTATTTCCCAAGCCATGCGGGGTTGCTTGCCCACCCAAGCGAGGGATATAAGATTGGAGCGCAGGCGCTTGAAAAAGGAAGCAGTGAGGGTGATGGGCACGTTGCTGAAGAGATAGAGGAATTTGGGTAGTATTATCATCTTGGCTATTGCCAGTCGTCCCATTAAGGAAAGGGGGAGCCTGTTCCTCAACAGAATTTTCTCTTCGAGCCAGGTCATGGCCCTCCCAAAGTTTAACCTCCATAGCTCTTCGATGTCTCTGCTCAGCCATATTCCTAAGTAGCGCACCGGTTTCTGCGCCCAATGTAATGGAAATTCCGATGTCACTGGTGTAGTTGTATCTGGTAATGGAAACAGTGTGAATTTGGCCCAATTAATTCAAATACCAGAAAAACCACCAAAACGTATGATTTCCCGTATAATGGGGTCGAGATTGGATTGAGAGTTGCGGATGTATTGTGCAATATCGTCTGCATACATGGATATGAGGAGATTACAGACAGTGAAATTTGAGCCCCTATGCGCATGATGCTGACGTAATTTCGCAGCCGGGGCTACATAGCTATCGCGATTAGGATAGGTGATAAAGGGCAGCCCTGTCGAGTGCCCCTTGTTACCGGGAAAGGATCGGATAGCATGCCGCTGAGGTGCAGTCCGGCCGTTGGATGTGTTTATAATAATTGAATGAGGAGGACAAACTTGGGGCTTAAGCCAAGACGAGGAAGGAGAAAGAATAGGTATGGCCACTCCAGCGAGTCAAATGCCTTTGTGGCGTCAAGTGCAGGAAGACTGGGTTCTATGCTGTAGATCACAGAGAAGATGGTGCACAGATTGTATGAGCAGTAGAGCAACAGGGGACAAAGCCTGATTGGTTCTGGGCATACTATATCGGGCAGGAGTGCGGGTAAGCAATTGGCAAGTAATTTGGCAAGAATCTTGTTATCTATGTTGATCATAGTTAACGGCCGGTAGGAATCACATCGGTTAGCCGTATCAGGCTGAAGAATGGTGACGATGACAGCCTCATGGAGTGATGGAGGAAGCTCGCCAGCAGAAAGAGCGTCCTGTGGTATCAGCAGAGGAGCGAATTCTTTGTAAAAAGAGGCAGTCAGGCCATCTAGGCCCGGTGCCTTCAATCAATCAGTACATTTGTAGAGCGCACTACTTACCCGTGAGGGTCTCAATCGCTGGGGGCGCGGGGGTGCTGCTACTGCTCGAACAGCCAGGTCTTGCGGAGTCTCCTGAAGGCCAGCAGGTCCTGGGTCTGTCGTAGGCGGATGGGGAGGGTGTTCCAGGTTTTTGCGGCGAGGTGAGAGAACGATCTGCCGCCGGCGGTTGCTCGGCGGATGTGGGGGACGGTGGCGAGGGCGAGGTCAGCGGAGCGAAGCTGGCGGTTCGGGGTGTAGAAGGTGAGTCGTTCGTTGAGGTACGCTGGTCCGGTGTTGTGGAGAGCTTTGTGAGCGTGGGTGAGGAGCTTGAAGGTGATCCTCTTGTTGACGGGGAGCCAGTGCAGGTCTTTCAGGTGGGCTGTGATGTGGCTGTGGCGGGGAATGTCGAGGATGAGGCGTGCGGAGGCGTTCTGTATGCGTTGTAGTCGTTTCTGGAGTTTGGCTGAGGTTCCTGCATAGAGAGCGTTGCCGTAGTCCAGTCTGCTGCTGACGAGGGCCTGGGTGATCGTCCTTCTGGTTCCGGTGGGGATCTATCTGTAGATCTTGTGGAGCATGCGGAGGGTGTTGAAGCAGGAGGAGGAGACGGTGTTTACTTGCTGGGTCATTGACAACACGGAGTCCAGGATGACTCCCAGGTTGCGTGCGTGGTCAGTGGGCGTCTGTGCAGCTCCTAGTGTGGCCGGCCACCATGAGTCGTCCCAGGCGGAGGGGGTGGATCCGATGATGAGGACCTCTGTCTTGTCTGAGTTCAGTTTCAGGCGGCTGTGCGTCATGCATTCGGCGATGGCCTTCATTCCTTCGTGTAGGTTAGTTTTGGCAGTGGCCTTGGTGAGGGAGAGGATCAGCTGGGTGTCGTCGGCGTATGAGACGATGTTGAGGTCGTGCGATCTGGCGATGTTGGCGAGCGGTGCCATGTAGATGTTGAAGAGTGTCGGGCTGAGGGATGATCCTTGGGGTACGCCGCAGATGATCTTGGTGTCTTTAGAGCGGAATGGGGGGAGGCGGACACTCTGGGTTCTGCCAGTGAGGAAGGAGGTGGTCCAGTCCAGTGCTTTGTCGCGGATCCCTGCGTTGTGGAGGCGTGTGTGGAGGCGTGTGTGGAGGGTGTGGTGGCAGACAGTGTCGAAGGCGGCCGAGAGGTCCAGGAGGATGAGGGCCGCGGTTTCTCCGTTGTCCATCATGGCCCTGATGTCGTCGGTGGCGGCGATGAGCGCTGTTTCGGTGCTGTGGTTGCTGCGGAATCCGGATTGGGATGGGTCCAGGATGTTGTTCTTTTCGAGGAAGGTGGTCAGTTGCCTGTTGACGATCTTCTCGATGACTTTCGCCGGGAACGGGAGGAGGGAGATGGGCCGGAAGTTCTTGAGGTCCTTGGGGTCAGCTTTGGGTTTCTTGAGTAGGGCGTTGATCTCAGCGCGTTTCCAGCTCTCCGGGAAGGTGGCGGTCTCGAAGGAGCTGTTGATCTTGCGGAGATGGGGTGCGATGGTGGAGCTTGCTTTGTTGAAGATGTGGTGCGGGCAGGGGTCGGATGGTGAACCGGAGTGGATGGTGTTCATGATTTTGATGGTGTCTTCGTCGTTGACGTGGGTCCAGGAAAGCAGGGGGTTGATGTGGCTGGGGGGCGGTGAGTCTGAGGTGACTGTGTCTGTCGGGGGGGCCTGGTTGCTGAAGCGGTCGTGGATGTCTGCGATCTTGCGGTGGAAGAAGGTGGCTAGGGAGTCGCAGAGGTCTTGTGATGGTGGGATGTCGTTGGAGCTGGGGTTGGAGAGTTCCTTCACGATGTTGAAGAGCTCTTTGCTGTTGTGTGCGTTGTTGTCAATGCGCTCTTTGAAGGAGGTCCTTTTGGCGGTTCGGATGAGTTGGTGGTGTCTGTGGATGGCGCTCTTGTAGGCTGTGTTGCTGTCCGGTGTCTGTTCGTGGTGCCACTTCTTTTCGAGCCTACGGCAGGCCTGCTTGGATGCCTGGAGGTCGGCGGTGAACCAGATGGCTTTTCTGTCGGTGCGTCTGTTCGAGGGTTTCTTGATCGGGGCGAGAGTGTTGGTGCAGTCGTCGATCCATTGCCTGAGGTTGAGGGTGTCGGTGTCGGTGGTGTCAGTTGGTGGGTTTCGGGCGAGAGTGGTGACTAGCTGGGCTTCGGTGACTTTGCTCCAGCTGCGGTGGGGGGCCCGTTGTGTGAGGTGGTGCGTGGTAGGCTTCTCGAAGGTGAAGTGGACACAGCGGGGGTCGGTCCAGTGGAGTTCGGTGGTGTGGCTGAAGGTGATGTGGTTGCTGGCTGAGAAGATGGGGTCGAGCGTGTGTCCGGCGGAGTGGGTGGGAGTCGTGACGTGCTGTTTGAGTCCGAGGTTGGCGAGGTTGTCGAGCAGGGTGGTGGAGTTGCTGTCGTTGGTGTTCTCGAGGTGGAAGTTCAGGTCTCCGAGGAGGATGTAGTCCGTGGACGCAAGGGCGTGCGTGCTGACGAAGTCGGCGATGGAGTCGCTGAACTGCGGCCGGGGACCGGGTGGTCTGTAGATGAGGGGTGCCTTGTTGCCATTTAGTCCCTGTATGACCTGCATGATCTCTTCTTTAGTAAAGGGGGAATCAAGAAACGCATGGCGTGAACTGTCAAGCCAGAGCAACTGTAATGTGTCCAAGTAGCTTTGGATCTTGATCGTGCTTGGAGAGACAGTAGTGCTATAGAGGTTGGCGTAGTATGAGGTCATGGTGTGAAGGAGGGCCTCAGGTGTGGTGTGCCGCTCCTGCCGCTCGTCAAGAAGTTTGATCACATATTCAGAGGTGCAGGGTCGGTGGAGCATTATGCAATGATCCTCCCAGGACCACCCCCCTCACCGTATCTGCGCGTCATGAGTGAGGAAGCTAAGCTCACGCGTTGCCTCGTCATAGTATTCGCTCAGTGTTTCCCGAAACTGAGCCATGGTGAAAGGGGACTGAGATACACAGTAGTCTAATTCTAGTGTTAGAAGATGATCCTCCAGTGTCATCAGACGTGTTCTAATTGCTTTAAGGACGCCCGTCTGCTTAGTGTTGCACACTCCCTGAATTACTGCTTTAAAGGCTTCCTACAGAACAGAGGGGGAAGAGACAGAGTCTTTGTTGATAGCAAATAACTCTTTAATGGTTGTGTGTACCTCAGCACGAAAAACAGTGTCACAAAAGGCACCGGGTGGAAGCCGGCACTTGAATGTGTGTTGTATAGTTAACGGAAAAGTAAATTCGATAAGAACCAGGGCATGGTCTGATAAGGTTCTGGAAAAGTGGGACACTTTAGTCGTCCATGTAAGTGCATCGCTTGAGATCAGCCAGTATTCTAAACGGGACCATGGACCAGTCCTGAATCATGTGCCCTCCATGTCTCGCCCACTTTGGTATCACCAGGCATCTACAAGGGAATTGTCTGTCATAATAACGTGCAAGTGTGTGGCTGGGCCAGGATGGGGTCATCATGCCGTGCCAGAGCCGTCCAGTACCGGGTCTAACATGAAGTTGAGGTTGTGAGATGTAATTCTTGGAAAAAGCATATATCTATCTGGTGTTGTATGATATATGCATGGACTAGCCTTGCTTTGCGCCTGTTGTTGAGCCCCCTCACATTGCATGTGAGGCACCAAATTGTAGCGATCATGGTGCTATGAAGACCGAGAGAGCAGATGCATATGTAATACCTTGGTTGTTCATCATGACACAAAGGACAGATGGGGTAGAGTTCAGCTGTGCAGTGCATGGATAGTGTGTTGTTTCAGCATGTGTGTGTGGGATATTAGCCTTAGTGATGTATTATTGTCAGAAAACAAGCTGAAGATCTGCGAAAGGAAAAGACAGCCGCAAACAAGTTCAAACATTAACAGAATAACCCACTCCCACCCACTTCCACTCCCGAACACTGCAGAATGTCCTAGTCCTGAACCCATGTAGAACTTCATGTAGAGGAAACGTCCTTGGAGGTGGAGTCAAGCCAGGCTGACTTCCCGGTTAGAAACAGACTAGGTGGCTAGTGGGGCAAACACGCCCTGCGAGTCGTTCCAGGGGCAGCCAACTAATGAAGAGAAGGCGCCCAGAACGTCAGTGTCAGCTAGGGATCCACAAAGAGGACAACATTCAGGTGCACAGCATGTATTTGAGATGGGGGGCTGCAGCCTGAGTCTATTTGGTGAGACGGTCTGTTCTATTCAATGTCATCCATTGTGCCTTCCTCCTCGGTGCGTGGCGACGTGCGAGTCGATCCATTTTCCTACGTTATGAGCTTGGCAAATTTCAAAGCAGCCTTCGGGTCTGTGAAGTGATGTTTTGCCACCCTGTGTGAGGCGCAGTTTAGCAGGGTATAGAAGGACGTAGGTGACATCAATCTTTTGCAGTAGCTGTTTGGCGGGGAGGAACTCTTGGTGTGCAGCCTGCACGGAGGGTGTAAAGCCTGAGTAGAAAGCCAGCGTGTTTCCTCGGAAGTGCGTTTCCCTTTGTTCTCAGGCCTGGCGCAGCACAGCATCCTGGTCCTTGTAATTGAGCAGGTGGGCCACAATGGGTCTCCTGTTAGTCCCAGGAGGTGGTCTGGGTACCAGCGTGCGGTGGGCTCATTCCACGATAAATACTGAGGAGAGGTGCCTCCCAAAGAGGTCGCCAAGCATGGTTTCCACATAGTTTGAGAGGTCCTGGAGGATAAATCTTTTAAAACCAATGTACATGATCATTTTATTTGGCTTTTAGGAGTGAGGGGCATGTTTTCAGGGAGGGTAATCCCACTGAAGTCTATGGGAGGGATTTCACTTGTTTGGAAGGTGGAAATACGCTGAAATGGAGGGTAGCAGCTTCCAAATGAGGGAGAGTTGAGATATGTGCCTACACAAGATGTCACAAGCAAGTATGTTAGAGGGAGTGGACCTTGACTTGCAGGTCAGACACGTGCATTAACCTTCAGAGTTCAACTCCAGCTCTCTTTTCTTTTAGAGACCAAAACATTTGTTTCCTCTGGACTGCTTTCTCTGAGTGCAAATAAACTGCTAGGTGTGTCCAGGAATTCACAGCATTAAGGTGAACAGGACACAGACAGCTTCCCCATTCTCGCCTTAAAAGCCCTGATCATAGGAAGTGCCCCACGAGAGCACTGTGTCACGCCACTCAGAAAAGCAGCATGCAGGAAAGGCTCTGTACAAGGAGATGTCCCTTTTATTCACTCCCCCGTGTAATAACTCTCCTCCAATACCACTGAACCTTGCAGTGCAATGAGTCTAAGCATTATTATTTCTGCTGGGACCAGTGATCTGGCCATTGTAATGGGTACTTTCATCATATCCATGTCCCCCAGTCAATTTAGTGAAGTTGCTGCCCCCTGAGATGAATTGTTAACCTTTCTGGCTATGCAGTGAGTAAGCTATTGCCTTACTGTTGGAGAAACTGTTTGCAGCTAATCAGTGGCTTCCGAACCCACCAACCTGTATAGCGTCCAAGTTTCCGAGGTTGATGTGAGATCAGCTCACGAAGCTTCTTTACTGTCTGAGGATTGTAGTCCTGGTTTTTTATAAAGTAATAAAAAAGACTAACAGTCCCAGAATGTAAACAAAATGCCTGGACTAGAATAGCTAGTCATTCATGGATCTGGAAAAGCTTGCAGGGTGACAAATTCATACTAAAGAGGCAGGTAGGTTCACCCTCTGCTACATATATCCTGACCATGAAGGCGTCGCTGACACCGATGACACCTGGTCTGCCTCAAGCCCCTCTAAATTAAAAGAGAGTCTTTCTTTGTCAGAATGCTCACTGCATTGACCTGAAATTTATGGCTAGCACAAGTTCTATTATTATTTTACTCCCATCTTTCTTATGGTGTCCCACTAATGCACCCCTTCTTGGGCAACGGTTGATGCTTCCCAATCTTAAATATGTGCCTTAGCGAGTGGCCTCAAGCTCACCCTGTATAGTCTCTTGCACAGAACAACCTGAAACTGGAATCTAATTAAAGGTGATCCGTATGCATGACTCAGGAATGTTTAACTCTCGATTGGTTTCATGTCAACTAATGCTATGAATGAATGACTCGAGGAATACCGTGGGTCTTGTAAATCAGCTGGTGACTGCTATTTCCACATATCTGCGGCCTGCAAAGAGGCCTTCCTATCAGCTTGTGTACTGGCTTAGTAACTCGGAATGCCACAGAGAATGCTAACATGAGAGTTGCTTTAAACAGCAGTGTCTCAAATTCTGCCTAAAATAAGGTGAGGACACCTAAGTGACTCACAATGGGTGTTGGAATTAATGCAATTCATATGATGTGACAGTAACTAAGACTTGTCCTACATTGTCTCTTTTTTATTTTTACAGAGACTACACTCGATTTCCGAATACGGCATGGCCCTCTCATTGTATCATAAATGCATTGCAAGCTTGTTGAATTATTGAAATAAGTTAAACTATGAATCGTTAATCACAAAGGTCTTTCCCTGATAGAGAGCTACCGTTGGCCCAGAGGAAGACCTCAACTAGCACCGTCCCACTTCACAAGCTCGAAACGAATTGGCAGTTGTTATGAGGACCATACCCAAGGAATGTGGACAATTGGACAACAATGAGGCCATTTATTAACTTCTATTACTAAATCCTTTATCTAAGGACAGACTACTTTGCGAGGCCTACTTGCCCTCATAGGGATAGAATTGATTGTTTTAGACTGTTGTGTAACACAAATCTATTTAACTGTGTGTGTATGGTTGGCATTAATGAATAACGGCATGGAGCCAAAATGTTTAAGAGAGGTTTGTTTATGGTCTGGTTTGACAGCGCAGCTATCGCCAGACAATTATATGAGAATTCCAGCAGAGGGGCTTTTGCCCCGCCCATATGTTGGGAACCAGGAGTACATATTTTAATTGGGCAAAATTTGTGCACGTCCACAAAAAAAGTATCTGCTCTCCACACAGCTGTGATCGTTTTGTTTATTTATCCAGCTGTCTGATGTTGAACTTTCATGGGCACACTCATGCTATTAAATTGTCATAGATAACTAGATCATTTATGGTGGTTTTCTCTGACAGCAGCACAGATGGGAGGAGAGCAGTCATTAAACTACATGGAATTTTAGGATTGACAGTCTAGCTAACACCTGACCTTTTAAAGTACACTAATATTATTGTACAATTATTTGCTTCTCCACAAATACATATCCAATCCCATGTTATCTACTTGTAATGCTTCTCATTACCATACAACATTCTTTTACAGCCAGACCTATTGGCATTGCCATTGCTTGTTTTTGTATGTTGGTTTCACACACAGGGGTATTTGCACTAAAATATGTTGCATAAACTGCTTTATAGTTTAAGAATATTGATCCAAACAAACACTGAAGTAATATATATATATATGAGTGTGTGCTGGTATATAATAGCGAACCTAAACAATGCAAAAGAATTGATACCCAAGACAGGAATAACGTCCAAGTGCGCATGTGTTTATGAAGTGATTCTTAATTGATGCCTACAGAGGGAACTGCTTTGCATAAATGTATAGTTTGTATCCCATCCTCAGAGGCCTTGGCTGGATCGCCACTTAATTGTAAGGGCTACTGAGGCAGTAGGCACTGGCTGTATCTCTTCACTTCTGTCCTCCTTCTGTAACTGGGTCACAGAGCACTGATCTGCTTAGTTTTGGCTTCTCATTTACACTGAGTGCTTTTCATGCTATGACTGCTCCATTGTAGGAGTTGGTAGGATTTGAAGGAGTCTCGCTCTCCCCTATGATCTGCTGTAAGAGCTGAACTCTCCCTTGAGCGCTCAAAGCTTCTTTTGAAAAGTTCAATAAACTGCTCCAGATATAAACCCAATCCTGTCCAAGGTCACTTAGGCAGCTACCTTCCATTATTGCGAGTGAGAATGTTAACACCACAGTTTTGCTCTCTCTTCTTAAAGCGCTTTTTCTTGGAGGATCGTGTAGATTGCCTCTGGGGATGGGGATCCAACCTCTCGGGGCTACCAGTGCCCAATCCAGCTGCCTTTAATTTTACTGCTCTCCTCGCTGATCCCAGACAACACAACGCTAATGCTCTCCCATTCACTGCTTTTCAGCTGCCACGACTCACAGACCTCCCTTTGAAGTCAAGAGGGGTCTGACGCAAACAACACTCTTCCGTTGTGCCTCACTCATGCTCCATTGCCGACGTGAATGGACCTCTCGCCTTCAGTGCTCTTATTGGCCCTTCATCAATGCCCAACTATCCAACATGGAAGCAGAAGATCTCGCACAGCTTCTGTGACCCACCAAACATTTCTTCAAATTTCAAGTGCACACTGAGGCCTTTCTGCCCATTGTTGTACCCTCTGAAAGCAAAAGGTAAAGGACAGGGGCTGGATACTGCATAGATGGTCTTCAGCAATTGATGGTTTTAACTAATTATTAGCCAGTGGAGACCATTCTCATGGAAAATATATATACAGAACATTTGCAAATCCAGATCACAATGCTTGATGCTTTCTTTCATATTTTGATAAAGGCCTGGTGATTAGTAGGGACTGTGAATGCTTTCTCTATAGAAAAATAAATGGAAGCATGCATGAACAGCTGCAAAACCCGTAGTCTCAGTGTGAGACTATGCCATCTTTGGCCTTGTTGGGGTTTGACTGGCATAGGCAGGAGCTCCACTGCTGTGAAGCCATACCGAGGTCTCTTCGGGCTCCTTTGCCTTCTGCATCTTTCAAGCTCCTTTGTGAAAATATACACCAACAGTTCCTTACCTGCTGAACCTGAGTTTCTGTGCAAAAGTGTTGGATTTTGTTTTAGGTAATTGCTTTTAGTTTAAATTAGTTTCCTGTGTAAATATTAAAGATTTTTCTTAATAAGTTGGGCATTTCTGTTGCTACAGGATTGCTATTTTACTCTTAGCAGGAATAGGCAAAAAATGTAATTGAACTTGACTTTGAGTGTACAATTGTTGGATTTTATTTCAGGAAAAACATTCTTGTTTCAGTTAATTTTCTTCCTGAAACGTTAAAGGTTGTGCATTTTAAATTATACATTTCTGCTGCTACAACAAATCTGTGCATGAGGTATGCAGGTAGATTCTTACACAACGATGCCTACTGTTGTTTGGTTAAAGGGTTTAATAGTGAACCAGTTGGAAGGGTCTTGGAACAAACATCAACTGGCATAAAAAAAACTCATAGACTCGGCAACTACAGGCAAGAGACCTTAGAACATATTCTATACATTTGTCTGAGCTTAAGAGATATACGAAGCAAGTATCTTCTGTAAATATTCTGAAATTAACCCCTTGCGCATTGAGAGAAGCAACTGAGATGTGCTTTAAGTTACAAACAGTTTCATCGGAAAACTGATACATTTCGTGGACGTCACATATGGCAGAATTAAAGAAGCTGTTCACAACCTGTGAATCTGGTTGGCAGAACAGTATATCTCATGTGTATATTTATATATTTACATAGTCAGTGAATCCACAGATACACCGATATCACAAACAGAATACATCGGCTTAAAATTACAAATTAGACGAACCATTTAAAGTATACCATTAAACATCCTCCACTCAACCCCGCCTCAAGTTGTTATTTGATAAAAATAAAATCATTATAATATCAAATTTCCAGATAGATGATCTAATACCATACTTAAAAAAATTATGTATTTAAAAAACAAAAATGCGTACAGGTAAACATCCGCCACTCAACCCCGCTTCAAGTTGCTATTTGTTAAAAAGAAAATCATTTAAAATGTTAATTTACAGATAGATCATCTCATAATATCATTTAAAAAAATGCACAGCCACAAACACTCTTGGAGCCACCAACAATGCTTTTTCCAAAAAGTGCAAAGTGCTTTCCCCAAACTATTTTAAACTGGTTCAAAAACGTAGTTAAAAATTTAAAATTTAAAATGACATAAAAAACGTTTTCATTGATAAACCATACTAACAGATGGTAGATTAACGGTTCTCTGACAGAATAACAATGTAAAAAATATAGAAGTAAAAATATCGATGAAAAAATATAGAATGCAAAAATATCGACTCCCTACACTTAAACAGGTAAGTACAAAAATATCGAAATAAAAATATCGATGTCAAAAATATAGTTGTACAAAATATCGATTTTTATACATATATATAAATATATGCAAAACAAATCTCCTTCCGTAAAAGTAGACAAGGGGACACGGCGGGGCTGTGAAGGCTCCGTTTATTTAAAAAACCCGGCATGACGCGTTTCGGCGACTGCCTTTTTCAAATGCCTCGGGTGATCTGGGGCTTCAATTCACTCTGTGTGAGCCCATCCTCCTAAAGTAGTGTGGGGCACACCTGACTCACATTACATCAAGGACACTCACGCTGTTCAGTGTTCAGAGACTGCAAGTCCCAGCATGCAGTTAGTCTGTGGCGCTAAGGAGTGTCTTTGTCAGCCTTATTGTTGAATACTCCAAGTGAGAGGCTGAATAATGTGGTGCAGGCTGAAACCTTGACACAGTGCTGGACAATGAGACGGTTTCTCCGCCCTCACTTCCATTATATAAATATATATATATATTTTTGAATATGTTAAATAAAATTAATATAAAAAATAAGTAGATTTAATATACATTTTAACAAATAAACTTAATTAAAAAACTTAAACACACATACATAAAATTAATATATATATATTTACTTTAAAACAATTAATGAACTATTAATTGTAATTTATTTTATAATTTTAAAATTATATAAAAATTTACAAATATATATATATATATATATATATATATATATACCAATAACATAAAATCTAATTAAAAAACATTCTATTATAAATTAAAACATTAAACTATTTAAAAATCTTTAAACTTAATTTTCCCACTCCAGTCAGTGCAACAGTAGGGAAAGTGTTGGATAGCGGAGGGGTAAAAATCACTATTCCCACTCCAGTGAGTGCAACACTCGGGAAAGTGTTGGATAGCGGAGGGGTAAAAATAACTATTCACACTCCAGTGAGTGCAAAAGTAGGGAAAGTGTTGGATAGCGGATAGGTAAAAATTACTATTCCCAGTTCCAGTGAGTGTAACTGTAGGGAAAGTGTTGGATAGCAGAGGCGTAAAAATTACTATTCCCACTCCAGTCAGTGCAACAGTAGGGAAAGTGTTGGATAGTGGCGAGATAAAATTTACTATTCCCACTCCAATCAGTGCAACAGGAGGGAAGGTGTTGGGTAACGGAGGGGTAAAAATTACTATTCCTACTGCAGTCAGTAGGGAAATTGTTGGATTGCGGAGGGGCAAAAATTACTATTCCCACTCCAATAATTGTAACAGTATGGAAAGAGTTGGATAGCGGAGGGGTAAAAATTGCTATTCCCACTCTAGTGAGTGCAACAGTAGGGAAAGTGTTGGATAGTGGTGGGATAAAATTTACTATTCCCACTCCAATGTGTGCAACAGTAGGGAAAGTGTTGGATTGCGGAGGAGTAACAATTAATATTCTCACTCCAGTCAGTTCAAAATTAAAAACAAACAAAATATTAACAACAAAAATATTTAAAAAAACAAAATAAATAAAACATATAAATATGTTAAAAGTTAAAATACAAATATATTTAATATTAAAAAAGTAAAAGAAATGTTAGTGTTAAACACATTTGACAAGTACCTACAAATATTATATTAAATGAAATAAAAAATAATTTTTAAACAAATACATTTTTATTAGAAGTTATTTAGAAACAAAAACATTAATTATTACATAAATTTACTTTTTTTTTTTATTTCCTACCCTATAACATCACACAATTCACAACACACATCTAAAAAAAAATTTAAATGTACTTCCATAATTAACATAATTAATTACCAATTAAAGAAATATTATTAATCAAAAAAACAAATTAATGCTCAGAATTATTTTTTAACTTCCCACACTTTACCCCTATGATCCCCACAACTCACAGCTAAAATTAAACTGTAAAAAAATTAATTACACAATTAAAACGTATTTACAATTAAAAAACTAATAGTACTTAACTAATTGTAAAGTAAGTAAAATTAATTTATTCCCCACCCTTTACCCCTATAAAAGGAAAACCCACACACACAAAAATATAAATTACCCTAATTAAATATCAATTAATTCATATGAATGATCAACTAATTATTAATTAATTAAACATAAATTACTTCCCACCCTTTACCCCTAAACCCCACAACCCACACCTAAAATTAATTAGACAATTTACATATTTAATTTTCAATTAATTAATATTACTTAACTACTAATTATTAATTAAATAAATATAAATTACTTCCCACCCTTTACCCTTATAAATCCCACAACCCGCACATAAATTAATTACACAATTTCCATAATTAATTTACAATAAATTAATATAAATTAACTATTAATTAATCAAAAATAAATTACTTCCCACCCTTTACCCCTATAAATCCCACAACCCACACCAAATTGTTTTTACATAATTACTTTAATTAATTACCAATTACTCAATTAATATTAATTAGCAACTAATTAATAATTAATTACAAATAAATTACTTCCCACCCTTTACCCCTATAAACCCCACAACCTGCACTTAAAATAAATTACACAATTACAAAAATAACACAATTACCATAATTAACAACCAATTAATAATTATCAATAAATTACTTCCCACAATTAACACTATAAAAGCTCAATTAAATAAATATTAATAAATAAAAAATAATCATGAATTTATTATAAATAAATTACTTCCCACCCTATCCCCTATAAACCCACAACCAGCAACGGAACTAAAAAATGCCAAATTAAATTAAAATAAAATTGATAACTACTAAAGATTTAACACATATATTAAAAAACAAACAATACTTATACAAAAAACATACATCACATACATGTAAAATATAAACTAAAATACATAACACTAATTTTAAAAATCGATATTTTAAACAACTATATTGACTTCTATATTTTTAAAAACAATATTTCTTACCTTAAAATCGATATTCTTGACCACAATATTATTTTTTGATTATATTATTGCAGACGATATTTCTGTGTCACGATATTTCCAACTCGATATTTGTGTAAGTCGACATTTCCAACTCAATATACTGTCTCAATACCAGATTAACATTAAAAATGTGCATCTATGAGAAATGGAGAAACCGCAATACAAAGTACTGAACTGGTTCCAAAAAAGGGCCATCTCTAAAGTTTCACAGACTGCACTTCCAACACGTAACACGCCGTGTGGCGCCTACTGCACATTATTAGTATGCACCGTGACAGCATACTGTGCACTGATTGCACTTTAGCACAAATTTGTTTTTAAACAGGTTTATAATACTTTCAAACTATAAAAAGCAATAACTTTGTTTTAAAAGAAATTATATTTACGCTTTGCTGATGTTTTTATTGTAATGATTTTTAAAATTTACACAATAAAGTGATACATACAACCTTTCTTGGACTGCGCGTTGCTGTGTCTTTCTATGGTTTCAGCTGGCATATAAGACACATTCAACTGTCAAATGTGTGACCTTTGATTAACACTTTCTGGGAAGTAAATCAAAACAAGAGCCAGTGTTTGAGTGTCTCTCTTTGAATTTTCTGTTACTGCATCCAGACATATCACACAACAATGACCATATGCCTAAAACAAGCGAGACCTATTGGTGCTGCCTGTGCTTCCTGGCAGGATCAGATCTGTAAGCAATAATATTTAAATTCTGCGAATTATTACTAGTTCTGAGGAAAGGGGTAGTGGCCTTTGCAGTGCCTCAGTCTCATGTTCTCCCCTTCACACCACTTTAATCTGCAGACTTTCAATCTGACACTTTTCTCCCAACATATTTCTGAATTCCTCTAGCTTCATATCTCACGTGTCCTCTCCTGCCTCTTCACCACTGTCATTTCACTCTCACTCTGCATGTATTTCCTTGCATTGCCCCCTTCACAGATCTCTTTCAGTATTTCGACAACAGCGCACACCCTTCACACAGAATGTTAACTACAAATGGCGCTGAGATTTGCCACCAAGCACTTTTTTAAGTAATTGCCCTTTATTTTTAAGTCCAGGCAGGTAAAAATATCTGAAGCATAAACCTAGAACTGCAACACATAAAGAAATCAGCAAGAAAGTATATCAGAGCTGTCTAAATCGTGTCAGAATGATTATCAGAGCAAACAGAGAGATGATTGCCATGTTACAAAAGTATCCTGACAATTTTACAAGAGTTATTTTTCACCTACCAGCTCTTGACTGTTCTAGAACAGCATAATGTAAATAATTTGACGTTATGTTTTTTCTTAGAGAGATGGCAAACCTAATTGGTATGTGAGAACTGCTCTGCCGAAAAGCAACAATTGGGGCAGGCAATGTAAGAAACTCTTACTCACTTCAGTGAAAGTAAAAAACTTAGCTAGACCCAGCCAAATTTCCATAGCAACAGCAATTGTCTGGCTGCTGAGTTTATCTAATGCTGCAGTGCTACAGCACCTAGTTGTGCATAAGGGAGCTACAATTATATGTGACATTAGTACTTTAGTGCAGTGATGCGGACACCAGCACTAAAATGCATCAGTCAAACTAGTCATGCATGGTACTTTGCAGGGCTGCCAAAAATATCCCAAGACTGATGTTTGTGCATTAAATAAGCCATCTGAACTATTACGAGAAAAGTTATACTTTTGCCAAATATTGTACAACTGGAGTTAGAATATGTCCCTGCATGGAGAATCATGCCTGCTGAAAATTAAAGGTAAAAAACCTCACGCCTTTGCTCAAGAAGCATACATCGGAGATAGAAAGATAGAACCACGGCAAACCGAAGAGCAGTGTCAAGTATAATAGTCGTGCTTTTTTACAGCCTCATCTGATGTCATGAGCAATAGTTGCAAAAAATGCATGCAGTTTACCTTCGCATCCATATCGGTGTTAATAAGGTTGATGCCGGCAACAAGGTGATGGTTGGAAACTCTGCATGTATGGAAAAGGTGGTCTGGTTGCTAATTTGCTGATCCTGTGAAGAATTCCTGAGATTCATCCATGGAGATGTAGTCTTCAGATGGAAAGGTCGACAGGTGTGGACTCAATGTTGAATCCAAATCTCTGTTTGGCCGTGTGAGTCTACAGATCTCCTATGCTGGTGCTTCTCGTGCCACGGCCAACATCACTGCTTTATGATGCCAGTGAACTGAGGTATCTAGGTCCTAGGTGAGCTCAGTAGAAACAGATGTTTCAACATGTGTGGCTGCTTTGGGTGTCAAGGATGAGTATCCTAACTGCAGCACCACTGCATAGGGTTTGACATTTGTGACCTTGTGCTGAATTTGCAGCCTCTGAAACCTAGAAAGACTTGGAAGATGTCTGTGAGAGAGAGAGTGATATTCTTCATTCCATGCATCAGAAACCTTGAGAACAGTTTACACGAAATAGCAAGAGTAGTTGGGCTTCTATCCTCCTCCTTCAAGCAGTATCACCAGGCCCGCTACACTACAGTGCCTTCCAAAGACTGAAATCCTTAGGTTTAAAGAAGGGCCTATGGTATTCAGATACAATCCCCTTATCGTAAGAGGCCCGAAAGGACCTCTGTGGTGGTGGTGGAACAATTTCGACAGTTGGAATGGCAAGGCAATCTTCGGGAACACCCCGGAGCATACTGTGGAGTCAGACGCAAGCAATTTAGGTTGGGGCACCAAAATGGGAAAGATAGAGACAGGGGGGAAGTGGTCCCAAGAGGAACTAGATTCTTTGGTACATTACTCTATGCTCATGTCAAGGGCTGTGAGTTGAACAAATACAATGGTAAGGTTTTCCAATAATTGGTAGCTGTGCTTCATGCTCGGTGTCAGGATGTAGTGCTTCCTTTTCACTACTCGCACAAGAGGGGAAGATGAGGGTCCAGCCCAGGCCCTTACAGTTTAGAGGAATTGGAACTACTCTGTCCAATTGTGGCATCATTTCCGGTCCTGAACCAGTGTCTTCTGGTAGTAATAGAACCCCAACTTCCGACCAGGAATCACAAAGCATATAAACATCAAGGAGGTGCACTGCCTATGTGTATCTCAGTTGTTGCTGATTTCTAAAGAACCTAATGTTCGTAATTCTTGCTTTGAGGGACAGAGAAAGAAGAAGGGGCTGGTGGGACTGGAGTGACACCTACATCTGCCAGCCTAGAACCAACCTGGGAAACAACCTAGCGGATCATTGCAGCCAATGATTCATCTGCTTTCAGTACCTTGATTCCATAATTATTCTCTACCTCAACTGAGATCCAAATAAATCACTGTTTTTTAATACTATCTGCTGCACTAATCTGTTCAATAACATTACATTTACTTTCAGAAACAAGCATTGGCAAAGCCAACTACTCTGACTTACAACTGAAAGACCTTTTTTCTTGATTAATGAGTTTGTGAGTGTATTGGAGTGTATCAGCAAGTGGGTGAATAGAAAGAACAAACCAATGGTTGGATGAATGGATGCATGAGTGTAGAGATGAGTGATTGAATACATGAATTATGAATCACTGAGTGCAAACCTGTAGGAAGGGATTCACTAGTGAATTGGGTACAAGCAGGGTGGCACATGCTGTCAGCAAGACCAATAATACAATAATATATAACATAAACTATGAGGTGCAGCTTAGTAAAAGCTTCGGTTACTTACCGGTAACTTTCATTATCATTTGTCCGTAACATCCTCATCACAGTCATTACTACTGAGGCGATTCCTACCTCATGGTGGGGGGAAAAAACGGATGTAGGTGCAGTCAATAAAATAACCTGCCTATTCCTGCATGTCTATATATGGGTTGACTTCCCAGAATTCCTCCTAATCCTACCAAGCCAAAAGAGGCTAGCAGCCCAGGGAGGGTAGGTGGGTCATATTGACTGTGAAGCGGACGTTGGAAACTAGGGATAATGAAGAATATTGGTAACTAATTGGAGCATTATACCAAGTCCTCGTCCCAGCCATTTCTATCGAGGTATAGCAAAGCTTCTGCTGGCGCACAGTACAATAATTCATCAATCTTCACTGTGAAATACAAATAAACTTTAATAATGAATAAAGATGCCAATATGTAGAAGCTAAATTATAACATCATTTATAACAACAGCGAGCAGCCTGGCCTGTCCCTGATGGGGCAGAACCCCTCCCCCCATTTAGGTGAGTTTTGTGATGGAGGATCCTGCATAGGACACATGCATGGGCACACAATCACGGGGGTACACCACTACTCCCCATGTTAGACAGCCCTTCTAAGGATGCATCACCACGTGGCCTCGCCACACAATCATCGATGTGATGCATGTTTGGGATATGGAATTGTTTATTTTTTAACAGGAAGGTCCAAAATTATTTATAAAAATCCTCACGACCACTGTGTTTTTACTCTGTCCTTTCCAGGTGCTCGCTATCCTGTTTTTCTACCCCCATGATCTCATGGTTTCTCTACCACTTTGAACCAGGCCATATCTATGATGCTTATTAACAATCTTTTGATTCATCTCTTACAGGTGCACTATTTTCCAGAAGGTATAATATACCTCTTGTTTTCACCAAACATTAGGACTACTGTTGAGTCCTGACTTAAGGGGACGTGACTTTTCCTTTTTTGAACCCAATACACACCGCCCCCTTCGAGTAGATAAGGATATATAGGTCCTGAAGAAATGCCTAGATCCATACGGACTGAATAAGGCATGAAACATGTCGACCCACTGCACAATTCACTGATTCAATAACTGAAGCAGGTTTAATTTTTCCTCTTCAGTTTACGACTTTTTAGTCAGTGTTTTTACTCATGGCCCAGGTACTCCGTGAATAAATTATCTTTGGAGTATCCAGTAGCCATTTTTAACCACACACACTATCCCACTTCTACTCACTACACATAGGCTCCCTCTACAACATCTTTTAGCTTCATGACGGCAAACTGAGAAAACCTCCGGCAAAGAGCCCCCCTGTGGGGCCCACTGGGCATTGCATCGCCGGCCCAACGAGGAGCTGCCCTATGATGAAGCATGACACCCCTCGGGGTGTGTGAGGTCCCTTGCTCCGTATTGGAGCTATCCCTGTACAATCATGCATGGTCTTGTCTTATCTAGCACCTGTCGGTAACTGACACAACATTCTTGGCCTGTCACATTCCTTCCCCTTCCCCCATAGGAACAGCGTACTTTCTCGTTTTACCAACATCATTTAGTTCCCATAATTTACTGTCTTCAGTACATTTGGCCCAAAATTTCCATCATCTAACCCCGACCCCAGCATTTCATAGTGATTCAGAAAAGTGTGAGGAGATGCCCATGTTCCTCCCTTGCAAATTTCCATTGAGGATACGCCCAAGAGACTGCAACACCTCTGGTTATCTACCCGTAATCTTTTCTGGGGAGGAATGTTAGCTGTAACATAAGCAGAGGAAATAGCCTCCCTAATCCATCTACTGATAAGAGATGTTAGAGGCTTTTTGCCCTTGGTTTGAATTCCCAAATGTAGCAAACAAGTGATCAAATTTTCTAAAGGGCCTTTTTGTTACAAATAAATCAAACATCTGGAAGAAAAATCTCTTGATCTCCGTTGGATAGAGAAGCAGCCTTTGGAAGGAATTAAGGAGTAGGTCTAAAAACAAGTCCAAATTCTAAGACTCTAGGAAAAGGAGGTTTGAACAAAAGAGCTCCAAGTTCCCCAATCCTCCTTGCTGATGTAATGGCAACTAAGAACAGCACCTTTAAAGTAAAGACTTTCGTCTCAATAGATTTCAAAGACTCACAGGAATTTTCTGAAGAGCCTTGAGGACTGAACAAAAAATCCAAGGAGGGAAAAAGGATGAATCAAAGGCCCAGACAGTGAAAATCACATAAGCCATCGAAACCCTTGGACCTCATTCTACAAGGTTCTCTAAAAGCAGCTCTAATAGCTGCCCACTGAGCTCTTACAGTAGCTACAGATAATCCTTACTGAAAGCCATCAAACAAAAACTGTAGAACCATGTTGATGTTACATTCTACTGGTGAGATGGATTTCACCAAACACAAGTCCTGAAAATTCTTCCAGCGTTTGGAATAGACCTTAAGAGTGGAAGGATGTCTGGATTGCTGAATCAAAACTGCTAAATGATCAGGAATCTCCTTGTTTAACAGTCCACACCTTTCAAACTCCATGCTGATGGAGGCACATTTTGAAGAGGAAGACAACCCAGGGAAAGAACAGGAGAAGAAACAGGAGAAATCCTTCAAGGGGGTGTGAGTGCCATGGACAGAGGAAGAGAGACCCAAGATCTCTTCGGCCAGTGTGGAACCACCACAATTACTTTTGCTGCAACCAGGGGCGGCTCCCCTGCTAAGGCGCGTCGCCCCACTCCTCTCAGAGCAGAGCAGCAAAAATAAAATGATAATAATATGGTTATTATCATTTTTTTTGTAGCAGCTGGGTTGGTGCAGGGCTTATGGCACAGGGGGAGGAGTAGTGTGCACACTCCCTAAGTGCCCTCTTGGGCCAACCAAACAGTCAGGCATACTTTGCATGTTCCCCACCATGCTGTATTACACTGCCTGGTGAGGAACATGCAAAGCCTACCTGCCCCAGTCTGAGCGCCCAGACCAATCATAATGCTGTATTGCAGCGTTGTGATTGGCTCAGGGAAGCCTGGAAGCCAGGTGCTTCCTGATGCCGGGACTGCAGGAAGAAGGAAGCTGAACAAGAATGAGGAGAGGCTGCGGCCGGAGAAAAGGTAACTGGTATTTTTTTAAATTATTTTTTCTCACCTCCCCCCGCCACCCCGGTTCCTCTACCTCTATTTCCTGCCAGCCGCTACTGACTGCACCCTCCTGAAATTTTTAGAAGCAGACGAGTACTAAAAGGAAAAGGAGGGAAGGCATGAAGAAGAAGAGGAGGCCAAAGAATAGATACGACATCCACTCCCCATTAACCCTTTAATGGAAGACGAGAGCAAAAGTTCTTGAGATGTGAATTGTGAGAAGAGGTAAAGAGATCTTTTCGGGATTTCCAAATCTGTGGCATATCTCCTGAAAACAGCTTAGGTAATACATAGATCCTGGGAGGTAGAGAATTTGCAGCTCAGGAACCCTGCCACCTAATTCTCCTTTCCTCTGATGTACTTGGCACTTAGAGTTAGCAGATTCTGTTCTGACATACTCTGACAAACTTGTTATCCTCACTGCTACTGCATTCAGGGATGTGGATCGCAATATCCATTTCTGGGACATATGCCAGTGCAAAATGATTGTCCTGATAAGAAGTAGGCAAACCACTGAAAGCTCGAGCCAGGCTTGAGCCTGATCCCTGCTCAGCTAGAGGTCCTCTTGGACCCACAAGCTTAAAACAAGTTGAGCTTTTAAGTGGCTTCTGCCTGCCACCCACGCTCTAACCTCAAGTGCCAAGAAAGATAAAGCAAAAATAATAAAACAGAAGAACTATTTAGCCATTGGGCGGCTGAAATGTACAATTGCAAACATTCAAACCAGGATCAATCCCGACTTTCCTGCTCCATTGGATGATCCTAGGTGGATATTTTATTTCTCAGAGCCTCCTTTTTCTTTATCATATAAGGAAGGACGCTCAAATACATGATTTCAGGGTGTGCTCTGTATAAAAGCCTCTCTTGTGGTTGATTTAATACACTACAATCTGCAAAAACATTCTAGGCCACACATAGCGAACCCATGACAATGGGCCTGCTTTTATTTCAATCATTTCATTGTCATGAAGGCAGGGACGGGGCATGAATGTTTTACAGTTCATGTTTAAAATTATCAGCGCCTCTTATTGCAGTGATATAATCTGACGGGTTAAAGTGATAAACTACAGCATGTTAACGAAAAATGTAATTTTGAAGAGACGTCATAGTTTTAAATAATGTTTGTTGCTCAATTTACACTCAAAAATTGTCAGGGTTCGTCTCGTGTACGGGTTCTTAGAGCCAAGTCAGACCCTGGGCTCAGATCTGGCTTCCTCATATTTTGTCGATTCATCCACCTCTAGTCCTGATCTCCGGTTCAAAACATGTTGATTTAGTAAAGGTGTTTTCAAATCAATTAAGCTCTTCCTAATGGCTTTTATGTAGGTATCTATCTCTAGTTTGATGATTGATTTTGTTCCATTTAATTTGATTGACGCAGACTATTTCCCCTGCACTGGCAGATCTGATAGAGTTGCACCCCATCCTATAAGACTTGCATCCATTGTTACTATGCACGGAGGGGAAGGAGCTCAGGGGAATCCTTTCTCTTGCGATATTTTCTTTAGCCACCACTGAAGCTGCAAAGAGATGTGGTTAATCACTGAAATAGACTTCTCGAACTCCATTGATGATGGTTTCCAGTACTTGAGCAGATGGATTAAGAGCGGTCTGAGATGTAGTCTGTCCCACAGCACTAAGAAGTCACATGATGTAATGTGTCCTCAAACCTTTAACCAAGTTCTTACTCGTGCATGAGTCTGAGAAAGAAGAGAGATAACAGCCTTCCTCAACCTCTCTGCTCTTTCTTGTGGTAGATAAACCAATTCCAGATCCATTCTGAAATGAGCACCTATAAAACGTAGATCCTAAGAAGGAATCAGATGACATTTTGGGAGATCATCAGCAGTCCATGCTTGGAAAGAGAGCTCATCATAACTTTTAACTCTTGTAGGGCTAATACCTTTGAGGGAGTTGCCAGGAGCGAGTCGTCCAGATACGGAAAAACCAGGAGACCTTGAAAATGTGATAGAGATCAAGGGAGACATCAGAGGCGCCTCCTCACTTCTTGAGTTCCGCAAGAAGCTGAAGACCTGGCTCTTCGTATAAGCACCTTGGGGACCACACACATATACACCTGCACAAGCACCTGGATACCCTCTCGGGTGATTAGTGTGCTATACAAATTAAAATAACATAACATTCTTGTGAACACTCTCAGGGCAGATTTGATCCAGAATGGCAAGACCTGGAACTGATAATGTTTTCCAAAGATGACATGTCTCAGAAACTTCTGATGGGACAGGACAACTTTATAGGAATATGACAGTATGCATCCATGAGGTCCATAGTTCTCAGTAATGTCCCTGGATGGATTAGAGACATGATCTTATGAAGAGTCTCCACCTAGAAGCAGATTCTTTTTATCCACTTGTTGATATTTCTTAAGTCTATGATCAATCTGAATCCTCCTTCAGCTTTTGGGACTTGAGTTTTAAGTAAATTCCTCTGTTCTGCTGACTTTTTGGAAACATCGAATGTGCCTTCTTTAAAAACAAGGGCATGAATTGTTGACTTCATTGTTGTTAACTTAAAAAGGATATTGAGGATTTGGCATATGAATGATCCTCTTAAATGGAGGAGGAAAAGAGAATTCAACGTGTGCAGCCTTCCTTTACTACTTTACTACTCTATCGACAACACCTTCTTTCTGATTTTTTTTCCCTGTCGTAAGGTGGGACTCACCTCAGTACTAATGACTGCGACAAGGACTCAGGACGCCACAATCACACAAGTGCGACACCTGCTAGAGTTGGGAAGAACATCAAGTCCTTTTCTTGAATAACTTGTCATAATCAGGGCACTGGCAACTGTATTTTCCATTCCTATATTTCCCACAGCATCTTTACTATCCCAGCTACTTTTGGCTCCCAGAGTGGATTGCAGTACTCAGTGTGAGCTAGCATTGCTTATTGCAAGAGAACACATCAACACATGGGTACCCCACCATAGTCACATTCTAAGGCTTCAAACTCTGTAACACTAAAGTACATCATCTAATACAAGTTGAACTTTCCTCGGAGGCAAATACAAAACAAGCAGACAATGAGCATCTCACGGGTACACACATGGTAGACCCAGGGGAGGCATACATCATACCTACCTGTAGACACACATTTGGGAGCACACACTGCAAAGACTGTAAACAGAAAGGCGGTTATGTGTACACACACCTCCAGTTGAGAGGATGCTGGGAGCTCACATACAGCTGGTAATGACCCACTAACATTCAGCGTGGTGTAGCCACAGCAGCTAAGCTCAACCAGGATGTGGGCTACAAGGCATGGCGCACAGCTGAGGGTTTAGCTAAGTGTACTAGGCAGAGAACACAAAAGGTACCATGGGGTCGCACACACGTAGGAAGAAGCATGTAGCCAGCTGGATCTGGGAGTGTACAAAGGGAAGACACCGTGGGCATGAAACCCAGGAAGTACTAGTTTGATGGACTGACCGCTTGTGCACAAGCACAGCTGCAACAATCAATGTTTGCTGAGTGGGCTGACGTAAAATGTGAATTCTTTCTGAATGTAGTTAGTAAGCAGGGCCCTTAAGTATGCTCTTGTGCAACAGCACTGCCAAATACTGCCTTGAAGCAAAGAATCCCTTACGGGAGCACTGCCAAATACTGCCTTGAAGCACAGCATCCCTCACTGGAGCACTGCAGAGACTCACTGCAGCTCACCACAGTGTTCCTCACTGGAACACTGCACATACACTCACTCCAGCTCACTGCAGTGTCCCTCACTGGAGCACTGCACAGAGACTCACTGCAGCTCACCACAATGTCCCTCACTGGAGCACTGTGCAGAAAGCCACTGCAGCTCATCACAGTGCACCTCACTGAAGCACTGAACATACACTCACTGCAGCTCATCGCAGTGCTCTACACTGGAGCACTGCACTGAGACTCAATGCAGCTCATCACAGTGTCCCTCACTGGAGCACTGAACAGATACTCACTGCAGCTCATCACAGTGTCCCTCACTGGAGCACTGCGCAGACTCACTGCAGCTCATCACAGTGTCCCTCACTGGAGCACTGCACAGAGACTCACTACAGCTCATCACAGTGTCCCTCACTGGAGCACTGCACAGAGATGGACTGCAGCTCATCGCAGTGTCCCTCTCTGCATCTGTCTTTAGATTGAACCACTAGAGAGGTCAATGGAGCAAGGTCCTGCAGAAGCAAAACACAAAGAGTTACTCTAGTGGCAGGACTGTACCTCTCACTAGAACCATGGGAAGAGTGGCCCTCAGTACAGCGCTGCGCAGAGGGACTCTGGCTGCAGCAGTGCACAGATGGGTCCTAGCAGCAGCACTTCAATGGTGGAGCAGGTGCAGTGGCACCAGGCCCCAGACATCTGAGGGGCCCTCTGCGCCCCAACAATGGATGCCCATGACCAGTGCTTGATATGTAAAGAATAAGTGACCACGCCCAAAGTTTTGCTTTCAAGCCTGTGGACAGCACAATTGAATGTCGGTGTGCCGCATATACCAAGGCTGCATGTTCTTGATTCCACTCCATGCCTCATGTATCCATCACCAGACACTCTCTGCCCCTTTATCTCTCTCTTGCAGGTTCCTATGTTCTCTCTGTCACAGTTTTTGTGTCTTTCTCTTCCTGCTTTTCCACTTGCGTGTTTTTCTCTCTCTTGCTCTGAGTCAAAGTCTGATGAGGGAATACAAGTTCCCGTCCCCAAATATGAGTGCCGGTGGGCCCCACCTGCAACCACCGGCTCAAATTAAGCTGCTGGATGTTGGAAAAGTCTCCAACACTGAACCCACGTAAGGTGTGCTGTGCTTTGTACTCATGTAAACGAAGTAATTTTTTCCCCAGAGGTAAACATTTAAGTAACATTTAACTAACAACCATTGACAAAGCCAATAGTCCTGGATTGTTGTAGGTGTAACATTACTTGTTGTGTTATTTATCTGGATGCAATACCAGAAGTAGCAGAATACCAGTTGGGCGGCACACTATGCTAAGCACAGATTTTTAGCTTAGGTGTTTTAATGCACGCCCTTAATTACATCGAACACTCCCTTTGGAGAGACCCCCCAGTTCTTTCATCCCACTTAAAGCCCTAGAAACAACACCATGTCACAATAACCTCACGTCCTGGCACAGTGCATCATGTATGACCCATGACTTCCACTTTTTCAGACTGCCTATGCGCAGGGGCATAGTGAACCCTCCCCTACCTCTTGCTTTAGGAGCTACGGGGGCGGAGTCTTTGATGGGTCCCTCCTGTCTGCAACTCTGCAGACAAAGGCTCAGCTCATAACTAATATGAAAAGGTGGGTGTGTAAGTAAGTGAAGGAATGGGTGGATGGCTGGATGGATTAGTGAAAGGGTGAATGGATGGATAATGAGAGAAAGGATGGATGGGTGGTAGGGTCAATGGATAGATTCATGAGTGTATGAGTAGAAGGATGGGTGGGTGGATGGATGGAAGGAAGGATGGCTAAGGGAAAAGGTCAATGGAGAGAGAAAGGGAGAATGGATGGATGAATGACTGAAAGGGTGAATGGGTGGAAGGATGAGTGACTGGGTGGGTGGATGAGTAAGTGAAAGGATGGCTGGATGTGTGAAATGGTGGATGGCTGGATCGATGAGTGAATGGATGGATGGGTGGAAGAGTGGATGGATGAGTGTACGGATGGATAGGGTGGATGGATGGATAATGGATGGATTAGTGAAAGGGTGGATGGAGGGATGGATGAGTGAAATGATGGATGGAAGGATACATGATGAATAGGTTTGCAAATGGTTGAATATGTTTGGATATGGATGGGCACACAGATGGAACGACAGAATGAATGGTGAAAGACTGAATGATGGGTGAAAGAATGATTACACCTTGTAGCCCCCATTATCTTAAGTAACATTTCCTATACATTCACTTTCACATTTGTATGAGTCATTGTCTCTATATAATATGGGTGTGATGTAACGCACTCCAACACCCTGCCCTACATACCTGGGATGAGTAGCACTATAAAAGAAATAAACTACACATGAGAGATGGTCTATATGAAGATGAGGGGCTCCACTGGAGGGTGCTAGCAAAGCCAGACTGGCCGGACCGGGCATCAGGCGTTTCCCTGGGAGGCTGGAAAGGTGGTGGGGGCGGTTTTGTTACTGGGGGCTGGCACTGCAAATTTCCTTGTATATCCAGCAGTTTTCAGGCAACAATAAAAGCAGCCTCACTTATATTCAGGTGTGGTTCACCAGTATCTGGTGACTAATGTATCTGCCGGAGCGAGATGGGAGTTTTGAATCATCTAAGGTAGTACAAAGGGTTAATATGCCTGCTGCAAAGAATGTGTACCATGTATATCAAAGAACTGTATTTTATATGCAGAGCTCAGTGGGTTACTGCTTTTGTCACTGAGATTCTTTTGTTACTGTGCAGTTCATAAGTTACAATCGTAATCTAGCACAGTGAGCTATGAACTGCCATCAAAGAGCTGCATGGTACAGGTTACAAAGTTATGTTTCCTTCCCAGTCTTTCATTATCCTCATGTTGCTAAAAAAGGTTTGTTAGGGTAGAAATACATTCTTGTCATTAAAGTCAACGCTAACTACTGTGTTATGTTCTGAATCCTGAGTTTGTGCTTCTTCAGAACTAGCACTCTTTGCCTTATGTAACATCTCCTATACACTGATTTACACATGTGTGATTCATTGTCTCTGTATGTGTGTGTGATGTAAAGTACTCGGCCATCTTATACTGGTACGAGAAGTGCTATAAAACAAATGAAATACATATGAGAGAGGGGCTATGGAGAGATGAGAGGCACTGTTGGAGGGTGATAGTGAGGGAAACATTGAAGAGCTCCATCAAAGATTGTCGTATCCTGGTGCACAGTAAAGTCATTATTTACTATGCTTTAGAAGCTAATACAATTGATATATAATGACAAATGTGTTTTAGAATGCACCATGTTTTACCAAATTTTCTTGGGGTGCGAAAACAAAGGCTGAAAGCTGTCGGTTTGTTTATAACACACAACTTTTAAATATCTGTAAATAAACTGTGCAAATGTTTCAAATCATATCAGCAGTTAGGAAACCACAAATGGACCACTTGTTTGTAATTCAGAAGTGTGATGGAAACAGAGTTTTAACAGGATCAAAACAATCAAGACACTTTACTTGATGATGTCGAAATGATACATATTTGCTTACCTTTTGTCTCGAAGTTTTGTCCTGAATTTTGAACCTTTGTCCTGAATTTTTAGACTCACTGTCCTGAATTTCCACCCATGCCAGTTGGTCACCCTATGTCTCACACAGCTTTTGCAAGCATTCTTCATGTTGTGCAGCAGCCCTGTTGTTGTTTGTCTCTGGTATTTATTTCCCTTTACCTGTGCAAAAGTTTGTTTGTTGGGGACTGAGGTCTGTGGGTTCAGGTTCTGCCTTGTCATCATTACCTGTTGTTACAAGTGAAGGTGGCTTTAGATGATGTTAGACCCATGTAGAAGAGGAACCGGCTTCACAGCTAACTACCGTTCCTTTATCATATGTGTTTTTGCGGGGGGGAGGGCGGGTGCAGAAGACGTCTGTTTCTACACAACTGGTGAATGTTGACACATAATGTGTGGATACTGAACATAGAACAAGGGTTGAGACTAGAGGTCTTTTTTTCCCCTCAGGACAGTACACGGAACCTGGAGTTTTTTTTCAGTTGTATAATTCCAGATCAGAGATTTACATATGCCGCCGCTTTAAGAAATACACTTTTGGGCAACAGAGTATACATTTTTTTATTGACTCCTCCAAGTGGTGTCCGCCATCAGGGGGTTGATAGCTAAAAGAAATAAAATGGACACTGCGGCATTTAGTAGTCACAGCATCAGCAAAACGCACTGCTGATAGGTTACAAAGGCTTAATTAATTTAACTGCCATCAACTGCCTGAAAGTGCAGGGGTTTAAAGCATGTATGGCCATCTGTCAAATGAAAAAATCTATTATGCCTATTGCTATAGCAGGACATCTAACTGGATTTCTGATTGTCCCAATCACTTTACATGGGGGCCCCTTGGAAGGTGGGGGCCCTGGCAATTGAAAATAGCCTCCAGGGTGTGTACCTCCCGCCAAAAGCAGGTGAGTTTACAGCTACGCAAGCATAGAGATGCTCTTCATTATGTACTGTGCACCCCAAACGCACTAGGGATGACTATGTTCCTAGTTTTTTTTTTTTTTTACTATCAGCAGCACCCTCGTGTTGCCCTGCAGCCTCATTGCTCAATTACATTTCAGCTCTATTTTATGATATTTGGGGTAATTTATTATTTTTCTCATAATATACCAAGACAGATGTTTTTATGCTACATAGGCCTCCTGGAATATTTTTGGTAAAAGTTTATTTTTTTTACAAAAATTGGGTGTTGGGACACTGAGATGGTGGGTCTTGGAAGTTTTTTTAAACAATATTTTTATTGGTTTAAAACACAGAAGTTGCAGGATGCATCACAACACTTAGGCGTATGATAATAAACCACACACTTAGTAGATTGCACATTGAGATTCCGACTGTCCCTGTGATTTTCAAATGTCCCTATGGCCCTCCTACCCATGCCTTCTTTGACCCGCGCTATACAGTTAATTATAATCCTCTGTACGCTTGCCAGTCCCCCCCATATATTTTATCCCACTTTTTGGGGCAGCCTCTTGCTTCAGATACCTGCTTTTTGGCCAGCATGCACCAGTCCATGCCCCTCTTCCAATTTTCCAGGTCTGGCATCTCTTGCGCTACCAAACTCTTGGCAAAACAAATCGTTTCACAACTATCAAAACTATGACCGTCCATATTTATGTGTACTTGGGCACGCCATCTTCCCCCCGGCCCCCATATATTTAGTACAAATGCTTTAGGGGCGCTAATTGCAGACCCTCAACTTGCTGTAAACAGTCCTTTACTCGGTCCCAAAATTGCTGTATCTTCAGGCACGACCATAAGATGTGATAAAACGGTCCAACTTGCCTACACTCCCCTGGCACTTATCTGCCTTGCCCAATTTATTTTGCACCCTTCGACTGTAGTTGGACCGGAGTAATATACGTAGTTGGATTAGCCTGAAGCCAGCTCTTATCACCCCCTCCCCTGCAACATGACTACCTTGGGCAGTATCTTTTTAGATATTGCATGACTCCCCATCTCTTGAGTTTATGGCCTAACCCATTGACAGTCCATGTCAACCCCCTTAGTGAAGTATCAGAGGCCATCGTGGTCGGGACAGTGTAGCCTCTCTTCTCGGATCTGCCCCATGGTGTTAGCTATTGGAGTCTATGCGTGTTCTAGTCTGCCCTCTTTTCGTGATCGAACATCCCTTCTGTGCGCATGTGACGTTTGTGTTAACCAATGGACCAAACTCTCACTGGCCCCACGCCCTGCTAAGCAGGCTTCAAACTACCCGTCTCCTAAACCTGCAGAGTGCCTGTCACCCCAACTTAGTTGCATACATCACCAACAGTGAACAGTAAACAGGTTTGCAGCTCTCTGTTTGTGCAATCCCCTTCCATGATGTGTCGTCTGTACAACAGCTTGGCTTTGCCAGTGTCCCATGTTTGTTCCTCAGTCTGGCCATCGAGGATGAGTCTCATGAGTTCCTCCCTACAGAATTCATGATGGAGGCAAGAACTAGTCACATGTTGTCTATGATGGTTGTTGTGCCTTCTTTGTCGTGGACGTGGAGTTCCCCTCTTGCCATGTGTGATCGTCTCCATTGTTGGCTATGTTCCTTGTCCCGACGACCTCAATCTCCTCTCTTGTGGGATACGATGTGTTCGTGGGTATCCAGCCTTCCAGCCACTTCTTTGCATGTTTGTGCTACGAGAATTTCAAAGGCTTCTGACTTTCTGGCTAATGGTTTGAGGATGATGTTGGAGGCGCCGGTGATTCATGAATATTAGTGTTTCAAGTACGGATTCCAAAACCTATCTGCAACAGCCCATGGCGTCTATTTTTAGAAGCCTTTGAAATTCTCGTTGCACAAACATGTGAAGAAGTTTGCCCCTGCTTCCTTTTCCGAAGACACAGGATACACATAAGTATTCACCAGCACACAGCCCTGAAGAGAACTCACAGTCACTTGTGGTGCAAAACGCGTTGGCGCAAACCATCTGGGATTTCATTGATTCTTTCACCAATATGGATTGTGAAACGAAATTGCATGAATAATATCCTATCCATATTAGATGACACTTGAACCCAGATGCCAGTACCAAAAGGGCTTGGCTCCCCTTGAGCAGCCATGAATTAACCCCTTTGGCAGAGAACGTTTTGGACTGCTTCAAATAGAATTTATTTCCTTTTGTGTGTCTATAAATGCATCACTTAATGCTGTCTATGCTTTTTTCAAGACATAATATTGATTCATATGTATTAATGTCATGATTCGTATGCTTGATTTTAGGTTTTGTTAATGCTTCACAATAGATTTAAGTTTGAGTTTTGTTAACGTAGCACAAGTTACTCTTGTAAAAGAAGAGTGTTTATCCTTTTCATGTTCAGATAAGAATGTAATAATCATAACTAAAGAACTGTGAAATGAAAGCACTGGTCAAGTTTATTATAGATCTTGTCCTCTAGTAAAAGTATGTAATTTAATCAACCACCTTTTTGATAGTTTGTTTGAACTGTCTAAAAGTGGAATTTTCAAAATAGTAATTTAAAATCCGACAACCATTAGATTGGATTTAAATTACTATTAATTTGAGTCCTTGAATCCTGGTTCTAGCTTTTTCCAAACTGAAGTTATGCATTTTAAGGTATTATAAAGTAATCCAGTGCTTTCTACTAGAGAGTCAGCATTGCCACAGTGAAAAACGACTTTGAAGGTTTCTCACTGCCAGGACAGGTAAAACATAAGTACACTTGTCCTACTTTTAAATTCCATGCACCGTGCTGTATAGGCATTTATGGCATACCTAAGGGATGACTTGTAAGCAATGATCCCTCTCATTATTTCTTCTATGTGCAGCAATAAATGTTCTCTGTGCACAGCAGCCAAGTCTGCGTGCGCCGAAGGCATGCAAAAACTCACTATGAAAGTGATCGCAGTGCATGAGCTGCCAAAGGCAGTAGGTTCTGCCACTTAGTTGCATGTAATAATCATATATAAGTCAGACGTATTGTACACTAACATGATCACACCAGGTCCCCATTACATTTACTCTACCAGCACCTGCATAAACAGGTACAGAAATGACAGAACTCAAATGTAGGTACCATTAAGTACATTTACTTGGAATAGAGTGGGGAAGTATTAAACAGAGCTCTCTGGTTTTCTCATGTAAGTCAAGAGTAGCTGATCCAGACATGGTCTTTCTTACCATTGCATAACATGTATTTTTTCACCACATTATAAAAACAAGATTACATGTGGTAGAATGCAAAGTGGAAAAAAGGATTGGATGAACTAGCTATGCCTTACGTTGGACAGTATTAGATAAGCTAGCCATGCCCTGACATTGGATGCTTGTTTCGGTCCAGGGAGGACCTGGCTTGGCAGTTCAGGCTGGACTGTTCGCATGAGTCACAGGGTCGAGACTGATTTGCATATGGCTGGGTCCAAACTGGGGTGCGTGGTGAGCAAAAGAATGATGGATTAAACCCAGATCTTTGTGACTGGTGGTGAATGTTTGCATTGTTCAGCATTCCGTCCATCAATTGTTCCTTTTGCATTTGTCGCCCTAAGTGGGAAGGGTATGCACAGACGTGGGTCCCGTGCTCACTGCGCCACTGGATTCAAGCTAGACAGGCTGATGCTTGTTTCATGTTGCTTGTTTCCGGTACAGGGAGGACTTGGCTTGGCAGTTCGGGCTGGACTGTTTCCATGAGGCACAGGGTCAAGAATGATTTGCATATGGCTGGGTCCAAACTGGGGTGGCGTGGTGAGCAAAAGAATGATGGATTAAACCCAGATCTTTGTGACTGGGGGTGAATGTTTGCATTGTTCAGCATTCCGTCCATCAATTGTTCCTTTTGCATTTGTCGCCCTAAGTGGGAAGGGTATGCCCAGACGTGGGTCCCATGCTCATTGCGCCACTGGATTCAAGGTAGCCTGGCTGATGAGGAGTGATGCTCCGAAACCGGTCCCAGGATGCTTGTTTCTGGTCCAGGGAGGACCTGACTTGGCAGTTCGGGCTAGACTGTTCCCATGAGGCACAGGGTCAATACTGATTTGCATATGGCTGGGTCCAAACTGGGGTGGCATGGTGAGCAAAAGAATGATGGATTAAACTCAGATCTTTGTGACTATGGTGAATGTTTGCATTGTTAGGCATTCCGTCCATCAATTGTTTATTTTGCATCTGACATTGGACAGCAACAGTTATCTGCCTCTGGTGTCCAAATATGACTCTGGATCATGTGAGAAGTGCAGCTTCATGCATGCCAAGAACATGAAAGAGTGGAAGGCAGAGCTCTTTATGGCACTAACTTAGGATAACCGTCAGGCCTCCTGCTTTCTACCTAGAGTTTACATCTCCTGGGCCTGACACTGCAGTTTATTGTCTTCACCCAGGCTATACTGGCTTTTTTTATCACCCAGCTTTCTCGTGTGAACCTGAAAGCCCCAAGAGCCCTTGGTGCTTCCAACTAAGATTCCACCAGAGACTCTATCCCTGGCCCTGGTCTACCCTGCTCAGCCTCTTCTTGATGCTGCAATGCTACTGGCCAAACCTCTTCCTCTGCCAAAGGAATTGGCAACTGATCCACTGTCAGTATTCCAACCATCGCAGATGTTACAAAATGCAGCAAATTTCCAAAAGGCGAAAGCCATTTTGACATGATCCCAGTGCCATGCCCAAAATCTGATGGATAAATAGTTCCTGGCAAGCCTTCACCTTGTGATAAGTACTTTGGCAGGATTGAAGGGATATTTGGCTCTTACTCAGACCACATTCAGATGGCCAATATCTTCAACCATGGTAATGAAGTTGTTGGGTCCTCTGCATTTTCTCTGGGCGCGTGGAACCTCCACGCACTGGGAGAATGCACAGAACATTGGAGGTAGCGGGTTCGGGATCGGGGAGAGATGGTTGGTGGGACTCGTGGAGAGGAGCTGTTTTCCCCCGTCCTGTTGACTTAATAAAGATATTCTTCATACCTCAAGACTCCGCATCTTTACACTGGCAATGAGTTGCCAGTCAACAGGACCTCCGCACGTGTGACTTCCCTGTGATCTTCTCTGCAAGGTTCCCCGCCTGGACAGCCTTCTGGTCTTCCCGACTTGTCTACTGCCAAGAGCTCACCGAAACACAGGGAAAGTATCAGTGCTACTCCGGCACCACCACTAAGGTACTTTGTTTTAATTTTCCGGTGGCTTTCGCGCCCTCGAGCCACCTCCATCATTGCTGCACAAGCTTCCTCCCGCTCCTCCTTTGTCATTCTATCGTTGCCCTGGATACCACCTGTTCTTCGCTGGCGCGGCTCACGGTGACACACACTCCGCATTATCTGACGTCACCACGCTTGAGCGTAGTGGCCATCTTGGAACCAGGCACTTTCACCTGCTTTAACTGTGCCGATCTCGGTAATCTGCATTCATGTGCCTATACATTACAAGTGCCTAACCTACATTAAAAGTGTTGATCCCAGTGAACCGCACACCATATTTAACGTGCAGTTATTCTGCGTTTTCCTTACACATATCTATTCGACGTCCATAACGTGACAGCCATTTTGGAGACAGGCTATCTCTCTCGACAGTGCCGATCTCGGAGATCTGCACACAGTTACAAGTTACATACTATCTACAGTGCAAGTGTCTGATTACATTGCAAGTGTTGATCTCGGTGATTCGCACACCGTACTTAATGTGTATTCTGTGTTTTCTTCTCACATATCTATTCAAAGCGCACTTCTACAGTGACATGCACACCTGGCATATAGTAAATTATACTTGCGTGCATCCTTCGCTGTGACACGCACACCATCTTCACGCCATGTTCAGTTTATTGCTCATCTTACCGCATTTGTATCTATTTAATGTGCACTGCATGCTTTGTTTTCTCTTCAAAGTTTTCATATTTATCACCACCGTCATGCACCAAGCGATTGCACCACCTACACCTTTTGTGCCTAATCCAGCCTCTCCAGAAATTTATTGGGGAAAATGGAAGGAAGGGTTTGAAGCAAATCTGGAAGCTCTTGACGGAGAGTTGTTCAATAGCAAAAAAAGAAATGCCATCCTTAGACATTGGTTAGGGACTGAAGGCCGCAACATACTGTCGCGAGGCGGGTGGTCCGGGGGAAGCACTGACACGGACTGCGGCTTGGTGGGAGGTACATCCTGACTGCTCACCTTCTCTTCCCACGCAGTGTGATGAATGGATGAAAGCAACTCCGGAGGAATACGGGAACGCGAACGATGCGGGCTGTTATACCTTTAACTGGCCCAGCCATGGCCGTGACACCGCCCCTTCTGCTGACGTAGCCTACAGCGCCACAACAAGAGACGACGGATCTAGGAAGGAAGTGTGCTGGTTCACCGGAGGTCGAGAGGAGCTGGAGAAAGGAAGTATCGTGGAGAACAGAGGACGAGAGGGAGAGGAAGCGGACGGAGAGCGAAGAAGGGCGCAATCATCATCAGGCGGAGGAGAGACAGACCGGAACCCGAAGGCGTCAGGAGGACCGAGGGACTACGGGGACCGCTCTTCGCCCAGCCACGCTTCAGGAGGAGCGTGGCTGACACAGGTACGCAAACAGTTTGCGGGCTGGGTAGGGAGGCGGGAGAAGCCGGCCGTAGAAAACCCACCACCCTGTACCTAAATACCGAGAGCAAACCCTATTCCCTCACAACCACGAGTCACCCCTCCCTCCCCTCAGCTACTGTCTTCGTCACTGGTGTGGAGGTGCTCCCTCACTACCCCTTCCCTCAAACACAGCGTAGTACACGTTGCTCACATTCCCTTTTCTGTGTTCCCCTTTATATTTGCTGCCACGAGTATCCAGTGCTGACGGCCAAGCCAGGAGGCTAAGACAACCAGAGGGACCCCGTGAGGAGCAGGGAGAAAGGGACAGAAACCCGGGAGGCCTGAACATCTATCATCGGGCCGCAGCCTATCGATTACCCCCTATCCTGGCGGGCAGACTGAAACGAGGACTCCGCACAATAAAACCCTCTATACCCTCTAAAGGAGTACAGCCTATTATTTCCGACCCGCTAACACATACTTAAACACATTCCTAAAGAACCAAACATTATAGGCGATGGTGACGGTGATGGTGTAGAAGACAAGTATGCAACAGCCATCAGGGCTCTGAACACTTGTTTCAAAGCCTGTAAAAATGTAGCCTTGGAAAGACAAGTTCTACACGAGAATACAATTGCAAGGTGAATCAGCCTCAAGTTACGTTGGCGCTTTGCGCATTCACTCTGCCTCCTGTGAATATAAGGCATTCAAAGAGGAAATGATGAAGGACCAGCTAGTTGAAAAAACAAACAGCAAAAAAGTTCAAGAAGCACTTTTATCCAAACCAGATCTCACCTTGCAAAAAGCATTAGACATTGTCACAAAGATAGAAAGCACTAGTTCGTACATGGAGCAAATGTTTTTAACCAATAGCAAATGTCAGAGTGTCTTAGCTGTCAAATCCAAATATAAGAAAACAAAAGAGTTCAAGGAAAAGTCAGATAAAATAAACACTATCTATACAACAAGAAAAAAACTAGAGTGCTACAGATGTGGTAGTACCAATCATCTAGCTCATGCCAAATTGTGCCAGGCGGCAGGCAAAATATGCGCTAAGTTTTCAAAGAAAGGGCTTTTCACCAAGGTTTGCAAGTCCAGTGGAGGCGGATCATCTAGAAAAGTGCACAATATAGAATCGACAGCAGAAGAAGGATCTACATCCAGCGAGGAAGATCAAATTCTCACCATTTTGGACATAGATTGTTCTAATGGCATTTGGGGCGTCAATTCACAAGGACTGAGAAGACCCCTATGTTCTATAAATGTGAATGATGTATGTGTCAAGGTGTTAGCCGATTCTGGATCTCCTTTCACTCTGATAAGTGAATCTGTCTGGAAGGAGTTATTTCCTAAGCAAATTTTAAAGCAATCTAATATACATCCCATTGGTTATGGTGGAAAGATCATTGATGTTGTTATTGAATTCAACGCTGATTTTGCATTCAAAGGTAGCAGATCTAAATGCATCATATATGTAGCGAGGAGTGAGGCGTGCCTTCTTGGATGGAGAGATCAAGGCAACCTTGGTATTATACTTGATCCCAATAATGCTCAACAAGTAATGCTGAAGAAATATTTCTTACAAGTGCAGACCGTCAAGGGAAACTTATGGGAATTGTTGTACCCAGAAGTATTAAAAAAGGAATTAGGTCTTTCTAAAGGTTTTAAGCATATGATCAAATTAACTGAAGGGGCTCAGCCTGTAGTGCACAGAGTCAGGAGGGTGCCCCTGGCATTGCAATCAGATTTAAAAAAGGAATTAGACAAATTGTGCTCATGTGGTGTATTAGAGCCTATTGAGTCTTCTGATTGGGTGTCCCCAGTGGTTCTGGCCAAGAAGGCCAATGGTAGTCTGCGCATGTGTGTGGACTTGCGCGATCTTAACAAGAACATATGGATAGAAAAGCATCCCCTACCCAACATTACTCAGATGACATCCACCATCAAGGGAGCCAGGTGGTTCAGTTTGTTTGATATGTCTTCTGCATATCATCAAATCGAATTGCACACGGAGTCGAGGCATCTTACTGCTTTCATCACTCCGGAGGGTCTCTTCCAATTTAAACGCATGCCTTTTGGCCTCGCCTCTGCTGTTTTTCAGAGTGGTGGAGAGCATGTTCAAAGATATGCCCGGAGTTATGGCCTTCCAAGATGACGTTTTGGTGTATGGGGAGGATCCGACTCAACACAATGAAAGATTGTGCTGCGTATTGTCCTTGTTAAGACCAAAAGCTGTAACTCTAGGTATAGACAAATGTAGATTGAGTGTGACCACTGTAGACTATCTGGGGTACATGTTGTCTTCTGAAGGTGTGCAGCCTAAACACAGTCTGGTGAGGGCTATTGAGGATTTCAGCACTCCTACTGACAAGGATCAGTTAAGATAATTTATGGGGCTCATTGAGTTTTATGCCCGATTCATACCCAACTGCGCATCCAAGACTTACAATATCAGGTGTCTTCTCAAGAAAAATGCCAGATTTTTTGGGGTGACGTATGTACTAAGGAGTTTGAATTGATCAAACAAGAAGTAGCTCATGCCATTCCCCTTAAGGCTTTCAGTACAGAAGATCAAACCATAATAATGACTGATGCCAGTCAAAAGGGTTTGGGTGCTGTGCTCATGCAGCGTAGAGATTGCAATATTGCATTCGCTTCTAGGGGTTTGCGTGGCGCTGAGGCATCGTATTCTGTGATTGAGCGCGAGGCTCTTGCTTGTTGGTGGGGCATCACTCATTTTAAACACTATCTGTATGGCTCAATTTGTGGTACATGTTGACCACAAACCCTTGGTAGAGTTATTCACCACAAGGGGTGGAGGAAAAGCGATCCCCAGAATCGCGAGATGGCAGTATAGACTCATGGAACATAACTTCAGCGTTGAGTATGTGCCAGGCAAAAGAAATCTCTTGGCAGATTGTTTGTCTCGGTTGACTCCCTGTTGCAGTGACGTTGTGGAGGCGAAGGATAAGTGTGATGACTTTGAACTGGTATGCAGTGTATTGGGTCATTCTGAGGATGCCATATCTGAACAAGAGTGGAGAGAAGCTTTTGAGAGTGATCATGAATCGAAGGAATTTTTAAACACATTAAGCAAAGGATGGTCACACGAAATCAACGAGCAGAGTTGTGTCAGCAAGTACAAGCATGTCTTTGACGAATTATCAGTGTTGAATGGTTTGCTGTTTAGGTCATCTTTGTTAGTGGTGCCTGAAACTATGAGAAACAAGGTGCTTACCCTAGCACATGAGGGCCACATAGGCATGAGTGCCATGAAAAGGAGGTTAACGGAAAAGTTTTGGTGGCCAGCTTTGGACAAGCAGGTAGAGCATTTTGTAAGGGATTGTATGGAATATGCGACTAGTGACATGTCACATGTAACTACTCGTTGTCCCATAGAGGCCATTGAGGTTCCCGACAAACCTTGGGTTAAATTAGCCATTTACATCATAGGTCCCATGCTCATGTCTGGCAGCGTACCTGAGTATGCATAGTCCTCATGGATTATCATAGTCGTTGGCCAGTAATCAAATGGGTAAAGACAGCCGATTTCATATCTATTATCAAGTTCCTGGAGTCTTTATTTGCGAGGGAGGGCATGCATGAAGAACTACTTACCGACAATGGCCCCCAATTTGTTTCTATCCAATTTGAAGAATTCTTACGCTCCTTGGGTATTAAGCATGTTAGAACTTCTCTCCAAGGAGCAATGGCCTTGTTGAGCGCTTAAACAGGGTCATTAACCAGAATGTGCAGTTAGCGAGAGCGAGTGGTCTAAATTGTAAGGCTGAACTAGATAAATTACTGTGGGCGGTTCGCACAACTACCAATTCCAACACCGGTGTGTCCCCATTCGTTCTTTTAAGAGGGCGTATTCCTACTTCCAAACTGTTGAGGAGATGGATGGGGCATAGTGGGTTTGTATTACCTAGGAAAAAAATTAATGAGGTTGGCAAAAGGAGACTTGAGGCACAAAACAAATACAATCAAACGAGGGGCGAACCGGGCCCTAAACAGCTGAGTGTCAGTGTGGGGGATATGGTGAGAGTGAAGTGTTCCAGGATCTTACCCAAAGGGGAATCTTAATTATCGGTTCTGAAGAAGGTTGTGAAAATCAACAAAGGAGCAGTTAAATTGGATGATGGCAGGTGGTGGAATAAAAGGAAGATTGCCGTATCTAAGATGGGTCTGAATGTTCAATCTAAGAACTCTATTCGGGCTGAGGATCATAAGGAGCAAATTCCACGACTCATTCCCTGTCATCTAGATCCATTAAGTTGCCATCTAAATTCCAAGATTATCTTTTGTGATGCTAATGTTTATGCGTTTTCTGTTCTTTCGAAGGTGCTATGATTTTCTTTTGTTTCATGTGTTTTAGGCCTTTTGCCATCTTATTTTTCAATGTTTGATATTTATTTTTGTGTAAAAGGGAAAGATGTGTTGGGTCCTCTGCATTTTCTCTGGGTGCGTGGAACCTCCGCACGCCGGGAGAATGCAAAGAACCTTGGGGGTAGCGGGGTTTGGGATCGGGGAGAGACGGTTAGTGGGACTCATGGAGAGGAGCTGTTTTCCCCCGTCCTGTTGACTTAATAAAGATACGCTGCATACCTCAAGACTCCGCATCTTTACAGAAGTGGGTAATCTTTTTCCCCTTATTAGCACAGATAGTAGGGACAGGTTGACGCTGCAAAAAGCAAGTGGCCTGGGCACTTTCCCCGAGGTAGATATGTAGAGTCCATCAACACTTCCAAGAGAGGAGGTTGCATCCTTCATGGCTGTGCTACCCTAGGTTGCTGAGGATTCGTGAATGCCTCTGCCTGTAGATGAAAACAAAGCTAACCACACAGAGATTACGCAGTCGACCTCCTCTACTCTGGATCCCTTGCTCTCTTTCGAAAAGTTAAGAGTAAGAGTGGGGCCCCCCTCACCCTAAAGGGACAGGCACCGGAATTACAGTTAGTCAAGTAAGGGATTTCCCTTTGGGTGCAAGTCAAACCTGACTCTCAATCTGCAGCTTTACTGACCACAAGCATTCCAACCAAACATACACTAGGACCAATATCACCAAAATCACCAGGATATTGCTAAGTGGTATGCAAATTAGGTATTTTTATTCTTATGCAGAAGATTTCTTTAAAACCAGTCAATGTTGTGATAAACCCTTTTCAGGAAAGTATTAGATGTCTCCCACAAGAGTTTCAGGGTGGTGCTCAACACGCACTTAGATTCTTTTGACCGGTATGCTAACAATACAGACCGAGTGCTATTTCCGGCACAGTCCTCCTTCTCCAGAACTACAAAACCACTTTACATTGCCCTTGAGTGAACACATGTGGCATGTAAGGGGGGAGGGGAATGCCATTTCACTTATATCATTAGCTTTCCATCACTATGGAACATTGGTTCCTTCAGAGTGTCGAGCACCGCACACACTTCCAGGACATGTCCTCTCCCATTATGCGTTTCCTTTGTCCCCTCAAAGGATCATGCTTTCACTCTATCTATCCCCTTTGGCACTGTCAGCACTTCATAGAGATGGGCAAACCATTGGAGCCTCGAGCCAGATGCCTGGCTCACTTTGAGGTCCTCTTGGAATCTTGAGACTAAAACAAGCTGAACTTTCATGTGGCTACTGCTTGCTACCCACACTTTAAGCTCCTGTGCCAAGATCTGAAGACAAACATTACCCCTTCACGTATAGCAGGAGTTAGAATAAGATATCCATTTAGTGCCAGAACTGCAGGGTGAAAAAACCTGGGACCAATCTTGGCTTCCCTGCTTGACCAAATTGTGATCTTAGGCAAATATTTTATTTACCTGTGTGCCTCCTTTTTTTTCATTATTGCCTATAAGAGCATCTTGGAATATGCAAGGTGAGGCTGAGTGTCATAGAAAACATATCTTGTGTTTGATTTAATTGACTATAAAGTTGCTATATGAATTTAGGCCATATATAGGGTGTACATGACAACTGACTTACCTCTTAGTTCACTAATGGCATTGTTATCATGGCAGGAGGCATGACTGTTTCTAAGTTCATATTTAAAAACTGTCAGTTTTATTAAATGATTTTCAATGCAGTGAAATATTCTGATTAACTAAAAGGAAATGCTTCTGTACGTTAAAGAAATATGCTTTCTGGAATTTTGGAGACTTTCTCATATTTTTGTATTATGGTTGCTGCATAATTTACACACCAGACATTATGAGGCTTAGGCTCGTGCAAAGTCTCTTAGAGCCAAGCAATACACTTGCCTCAGACCACCCTGTTGACCTTTACACCTCTTATACTTCACAGTCAATATCTAGACTGCTATGTGTCTCCTTTGATCCAAATGGTACAAATATGACTATCACTCTGTGCTCTACAGAGACGCCAAAGATTGCATGAGCATGCTATCTGAACACCTTAATGACCAGTGAGAGGCACTAGGAGGCACTGGGGAGAGGATTTAGCCTTACGGCTTGAGTGGTCGACGTCCAAGCTGGGGAACAGTGTTCGAGTCTCGGCAACGACGCTCAACATCCTGTGATTCTGGGCAAATCACTTAATCTCCCCGTGCCTAACAAAAATGAATGTGTCCTCATGTAACGAAACTGGTGCTATGTAAAGCGCTCTGATACCTGATATCTTCGGGTCTAGTTCGCGCTATATAAAACTCTAAAAAAAAAAATAGGAGAAACTCACTGCTTTCAGACACAATTTCAGGGTGCTCAATCTTGCCCTGAACTCACTCAAACACTTGGAGGAAATTCAGCTTGCATTATGGGCTGAACACGATTCATAAGCTGAATGAAAAAATAAGTTACTGAAACACATCTGGTGAAATAAAATACTCCTAGGAAGCAGGGTTGGATATACCATTCAACACAAAGTCAAAAAAGTGAAATTGCAACAGGGACTAAATTGCTGATCTGTATTACTTTTAGAGTTCTTGTACATATTCGTGAGAAAAACTGCTTTTACCTGCAACATAAAGGGCAAGAACATAGTAGTTGGTGTGAACCCACTAATATTTTCACTGGAACTACCCCACATAAACCCTTGGTCTCAGCCATTACATCACTGAAGCCTGCTTGAAACGTGAGAGGCAAGTCATGCAAAACGCACTCTGATGCCCAAAGCGACTGCTAAGTGTCCCATTAATTTTAAGCACCCCCCCACATCAGTCACACAGAAATGCTTTACTACTCCCCCGGTCCACCCGCCCTCCTCCCTTAAGCACAAGGCCCATCACACAGTGCTCAATTTCCGGCCTCCTACATCTAAATTATTTACATAAAACACCCCAGCATCTGTCCCAAGCTAGTGTCTGCAAAATACTATAGTTCTTGCACAAAATGCCACCGAGTGTCCTCACACTTCTCTGAGACTACTTACGGAGGGAGTCACGCTGCCTCTGCCAGGAATCTTCTATCATGTCGCCGGAGGCACAGCCAGAAGTGCCTGGTGGCGAGACTCCAGGCAAAAGCCCTGCTGTGCTGATAACGATGTGCCTTCCTGCCGAGGCAACTGTGGTGGGAAGACCTCCAAACTCTAGCTGGCAGAATCGAAGGAAAAGAGGTGAAAACGTACCTTTTTGCCCCGATTACCTTTCCGTTTCCATCTTCAACCCCATCGTCTAGGTCCCTCCTTTGCTGCACAGAGTCCAGCATGACATCAAATGACTTCATTGTCGCTGAGATCTTAGGTAAGCGACTTGTACCAATGTCCTACGTACCGTGTTGACGATCGCTGTAGGCTTGTGTTGTGTGTGTGGCATGCAACAAGTAACACAAAGGGACAGAAAACATTGCCTACATATCATTGCGTGCAAACATTACACACGTGTATTTACGTATTCATAAGTTGTAGTTACCTGTCTCCACGCCCTCATGATCCTCACTCCGTCATTACTCCGCTGTCAGGGCACTGCCAGGGTAAAGAGAACATCTAAATCGGCTCTTTACAATCCCGCTGGAGGCAGAGTACTGTAAACCAGCAGAGAAGACCGTCGCCACTGCGGTCTTCTGTCTGTAGCCACAACATCAAATTACGGTGTGCGGACCGCCGTCAGCTCGACAGAATACTTGGGACCGCTGCCTCGGCGGACCAGCGGTAAGACTGCCAAGATCTATATCAGGCCCTTAGTCTTGACAAAATGTTTACTTTGTAGGTCACATTTGCGGTTTTAAATCTGCACGCTCAGGCTGCAGTGGCAGGTCTGAAGACATGCTTCGCCTAGTCCCATTAGTGGTGGCAAAATTGGTGCTGAAGCACACTAGTGATTTTTAACTTACAGGCCCGGTTTACACAGGGTACCATACACTAGGGACTTATAGGTAAGCTATATGTGGCAAATACGATTTTTAAACAATTGAACAATATTTTAGAGGTCAAAGCACATGTAGTGTGGCCTGGGTAGCAGGGTCCCAATGTACAGAGTCCAAAAACCCACAGCTTCAGTTCAAAACATTTGGGGTGATCATGCACAAAGAGGCTTTGTCTTACAGTTGTTAGCGGTGGTATTATCATCTTCGAAACTTTCTTAAGTTGTTGAATCGGTCTGCGATCTAACGGAGGGGAAGATGTGGTCATGGAAGTAAAAATGTAATCTGTTTTATCCTCAGTCACAGGAACAAATGTAGACTAGATTACCCTGACAACTGAAACAGGTAAAGAGGCTGGGTCACAACCACTGACTAGCAATACACGGTATGCTGCCACCTGAGCTCTATATTCTAGACCAACGACAGTAGTCCAATGTCAGTGAAATGGTGGCATGCTTGGAACAACAGGTCCAGGACATTTTCCATGTCGAGGGGCAGTCCTAGTCCTCTGCACACACCAGATTAGAGTGAAACCACAACCAAAATCAAAAACTGGATCTCAGATACTCTGATTTGAGGACGTAGAGCAAGGAAACACATCTGTACACCCTGCAAGGGACATTCCCATCCCATCAGGGCGATCCAATCATCCTCCAAGACTTTCCTAGAAAAGACAAAAAGAATAGTAGCCTGGAACAGTTCTTCCTTGAAAACAAGCTAGCATCAACCCTGAGCGGTGTCCCAGAAAACTCATCATTGGCACCAACTGTCACCTCGACAATAGCTCAATCTATAATCGATTACATTTTTGCACAAATATACCAGCACAAACACCTGGCGGTGATAGAAATAACATAGAGCCTAGAGAGACATCATACTCCAATAAGTTTGAATTTTCTGCTCAACATAAAACATACAGCTGCTGTACATATCTCAATGTAGAATTGAAACTTGTGAATCAAAAGGAGGATACGTTAGGGAACGGTCAACACAGATCAACTGTCATTCTTCATGTCTCAATATCATCAATCGATCAAGCGACAGTGAAGGAGTTTGTGCAAAGTAAAACACCTCATCAGATCAGGCACATTTTATTAGAACCTATGAGGAACCCATAGCAAACGTTATCATGGCTATCATGTCGAATTTCTGCCAACAATCTTAAAAAGGAAAAACAGAAAATCAACACTGATTGATGATGATGAAGCCAAAAAAACAAATCAGAGCTTCATTAGGCCTTAAGGCAAAATTACATTGAAACCATCAAAAACAGGGTACAAAAAGCTAAATCAAACTAATAAAACTCAATGTGAAAAACAGCAATGGTATCTCTATATCGAGGAAGCAGTTGTCAGTAATGCCAAGTGATTCTGGTTATTGGTGTCAACATATAGGGGGGTACTTGCAAAATAATATAAACTCAACTGTACCAGCTTTAAAAGGAGTAGGATATTTTCAAACAATTTTCTACAATGATAGCCATGGCTCTAGTGCAGACACTAAACATCAAAGACCTGAGGACACACATTCAATCATCCTGGCAGGCTAGTTTACACCCGATAAAGTATAGTATGCCTTCTAGAATTGTGAAAAACAAGCTTGGTCATAACCTCTTAAGAGTAAAGGGGAGATCTCAGAACCAAGCTCAACCAGTCCCGTTTCATTGATATAGATGAAAAATAAAACACAAATATTTTAGATCATATAAATGAATTGCCAGAAGAAAAAACGTTCTAAACCTAATGCAAGGCAGCTTCAGAGGTGGTCTATTGACAATAGGTCAGATCTTCAATCTCCAACATTCTTTCTATGAGTCTACCACCTAGAGAGAAATAACCTTGTATAGTGCTTTTTGGGACTTTTCACAGAGTTTTAGTCTGGTCTTCCACATCCACGCTTAGAAATAACAGCCAGATTATAAACAGATTCTAAAGCCCTTCAGGATAGGCCTAAATGGCACAGGATGCACAACATTTGCACAGACAAAAGAACTCAACCAAGATTGCATCTTGACTCTCTTCTGTTCAATTTCTATAGGAATGACATGCATAGGAAACTACTTACAGCATTTCCCGATGTCCCTAAGAATAAGCAAAACAAGCATTCCACTGTTTTTCTATGCAGATGTCCCAAGAAGTTTCTGTATATCAAAATCTATAATCATGATCTGGGAACCAAGATGCAGGAGGACACCTTGCAAACAATTTAATTTAGGTAACCAAAGATTAGAAAACAACAAAGACTTTTAAATACCTGGTTTGATAATGTCCAGCCAGTTATCTTGACGCAATGACGTGGCTAAGGCCTTAGCAGAGGAACGGCTAAAAGAAATCTACAAGCTGCTAACAGAGACAACAGCACACAACCAAAAAGCCTAAAAACATGTTTCAAGATTGATATCATCCTGTCAGGATTAAGTCGACTAAAGAGGAGTTTGTGGAATAAAATACTTGGCTTCCTCCAATCAACAGCCATTGCCGCGTTAGAAAAAGATCTAGGCTATGCATAAACCGAAGAGACACAAATGCACACCTCTTCTAGGCCGGGCACATCTCATCAGGTAATTGGCATGCGCATGTATGGATACTGCTCAGAATCCACTTCGTGCTACTAAGTAGAATATGACATTCTGCTCACAAAAGTTCAATATGGCTGCTAGTAAAAAAACACTCTGGTGAGGAACATTAAATGAGCAACGATGTAATGTTTGTTTAACGTATCAGAGGAAGCTGTGAGAAAATCCTCCCTTCATGGCGGATTTTGTCACTAGGCACACTGGAGAAAAATCAGGTATTAATAAATCTAAAATGATTTAAAAAACAAATGGTTCTCAGTTCTGTTGAATAATGACATGTGCAGATTAGCCAAATTTTGTGGAAAGATTAATTTTTGTATAACCACTGTCGAAAATTTACCAAATGTAGGTCAGAAAGCATGAGTGCCCAAATGTAATCATACTTTATTCTTCTTTGAATGTTTATTCTCTATGAAGTGCCTCAATGTGTTCTTAATACAAATGTCACAAACTTGTTGTGTATAATAAAATGTTATTCTTTTTTTTCAGAACTATTGGGGTCTATGCTCTTGTCAGGGGCAACTGCACTGCTGTTTGTACAGCAGCAGAACACAATGTTTCTTCACATCTCTCAGTTACATCTGATCATAATATAATTACCAACATCGTCATACACAGTAAATAACCATGCAACAATTCTGTAGCTTTCATATCTCTTTAGCAACTTCTCTGTAAACTAGGACCTACACTCCGCTTCCAAGGGGGAGGCATGTACAAAGTACAAAATATATTGGGACAAGCATCTTGTAATGCATCTGAGGCTGTTTTAAGTATTGCTGCCATCTCGCCATGCTCCTTGAGATGGGCTGTTCAATTTTATTACACTAACCACATCTAAAGGCAATGACTCATAAATATTCAGAAGAGAGATGGTCTTTTTGTAATTGTGTAAATGGCAGATCTTGAGAGAAACAATTGTCAAAATGCAGTGATGCAATAAATAACAACAAGCACACTCAGGAAGGGTGACTGGAGGGAATTACTCATTTTAAATTAATTTCCAGGAACAGATCTGTCCCTTTGTTTCAGATTTCTTTGTCCCGGATATCTTTCCTCGTTGTGTGCCTCAGACCCAGAAGTAAAAAGAACAATTGATGGCCAGAATGCAGAACAATGTCATACATTCACCACAGTACAGAGATCTGGGCCTAAATCCATCGTTTTTTTGCTCACCATGCCATTCCATTTTGGACCCAGCCATATACAAATCAGTCTTGACCCTGCGCCCAATGGGAACAGTCCAGCCCGAACTGCCAGGCCAGGTCCTCCCTGGACTGGAAACAAGCATCCTAGGACCGGTTTCCCAGAAGTGGACTAGCAAATGAAGGACTCTAAAGAAGGGAGTCACTTCATCAGTGCATTGACTGATTTTCAAATCCAATTAAAGGTTTCATGTTAATCCAATAATGTCTTCAAAATTGATTCATGTTCACAAAAATATATGTAGCACCTTGAAGTGAAAAGCTCAGTTTCAAGCATTCTTAAGGTACAGAGATGCATTATCCTCCATCTTGTGAGTTGCAGCCTACCTGTGCCCCAGATTGCAGTGAGCAGAGTCCAGGAAGTGGTAAGGAGGCAGACTAGTGCTGTCTCTTTCCTAAAAAAGTTTAAAAAACGATTTTTCCTACCTGTGATTGCATCATCTTATTTTTTCTTTTTAAATTTCTTTAACTGTCTTTGCCTGTGGTTGTTACAGTTTAAAATTGTAGTTTTAACCTGCCAGTGATTGCATAATTTATCCCATGTTTTTGTGTTTAAACTTGTGTTTTTTCCTGCCTGTGACTGCTTCCATTTAACCTGTTGAATTGTGGGATTTGCAGTCCAAACTCTGTAGTTTTTCCCTCTCATTCCCTGTGACTATCAGTTTTTTCCTCCAAATGTCTCCTTTGCTCTGTGCTAAGATCTGTATGTTAAGCAGTGCACCCCAGCGACCATCTTGTGTTAACAAGTCAGTGAAACCAGCCCCCCTTCCCTCCTGAGACAGCAGTAATGTGCTGTAAGCTGTTTAAACTGTGTTTAATAGGGACTGTGCACTTCGTTTTTTGGCCAGGAGAGGGAGTAAAGTTTTATACAAATAGTGTTGTTAGAGGACAAGTTTGTTGGGGCCTTACCTGCAGAAGTCCAAAATGTGGATTGAGCCGGTCTGTCTCCTAGGAGATTTCTGAATAGAGAAGCAGCTTCCAACTCCCTGGCCAGCAAACCTTGTCTGAGGTAGCTGGGACCTTATATAGTCTGATATTCTTTGGTACATGTGTACACTGATTGGTGGTTGTATCTGATGTTTCTATTGGATTAGGGTTAGTGTCCTCATTGGTTGGGTATTTGAGGGTTCTGATTGGTTTCTGGGTCTGTGATTCAATCAATGTAGGGTTGGGACTAGGGCTAGTATTTCTATTGGAAGTAGGGACTAGGGCTTCCTGTGTTATTGGTTGATGGGACTAGGGCTAGGCCTTTAATTGGAAGTAGCGATTAGGGCTTCTGGTGTGATTGGTTGCTGGACTAGGTATGGGACTAAGAATAGGGTTAGGCTTTCTATTGGAAGTAGGGACTAGGGCTTCCTGTGCCATTGGTTGCTTGCACTAGGGTTGAGACTACTGGTAGGGCTAGGGCCTCTATTGGACGTAGAGATCAAGGGTTTTTGAAACAGATTAGGTGCTTGGACTAGGGCTAAGATTGACTGTAAGGTCCTCATCTCCTATTGGTTCTAGATTTTAGGGCTAGTGCTGTGATTGGATATTGTTAGGGCTAGGGTTCCCATTGGCTGAAGGGGTCACCTGACTACTAGGGCTATAAACGGCCAAGGCTTAGGGCGTCTCAGCCCGGGTGTCGAGGTTAAGGGTGGAGAGGACAAGGGTGAGTGCCTGTTTGAGCCTGTTAAGGGTGGAGAGGACAAGGGTGAGTGCCTGTTTGAGCCTGTTAAGGGTGGAGAGGACAAGGGTGAGTGCCTGTTTGAGCCTGTTCGAAACTGGTCGGGACCAGGGCCAGGAATGCTGCCCATTTTCCCATTCATTAATACCCACCCTATGTATTTGTCCCTCTGTACATAAGCATTGATTTTCACTATAGATATGTGCCTATCTTCGTGTATTGCTTTGTATAAACATGTACAATAATTTTGTTGTTATAAAAACAAAAGAAAAAAAAAGATTTTTTTTTCTTTGGTCTACATGTACTTGCCTCCATTGGGCATCTATGTACCTCCATGTACTTGGATCTGTGTGTCTGTTACTTTTCTCCTGAAAAAGCATATCCAAGGCACTACCCTATTTCTCATCCGCTACCTCTATCAATAACTTTAATCTGCATATACTTACCTCCTTTATGCATCTATATACTTTCAATGTACTTATGGATCTATATATTTATCACTTTCTTCTAATTTAGCATTTCCAATGCACTACCCTATTTCTCAGCCTATACTTCCCTCAATATATCTTCTAGCCCAACTTTCTGACTCATCTCAAACTTCTTTCTACTACTCTTTCCAATTCACTACCCTATCTCACCCTATACATCTATCATTATATCCTCTACACCCACTCTCTCATTTATCCCAAACGCCATACCACTACTATGTTCCCCAAAATAACCCTTTCTTGACTCTCTCCTACTCTACCCCTCCTTGCATCTTCTGACACCTCCTTTACTGTACCGATCCCCCAAAACAAACCTTTCTAAACTCTTCCCTCTGACTCTTCCCCTCCAAAAACCCTTTTTACTCATCCAAAAGCTTCCTCCTACTGCTATGACCTAAAAAAAGAAATCCTTCACTCTTCTATTCCTCCACTATCCTTTTCAATCAAAATAACAGACTAGCATGTTCACTTCTCTAATTCCACATTCCACTATACTAATTCACCACTAATCCTTTATGGGTTTCCGGAGTAGCATGCTACTCGCCAAAAAAAAAGCGATTCAACACCCCATCAGGGGGTTAGAAGCGCTATATAAATACAAACCTTCTTTCCTCTTCTATCCTTCTGCTATCCTTCCGAATCCAAATAACTGACTAACATATCCACCACTTAAAATTTACTTGCATGTTTCACTATACTAATTCAACACTAATCCTCTATGGGTCCCGGAGTAGCGTGCTACTCGCCGAAAAAGCGCTTCGACGCCTCGTCAGGGGTAGTAAGCGCTATACAAATGCAATTACAATACAATATATTTGACTTTGCTTGACTACAGAATGTGGTGGTTAAACAGCAGTTTAGAAATAATTGTAATTTCCTAATTTTCTCTAGCTTGTGGTCCCAGTGTTTCTGCCATACTGTAAACTGTACGTTACGAGTAATATATCGTTTCTGGGCTTTATTTTGACCTTTCATAACCACATATAACTGTTTATGCCTCTACTTTGATCAGTATGATGTTTCTGTAGTACCTGGTACTTTTTACTTTATGTTAAATTCTGCCCAATTGTCTAGTTTTCTTCTGCTTAATCTGTTGCTTAAATGGTTATTCAGTTATTATGCATGTATTCCTGATTTCTCTTCGTGTACTGGATGTGTTCTATAACAGTTTTGAAATTTATATTGTATGGCCACATGAAATTATGAAATCAGCACTTACTCTCATCTCCCCAAGCTGTACAGTATTCTGAACATTTGGGTCACTGCTGTTGTCATTACCTATGTGGACGAAGGATGGTTTACTGTAGACATGAAAGATTTCTTAATATCCAAGCCGCTGTCAGTTATTTTTCAACTGGATTCTTGTTAAAATGCAAAATATTTACAGGAGTTCCTCATTTCCCTGTTCTGGACTTCCTGAAGCAATGAGAGAGGACTTTTCTACTTGAATTTCTTACCACGTTCAGAACATGCATGCGGTTTCTCTTATGTATTATAAGTGATATCTCTGTAATGAATATTTTGCCGAATTCAAAGTATTTACACGATTTCCGTCTATGGCGACTGTCATGATGACCCTATGTAGTTAAAGACTTTTGCACTTAGAGCCTGAGTATGAGCTGGTTGTAATTTTCTGACCCATGTGTTAACCCGTGTTTACTCATAGGTTGGAATTACGAGTTTGAAGGTATTCAACACATCTGATATTTATTGGATGTGTTAAATAGCTCAACCTTTGTTAAATTTCAGCAGGTCAAACCTGCCGAAAGTTAACAGGGGATAACATACGGTATTTACCGTATCATGTGGATTTTGGTGCGCTAAAGACCAAAACATGCATGTTATTCCCAATAAACTTGTAATAGGTGTACCTTATGGCACCTGATAATTAATGTACCACATGGTATCAGTATTTATCAGGGGCAATAAATAATGACTCAACTCGTAATCAGGCCCATAGTATATTAATCTGATTTCTTTCATTTATCTCTTCTCAGGTGGGGTGATAGATGATGCTTTTCCTTGAAAGCGTTGTCACATTAAGTAAATGTACATGGTTTCTCTGTTGTAAATTATCTCAATTGTCACTGGATCTACACATGTAGTGAAGGTGTGTGGCTTCTCAGATGACGCAACAGATTACCTTTTGATTGAAAGCTTTATAACATATAGAACATTTATATGGTTTCTCTCCACTGTGAATCCTCTGATGTATCATCAGGTTTCTCTTTGTAATGAAAGCCTTTTCACATTCAGAACATTTATATGGTTTCTCCCCAGTGTGGATTTTCCGATGAACTGAAAGGCTACACTGTTGGCTGAAAGCCTTGTCACATTCAGTACAATTATATGGTGTCTCCCCCGTGTGGATTCTCTGATGTGCGCACAGATGATCATTTCGACTGAAAGACTTATCACATTCAGAACATTTATAAGGTTTCTCTCCAGTGTGAGTTCTCTGATGTATTGTCAGCCTTTGCTTTATAACGTATGACTTGTCACATATAGAACATCTGTAGGATTTCTCTCCAGTGTGATTTCTCTGGTGTACTAATAGTTCATTCTTCAGAATGAAAGCCTTGTCACAGTCAGTACACTTATATGGTTTCTCTCCAGTGTGATCGCTCAGATGGCGCTTTAGAAGAAATCTGGTTTTGAAACCCTTATCACACTCAGAACATTTGTATGGAGTCTCACCGCTGTGAGACATGCGATGTATACTTAACAATCCTTTAGTAATGAAAGCCCTCTCACATTCAGAACATCCGTAAGGTTTTGTCCCAGTGTGAACTCTCTGATGTATTATCAGCTGTGACTTTGTACTGCAAGCCTTCTCACATTGAGAACATTTATACGGTTTCTCACCGGTGTGAATTCTCTGGTGTTTGGATAGGTCATCTTTTCTGCTAAAACGTTTTTGACATTCAGAACATTTATATGGTTTCTCACCGGTGTGAATTCTTTGATGTATTATTAGCTGGCCCTTCGTGATGAAACACTTGACACACTCAGAACATTTATGTGGTTTCTCGCCTGTGTGTGTTCTCTGATGTCGTATCAGATGTGTTTTTTGACGAAAAACCTTATTACATTCAGAACATTTATATAGTTTTTCCCCAGTATGAATTCTCTCATGTGATGATAAATCACCTTTTTGCTTGAAAGTCTTGTCACATTCAGTGCATTTATATGGTTTTTCTCCTGTGTGATCATTCTGATGTCGCATTAGTTGAAGTTTGGTTCTGAAACCCTTGTCACACTCAGAACATTTGTAAGGAGTCTCACCGCTGTGAGACATGTGATGCAGCCTTAAATTTCCTTTTATAGTGAAAGCCTTTTTACATTCAGAACATTTGTAAGGTTTTGTCCCAGTGTGAACTCTTTGATGTATTATCAGCTGTGCCTTTGTACTGAAAGCCTTCTCACATTCAGAACATTTATATGGTTTCTCCCCTGTGTGGATTTTCTGATGAACTGAAAGACTACTCTTTTGCTTGAAAGCCTTGTCACATTCAGTACATTTAAATGGTGTCTCCCCGTGTGGATTGTCTGATGTACATACAGATGATGACTTCGCCTGAAAGTCTTATCACATTCAGAACATTTATACGGTTTTGCTCCAGTGTGTGTTCTCTGATGTTTTATCAGATTTGCATTTTGACTGAAAGTCTTATTACATTCTGAACATCTATATGGTTTTTCCCCGGTGTGAATTCTCTCATGTGATGATAAATCACTCTTTTCCTTGAAAGTCTTGTCACATTCAGAACATTTATATGGTTTCTCCGTAGTGTGATTTCTGTGCTGTAGTACTAGTTCACCCTTTTGATTGAAAGCCTTATTGCATTCAGAACATTCACATGGTTTCTCATCAGTATGAGTTTGTTGATCTATCTTCAGCTGTGCCTTTGTAATGAACGTCTGGTCACACTCACTGCATGTATATGGTCTTGGTTCAGTGTTGCCTGACTTTTGTCCATTGAGAGAGACATTTGTGAAAAAATCTTTACATTTGAGACAGTAAAATGTTCTTTCTTCAGTATGATTTTGTTTGCCTGCCATCAAATGGCTTTTTCTAACAGACGGCTTGGTAAACATTGTAGATTTATTTTGTCTTAGTATGCCGAGATCTCCTTGATGTTTTCCTAATGGGTATTTATTTAGAAACCTCTGTCACATTTAGAGCATTTGTGCGCCTTCTCCATAATGCACACATTATGTTTAAATAATTCATTCCTTGAAATAAAAGCGTAGAGACTCTGGGTAAATGCGTGTAGCTTCTCCTGTGTCAGTCCAGGTTAGTACTTTCAGGTTAGGTGCAGTTTACTTACACATATAGATGAAAAATAACCTTTCTACATTCCAAATTCTTAGCAATAGTATTAGAACTGGAAAGTTGTTTTCCTGGAAAGATGTACTACATGCCATACATTTGTGTGGCCTTTCTCCGTTAGTGGGTCCACTGATGGATTAGAGTTCCTTGGAATGTTAATTTGTAGACATACTCATGAGATACTCCTTACTCCTTTGTTGTGACGTACTATGTCCCTTTCATGAGGCATCCATTGGTGTCTGCTACCAATTTTGCACAGAAAAAGGTTGTTTGCGCAAGGAGCGCATATGGCTAACAATTATATAGAGATTCTTTAGTGGAATAAAGTCTCCAAAAACTGTTTCGTAAATTTCAAGGGGTTACTGTCTCAAAAGTTGAATTGCAGTTCCTGGTGTCCATGATATTCCTCTGACTATTGATTTTTTTCTGGATTTCTTTCAGCTACGGGACAAAAAAATAAATATATATATATAAGCATTAGCATTTTATGAGCAAAAAATACAAATATCAGCATTAAAATAATCAATTTGTTTTCTTATATGGATATGAAGTAACAAAAGCCAGGAATGCTTCTGTAAGTTATAGTCACAACGCATTAGCATAGATCTAGTATAAAAATAATCTGGTGACCACGGTATTTTATTCATTTATGAACCAAAAGATTTGCAAATTTGTAATGAGATCCAAAGCACATCGTTAGTCATTCACTAACAATGTTCACAACACAAATTATATTGGACACTGAGATATCTGTAATCCAATTACCAAACACATAATAAGAAACATAGGTAAAATTGGTAAACATGACATGGATTAAAACAAAAACTTGGATGTCTAATCCAATAATTACGGCATGAATTGGCATTGACAAAGACATCATCATTAAATGGTGATATCAACAGAATGTATTGGGATGAATAAGAAAGCTTCTAAGACATTTATTCCAGTTATTTGAGGGGCACAGCAATACCAACTACAGTGTCTAGTGCTAAAGAAGAGAAAGCTGCAGCCAGGGGTTAAGGTTTTACGGAAGAAATTGCCACGTTTTTAGACGTTTTGTACAAAGAATGTTATCAGGCATAGATCAGAGATATAAAGGAAGAGAATTCCACAGTTTGGCAACAGTGACTGAAAGGCACACACACTTTTCTGTGATTTGCAATTGGAGGACTGAAGAGGAACGAAGAGTTCGGGTTAGAGAGTACGAATACAACAGCTCCTTGATGAATGTTTCCATGTATATTTTTGTGACAGATCAAAGGTCCCAAAAGCACAGGATAAAACTCAAACAATGATAAATGTGATCTAAATTGCTGAGCGTGGATATGGCAAAAACAAAGATACCTTCTAATCCATTGATTAGAGCTTTAATTAACACGGAAACTAAGGGCCTGATCTAGTGTTTGGCAGTCGAACTACCGTCCGCCAAACTTAGAGATCACTGCCGGCCACACAGTTACAGTCAACATACTAAACGTTTGGTGGACAGCCGCTGTTGGTTCTGACTTTCATTCACCAAAATTTACTAAAGATTTTATTTTTCAAAAAGTGGGAATATGTAATTGAAAACAAAAAACTATTCACCGCCATACGCAGGGAGTCTTTTTCCCCTCGGTGTGGGAGTCATTATGTGTTTTTTTGTCCTTTCATCGCCAGGTTATACTGCCAGGTAACAGAGAGACAAAAACACACCACATCTCATTGTTTACCCTAAATAGAATGGGTGGTGCTATGCCCTTTGTAAGACTACCCCTTCTCTGTTGTGCTGCCTGAGGGTGCTTTCCGTCAACAGAGCCAACGGGGGCTTTGTTCACAGAAAGTTGTCAATTCGCCTGACTCTAATTAGGGTGGAAAGACCGTTGGGTTGGGTAAAAGCGTACTCTGTCACTTTTGTGACTAAATAGCTTTCTTCACCAAACTCTAAATCGGGCCACAAGATGCCTGTGATCAGATGCGCACAGAACTGAATTACACAGAAACCAAGATATCTGTAATGTAATCACTGTGTCAATGGCAATCACTCCTAACCTGAACATCTTATGACTCAGTAGCACAGAAACTGAATTCAAATTTTATTTATTAATGGTTATATGAATGCTATAACTATGTTTTTATGGTTTTAACTGAAATAAATTATTTGATGAAACAAAGCGTAAACAGATTAGCACAAATTCAAGTCTAACAGAAACAAATCCAACAACAATGTACAAATAAAAAAAAATAAGCATAACCTTAGTAGTTGCCTCTACATAAGCTTTTATCACATACTGCAACCCTCTGTGGGATCCATAATTGTATTCCTTCCTTGGGTTGGTGAAATATGATTAGTGTTTTTAAAGGTGTTCCACTTTACATCTAAAATGACATGCTGCTCATGATACAACTAGTAGTGACTCACTTCCCTTCAATTCTTTTAATATCCCAGAAACTTTATTAAAGGGAGCTGAACCATGTACTGCGCATGTGCAGAAGTCCCTCAACACATATAAGGCCATAAGGTCCAAGGGAGTGCCTCCGGTGTGCCATAGGCAGGCTTGTCTGTGCATGTATGCCCCTAATCACCGCATGAAATGCTGCTTCTTTCCTATAAGGTAAGATGGCTTTTCTTACTTACCTCTGAGCAACTACATTCATTGGCAAGCGCTGTCTCTGTCCACTCTCATTCTCACATGACTGGGTCCCATTTACTTTCCCCACCATCTGCCCAGCATCATATTGTAACCACATTGAACACCAACACACTATCCACATACCTGAAAATTGTAATATCATAATAACCAACAGATCACATGGGAGGCGTGGTCGCCATTACCCACTGTTCTGACCTTCAAATCCTGCCCTCCTCATACCCAGACTCTCTACTTCAGGAAGGCCTGGCACGTTCATTACACTGGAATCATAAATCTGTGCAGCGAATTCTGCCATATTGCAAACTAAAGTTTGTAATTTCGAAGCTCCATGGACTATATGGCCAACTAAACGTTGCTATTTACAAGCTCCATGATTTACAAGTCTTCCTCTGCAAATTAGTCATCAATAAAGACCTCATTATTGCGTTTCAGGACTTTAATTTGTGGCTTGAAAACCCATCACGTGTGTCTGAAATTTTCTACACCACTCTAAATATAGACAGACTTAAACTTCAATCTCAACAACCCTCACAATAAGAAAGTCATTTCTGGATCGCCTATTCAGTACAGACTACCCTGTGCACATTTTAAAGGCCCTTCCAGCTCTCTAGTCAGATCATTTTACTGTTACATTTGAAGTCATCTTTCATCCTTCGCAAATAATATTACTGTTCCTGTCCTAAACCTACCGGGAACTGGAAAAAATTGGATGCCTCTCTTTTTAAAAAGCTCCTGACTAAAGTAATTTCCAGTCAGACATGGACAGCAATTGGTGTATACGCTTTTCCTAAAATGCTTAAACAGACTCTAGCCAAAATTCTTAACCTTCATATTCTCTTACAATTCTCTTCCCCTTGTTGGACAAGCTACTTACCTTCTGTAATGCCTTATCTGGTATAGACATGATCTAGCCACAGATTCCTTACCTTTGAAATTCCAGGCGTCAAGCTGGATCCGGAAGATTTTTGATAGCAGTATCCCTGCGTGCCGAAAGGTGGCGTCGGTCGACTCCATGTTACGTTGTAGGCGTCGAGTTCGTCGTGACGTCCGTGTCGTCTATATCGGCGCCACCCCGGCGCGCTGACATCAGTACTTTTCACGACTTTTCACGCCAGAAGCGCAGAGCCATGAAGTGACTGACCCTGGTGTGGCAAAAACAACTAGGGCCCTGAAGGGGAAACAGCCCTAACACTAAACCAATCCGCAGTGCGGGGAGGATTGGTGGGTCGGTAAGGAATCTGCGGCTAGATCATGTCTCTACCAGATAAGGCATTACTGAAGGTAAGCAACTTGTTCATCTGATATAGACATGTAGCTGCAGATTTCTTACCTTTGAACAGATACCCAAGCATTACCAACCCGAGAGGAGGGACTGCGGAAAGGTTTCCAACCAAGAAGTCCTGCAAAACAGAGCGGCCAAAGCGCTCCCTGCGGACCTGAGAATCCAAACAGTAGTGTCTGGCAAAGGTGTGCATAGACGCCCACGTGGCCGCTTGGTAGATGTCAGAAACCGGAACACCACACTGGAGAGCCGTGGTAGCTGCTTTCGCCCTGGTAGAATGGGCTCTAAGGCCTTCAGGAGGTTGTCTCTTCGCCAAGGTGTAGCATATTTTTATGCAAAGTATGACCCAGCGTGAAATAGTCCTCTTCTGAACTGCTCGCCCCTTCTTTGCTCTCACATACCCTATGAAGAGTTGGTCATCCACCCGGAACTCTTTTGTACAATCAAGGTAGAACAATAACGCTCTTTTTGGGTCCAGACGGTGGAGACGCTCTTCTTCCTTGGAAGGATGCGGAGGCGCATAGAAAGTGGGCAGAGAAACAGATTGGGCCAGATGGGAAGGTGTTACCACCTTTGGCAGAAAAGATGCCCTTGTGCCGAGCACTGCTTTGTCTGCAAACACGGTCAGGTAAGGAGGTTGAGATGACAGTGCTTGTAGTTCGCTCACCCTCCTGGCAGAAGTAATTGCCACTAAAAAGGCTGTTTTAATAGCGAGCAGCGGAAGCGGACAATTGTGCAGAGATTCAAATGGTGCACACATCAAAAAAGTAAGGACCAAATTAAGGTCCCATTGAGGCATAATAAAAGGCGAAGGGGTGAACAGATGGGTAAGCCCATTCAAAAATCTATGAGCAAGAGGAGAATTGAAAAGAGATGGCTGATCTGGCAGCCGAAGAAAAGCAGACACGGCTGACAGGTAGCCCTTCAGAGTGCCCAGAGCAAAGCCCTGCAGGGCCAACGAGAGAATAAATAGAAGGACATCTGACAGGGAAGCAGACAAAGGGTCAATAGACTGTTCTGTACAGTATTTACAAAACTTTTGCCATCTGCAGGTGTATACCAATTTCGTGGAGGGAGGGACGCCTGGCTGTCAGAATAACCTCACAGACTTCGGCAGGAAGGTAAAAAGCTGTCAACTGTCGCCACTCAATCTCCACGCAAGGAGACGGAGTGGACAGGTTCGAGTGGAGGACCCTCCATTGCTGCTGCGACAGAAGATCCTCCCGAAGAGGCAGCCTGACCGAAAGATCGATGCTCATCTGTAGAAGCTTAGGATACCAGACTCTCCATGCCCAGTCTGGAGCCATAAGGATGACTTGGGCCCTTTTGCTCCTGATCTTCTTGAGCACTCTGGGTAGGAGTGGTATGGGAGGAAAGGCGAATAGGAGGCCTGTGCTCCACCTGCGACAAAAAGCGTCACAGAGCGCGAGTCGCTTTGGAAACTTCAATGTGCAAAACTGCTGACATTGCGCATTCTCTTCAGAGGCGAACAGATCTAACCAAGGCTCTCCCCACTGTAGAAAGAGACCTTGCACCACCTCCGGATGGAGACACCACTTGTGATCCGCAAGACACCGGTGGCTTAGTTCGTCCGCTCTGGCATTCAGAGAACCGGCCAGATGTTGAACCACCAAGGGAATGCCCTGTTGTTTAGCCAAGTCCAGAGATGCAGCGCCTCCTGACGAAGGGTCCACGACCCCACTTCACCCGGTTTGTTGCAGTACCACATAGTGGTAGTGTTGTCCGTGAACACTTGAACTAGCCTTCCCTTGCGAGATGGTAAAAAGGCATTCAGTGCCAACCGGATCGCACGAAGCTCCAATAGTTTGATATGGAGCTTGGCTTCCGCCGTAGACCAGAGTCCTCTGATCTCAACCTCTCCCAGTTGGCCGCCCCAACCCAGGAGGGACGCATCAGTCACTACAGTGAGATCTGGGTGGGGATGGGAGAGGGGTCTGCCTGTGACCCAATTGTGGTTTGTCAGCCACCACAGCAGGTCGTTCGCGGTGCCCTCCGATATCTGTACTAGGTCGGTGAGATTTCCTCGATGCTGCGCCCATTGGAACTTCAAGTCCCACTGCAGAGCCCACATGTGCCATCTGGCATGGTCCACTAGCAGGATGTAGGAGGCCATGAGGCCCAACAGCCTCAGAGTCAGTCTCAGCGAAATCCAGGATAGAGGCTGAAACCGGTATCATAGCCTGAATATCCTGGACTTGCCATTCAGGAGGATAGGCACAAATCTGCACTGTGTCCAGAACCGCTCCGATGAAAGGGAGCGTCTGAGACGGAGTCAGGTGCGACTTCGGCACATTGATAGTGAGCCCCAGAGAATGCAGGAGGTTCGCCATAGTCTGGAGGTGGAAGACGACTGCTTTGGACGAGCCCGCCTTCAACAATCAGTCGTCGACAGAGGGGAAGACTGGAACCCCTGATCTCCGCAGATGGGCTGCAACCACCGTCATCACCTTGGTGAACACCCGAGGGGCACTGGTGAGGCCGAAGGGGAGCACGGCAAACTGAAAGTTATCCTTTTTTGAGGAAGTAGTTGAGGGCTCTGCGGTCTAGGATAGGACGAAGGCCTCCATGCTTCTTCGGAACCAGAAAATTGGGGGAGTAGCAACCACAGCCTATCTCTGGTCCGGGGACTCTCTCTATGGCTCCCTTGGCCAAGAGAGTCTTGAATTCCTTGTGAAGTAAGGCAAGGTGATCCTCCGTCAGCCAATCGTAAGTTGAAGGCATGGAGGGACGAGTAGTCTCGAAGGGGAGGGAGTAGCCCCTTCGGACTATTTGCTGCACCCATCCGTCCGAGGTGATATCTCACTAGTGGTGGAGGTGATGGCGTGTCCTGCCACGAAACTGGACATCCATGATAAAGAAGGATCGGACTAGGAGGGTTTTGCGGTGGAGGAGGGGGCTGTCGCTTGATCTGACTTCTGGCTACCCAACCCACGGAATCGGGGTGAATCACGTCTGCGGCCCCGCAGCGGTTGCTGGACTCGCGAGGTCCTCTGGCTGGTATAGGGTTGGCGTTGTTGTAGCCCCTTCCGTAGCCACGAAAGGCACGAAAAGCAGACACAGGCCGGGATGATGTGGAGAGGCCTAAGGACTTGGCCGTAGCCCACGAGTTCTTAAAATGCTCAAGCGCTGCATCCGCCTTGTCTCCAAAGATAAGGGAGCCATCAAAGGGCATGTCCATAAGGTTAGCTTGGACATCCACTGAAAAGCCAGACGTCTTCAACCAGGCGTGGCACCTCGCGGCCAGCATCAAGGAAATCACTCTGCCTAGCAAGTAGGTTGTATCTCAGCCACATCGTATGGCAAACTTAGCCGTATCTCTCCCGTCTGTAATGGTTTGGGAGACCATAACTCGGTCCTCCTCCTAGACTGGGAAGCACTTGCGCAACCGTATCCCATAGAGAATGGGAGTAACGGCCCAAGAGGCAATGCTAGGCTGTTGGAAGAAAAGATTTTCTTACCGAAGCTGTCCGGCCTTTTGGATTCCCTGTCCGGGAATGAGGAAGGGAACGCGCCGTGGGAAGTGCAGGCTTGGACCACCAAGCTCGGTGGTGTGGGTAGAGAGGAAAGCTGGGTCGACCGGTGCAGGGCAGTGGCGGCGGGCAATGGTTCTATTCACAGGAGCCCCTGTGCTGGGCTTGGACCTGGTGCCCAGTAGAACATCTGTCAAGGCCTCGTTGAAAGGCAGCAAGGGTTCCGAGGAAGAGACACCAGGCTGCAGGACCTCCGTCAGGACATTCGTCTTGACTGTCACCGTAGGAAGCTGCATGTCCAAGACCTCCGCAGCCGTATGCACCACCATTGCAAATGAAGCTCCCTCATCCATAGCCAGGTTAGGGGGAGACAGCATGCTAGAATCTGGAGAGGTGTCCAGGCCGCTGGCATCACCCAGGTCCTCATACCAGTCCAGGTCCTAACTGGGTTGCGGGATTTCAAAGGGATCCTACTGCCCTTCTCAATCTTCATCCACCATGCCTAACCCTTCAGAATGGGGCAGGTTGAACGGCGTGTCCAAGTTATAGGGGAGATCCAAGAGGGGCGGTGGCCGGACCCAAAGGCACGGAACCCACAGGGCCTCCTTCAGCTGAACCTGTGGGGGCTGAAGGCGCGCCGGCAGGATCAGGCCGCCCAAATATGGCGTACATGGCGTCATAAAATTCCTTTAGTTGGGCGGGGGTCGCTCCCAACACTGGAAAGGGAGAGAAACGCGGAGAGGAGCCGCAAACGTCGAGGCTCCTCAGTCTCCTGCGATGGACAGGGTGAAGTTGAAGCACACTTTGACTGTTTGTGCATTTTGTGGTGCTTCTTACCTGACTGCGAGGACTTCGAGGAAGAAGACTTCAAAGCCCTGGAGCGGTGCTCGGACATTCCCCTCGACCGAGACTGGGAGCGAGATTAAGGAGGTGACCTCCGTAGCGCCGACGCCGGGCCGCAATCAGCTTTAGAGACCGCTCCCTCAAAGCCTTCGGCGCCATGGCCCGGCAACTGGAGCACGACTTTGTGTCGTGGTCGAGCTCCAGGCACCTGAGACACACTAAATGGGGGTCCATGACTGACATGGCGCGGTGACAGGCACCGCACGGCTTAAACCCCGAGGCTTTCTTACTCGACATACACACCAAAAAGAGTCGACAAAAAGTCTAAAAGGTCTGTCAAAAAGTGACTATGGTAGCTCTCTTCGATGGATCTGCACTGGCAGGAGCGTAGAGAAAATAACACGTCAGAGCACCGGGGTGGCGCCTATATAGAGGACGCAGACGTCACGACAACAACCCTGACGTCATGTGGAATCGACCGACGCCACCTATCGGGGCGCAGGGGTACTGCTATCAAAAATCTTCCAGATCCAGCCTGACGCCTGGAAGTTCAAAGGTAAGGAATCTGTGGCTAGATGTCACTATCAGATGTATTATTACCTACAGCGTAACTCTTGTTTAAAGTTTTATATTACTTTTTATTGGTTAAATAGCAACACATTACAAAAATGTAAGTCAACTGAAAACCGAGGCAAAGGGACGGGTCTGGCAATTACATCTCTCATGAATCGACTTGATATATTTAAAAAAATGTACTGGAGAACCACAGGGCCACAGGTAAAATTACATCAAACCATGACGAGCAGTCCATGCACCCCAGATCTGCTCATATTTCTTTTTGCAAAGTTGTACGGAAAATTAATTATTTAATCTTCCCACGTGGTCATCTGTCGAATCCCCCCCCCCAATCCAACCCCGCCGCTCTTACCTGCACAGGCCGCTGCTGGTACCATGCTGTTCTGAGGTGTTGAGTTCAAGTTGCAATGCCAGATCTTTGCTGTATCTGAACAGTCTTCTATTGCTATCATCAGCACTGCCCAGTAGTAAAGGTTTAAGTCCTGGACCTCCGAGCCCCTTCAAAATATAGTCACAGTGTACTTGTATGAGACCCTTGGTAGTTTACTGCCCCAAATTTACCTGGTGACTATGGCCTGCAAGTAGGAAAAAAAGACTATCTGTAAGATGTAGGAATAATTCTGCAGGATGGACCGAAAATGACTATAAAGCCATCCGTCCCACCATAGTGATGGGTAAGTACGACCATATGTCCATATTCCCACAACAGTGTTGCAGCACAGCACTATTATTAAGGTCCCAGGCCTTCGCTGGTCCAGGGTGACTGCTGTACTCATGTATTTAAACTGATCCTCCGCTATCTGAGAGGAGCACAGAGAGGGTGCTGTGCATTGGCACCCTGCACCGGTGTAAAGCAGGATTTTTGCCAGTTAACCATCAGTCCAGAGGCATCGGTGTAAACCTGCAACATCTGTCACAGTCTCCATTGCGAGCCCTCTGGTTGTTGTAGGAATGGTATGATGTCCGCATAGAGGGATATTGTATCTTCTGACAAATCAGACCAGCAGAACCCTATTAACTGTGCACCGCTTCTAACCACTCTGCCATGAGTTCAACGGTGAGGCGAAGAGGAGTGGAGAGAGGGGGACACCCCTGCCACGTGCCTCGTTCTATAGGTAAGGGATTAAAGAATAGCCCATGATGCAGATCCTTGTTCACAATGCAGTTATAGGTCGCCGCTCGTACTAGCTCTAATCTTGTGGTACTCAGTCTTGCTTTGCCGGTTCCTTGAGCCAATGATCTTCAGCTTTGTTTCATTAAGGAGATTTTTGATTCTTGGCTTTTCTGCCTGACGTTTATGACAGTCACCAGTACCATCCAACGTTCGTGCACTTTACTGAAGTGCTGCAACAAGATGGCTACTGGAGCTTGTCACCCCTACCCTGGAACCTCCAAATCAAGGTATCTAGTGAGGGAACAACATCCAGAGCTTAACGCAGCTCCATGGTCAAAGAAAGGTTACTCCTTAAAATAACTTTTATCTATTTAATCAGCATGAAAAATAAAGTGGGCAATGGATAGAAAATGCTTCTATTATGACTTAAGTTAGTTTAATATTATGTGCCACAGCTCCTAGTCAGAGCCAAGGCAGAAACATTTGCCTGAAAGTTAAATTCTTTCACACATTTATTACACCAACAAAGAACTGCTACCAGTTCTGCATGATAAATTTTTTAATGAAATGTCTTCTGGTTTACCATATCACCAGAATCCTTGAATCTAAATCAAGTTACAGGAGAATGATGCACAGAGCTACCAGTTAAGTAGCATCTATATCTAACTGGTACCTGGACCACGTTCTGTACATGATTACCTTCTATCCACTGAAAACCGTGTTTTTGCTCTTCTGTTTTTGCTGTTGTTTTATGTAATTAAATTAGGTGCTATGAGAGACGTTTATGCTATACTCGATAGAAACATTCACAATAACAGTAAAACTGAACTAAGATGTTTTGACCGTGCGCCCATGTTGCTTTTTTTTTTGCAGTGATGTTCCACATTTGTATTTGATACTGTAACTGTGTAAATACCCAGGAGTTTGGTTGTTTTGTTAAATTACGAGAACTGTATAGTGCTGTATTGGCATTAATACGGCCATTCAGCGCTAATGGGTTAAAGAACCTTCATGCCCAAGCCTGTCACAGACTGCAATTTGTTTTTATATCGGAGTAGAATCATTTGTAGTGCAGGTTTGGTTAATTTGTGCACATATGTGAAAGTAATTTTGTAGCTCTACTTTCATGGAAGTATGAAGTAAACCATTCCCATGACATACACCACACTCTGATATAGGCTGTGCAGCCAGTGTTGAAGAAATTGTGATGAAATGCACTGCTTTGCCACAATTATTTCAAAGCTTCCTTTGGGAGGATGCACCCCTGAAAATCCCTGGTTTGGGTAAGGTCTGCCTGGCACAGCCTGAAAACATTGGAATATTTAATTAGTGCCCCTTAAGAAACTCTGGGTCGTAGGCAATTATGCTTATAAATTCACCATTTGGTCCAGTGTTTTGAAAATGGTCATGGTGGAAAACTCCTTTAATTTCCCTTTTTTGAAAACTTGCACAAGGCATTTAGGGGCAGTTATTTACCCCCACAAATTAAAGCTGGCCAGCCGCGAATGGATGACAGGCCTCCCCAGCTCATCACAGTGTTAACAAGCAAAGTCAGTAGTGCGCCCCTTTATGAGTGCCGAGCTGTTGCCTTTTACAATGTTTGTCTGTTAATCCTTGAAAAAGTAAAGAAAAAGACACAATACTGGAGGAAAAGCAACCACATATCTTACGATAATTCAAAACTATACATTGATTTCAATATCTTCGATCTGCATGAAGGTCATGGTTTATTTTTCAAATGCTTTTTCACTCAGGAAACTCTGAATAGAATTTAAAAAGAATAAGAAAAGTGCCAGAATGTAAAGAGAAAAGCTTGCCAATGCCAACCAATGGTAAGCAATGGGCTGGCTGAAGCCCACTGCGAGTTCACAGTATGTCTGTCTGGTAGACTCAAATCACTACAATCAAGGAGGGTTTACCTTCTCGCCTGTGATCCCTCTACTATGAAGGATCGTTAGTGGGATCCTGGCATATCTTAGATATGTTTGTAGGATCCTCACCCACAGGTACCACCCGTGGCATGCTTCATCATCAGATCCTCACCCACTGCACCTAGTGTGAGTGGGTGGGCTCGACGCGGTTTGTTAGTGGAGCACTTTACTAAGAATGAAGGATTTATGTGGAAATTACATTTTCCTCTTGATACTCTCCTGATTTAATCTGAGGTCTCTTGTAGTGATGTCACTTTCATAATGTGTGATCTCTGGCAGCTATGAATGTTATATTGTTACTGCTCACCCCGTTTCATTATGTGTGATCTCTGATGGGCTAAGAATGTTAGTGTTACTGGGGTCCTTCTCACGAAGTGTGATCTGTGACAGCTCAGAATATTACAGTGTGACTGCTCGCCCTTTTCATATTGTGTGATCTCTGGCAGCTCGGAATGTTACTGTGGTAATGATGTCCCTTTCACGATGTGTGATATTTAGCCCCTCTGAAAGCTACAGTGTTACTGATGTCCCTTTAACGATGTGTGATCCCTGGCAGCTCAGAATGTTAGTGTGTTACTAATGTCCCTTTCACGAAGTGTGATCTCCCGCATCTCAGAATGTTACAGTGTTACTGCTCTACCGTTCACAATGTGTGATCTCTGGCAGCTATGAATGTTATAGTGTTACTGCTCACCCCTTTTTATTATGTGTGATTTCTGATGGGCTAAGAATGTTAGTGTTACTGGGGTCCCTCTCATGAAGTGTGATCTGTGGCAGCTCAGAATGTTACAGTGTTACTGCTCTCCCTTCAACGATGTGTGATCTCTGGCAGCTCAGACTGTTACTATGTTGCTGATGTCCCTCTCACGAGGTGTGATATCTGGCAGCTTAGACTGTTCTGTGTCCTGGCAGCTCAGACTGCTAGTGTTACTAGTGTCCCTTTCATGATGTTTGATCTCTGGCAGCTCAGAATATTACAGTGTTACCAATCTCCATTTTCACGATGGGCGGTTTCTTGCCTCTCAGAAATATAAAATGCCCCCAAGACAACAATAACAAGGCTGTGTTGGTTGGTTTTTAGAAAATGGGCTGCTGTTCATACCCCGACCCTCTGAAGGCTGGCCCTAGGTTTTGTACATGAGAGACAGACGCAGCCTACCATCAACCAAGTGCTAGGGTTCGAAGTGGGGGACTGATTCCGAAAGCCTTTACTATTGAAAGGGGCACAAGACAGGGATATCCACTGTTGCCGCTCGTTTGCCCAGGCGATGGAGCCACTTCAATCAGGCTACAACAGGAAATGAATCAGTGGGGTATACCTGTAGATGGCCGTACACATGTTGTCTCATTATATGCAGACGACGTGCTGTTGTATGTTTTACACCGGGAAGAGGCAATCCCGGTGCTCAGGGGCATACTAGCCTTTTTTGGAGGGTCGTCTGGCCTACACCTGAATTGCCAAAAAACTGTTGTTTTCCCACTAGCAACTCTAGTGATGGAAGAGGCATCAATCCCCCCAGAAGTTGGATTTCAATGGGAGAGCAGCCATTTTCGATACCTTGGTATACAGGTGACACACAAACCGGAAGCACAATACAACTTGAATGTAGGAAAAGTCATAGATGGCCTCAAAGAATCAGTGAAATTCCGGAATAAACTCCCTCTCTCAGCCCAAATTGGCAGGGTTGCAATGGCAAGGATGATAATGCTCCCGAGATGCCTATATGTGCTCCAAATTCATTCTGTACAATGCCAAAAGCCACGTTTGACACGCTGAACAGCCTCTTGATCTCCTTGATATGGGCTGGAGGGCGCAGCAGAGTCAAACTAGAGGTCCTTAAGCTTGAAACGGGATCAAGTGGCCTGGGTCTCCCAGATTATAGGCTATATAGTATCTGGAAGTTCTTTTACAATACGCGGCACAATGGTGCGCAGAGTGCCGGAACACGGAGAAAGAACTGCTGGCGGATCGGAATACCGGTATGACACTCCCAAGCTATCTCATGATGGGCTCACACACTCCTAAAGACTGCCCCCACATAGTCGGGCAAGTGGCGACAGTATGGGAACAGGCAGTCACCCTGATGATCCGTAGGGCCTCATATGCCACAGTACTCCCCCTGCAATGGCTGCAGGGATTTTCCCAAATTCAAAAGGTAATGGATATCACGCAGTGGTATGAAGAGGGCTGTCTGACGGCCGATTTATATGCTAATGGAACGTTTTTGACGTTCCATGAGGCGAAAGACTGGTACCAGGTCACAGATGGCCAGTTCTTGCAGCATGCAAAAATAACACGCACAGTCCGGGAGATTTGGACCCCCTGCCCGGATGAACCAGTAGAATCCCACACACTGGAATTAATTCTTAACCCAGGTTCCACTAGAGGATTGATCTTGCATCTATATAAATCCCTAATGGCCGACCGTACTATCGAGTTTTCTCGAACTAAGGATAAATGGGAAGCGGATTTACCCGCCCCGCTTACAGAGGGTGAGTGGACGAGAGCATGTGCACAGGTTTGTGAGGTAGTCAGTAATGCCAGATTTAAATGACTCAATTTTATTATCTACATTGCGCATACCTGACGACCCAGCGCTTGGCACTTTTTGTCCCTGGCATATCAGCAGCTTGTATCTGAGGCGGTTCAGATCCAGCCAGGTTCCTCCATATGGTCTGGAGTTGCGCCCGCCTCCAAGTGTATTGGCAGAAGGTGAGACCGGAGATAGGAGCAGCCACAGTCCTGCATGTTGAAGCCTCCCTAAAGCATTGTCTACTGGGAGTACTTCCAGTCCCCCCAAAAAAGACACGCATGAGGCACAAATTTGCGCTTGTAGGCCTAATAGTGGCAAAACGCAGAATCGCAATTCACTGGACCCATACCACACCCCCCGATATAGATAAATGGAGGGCAGATATGCGGGAGTGGGGTGTAGCAGAGGAAATTCGTTAAAAAATGGTGAGTACGGATGAGAATGCAGAGAGAGATTTGTATGAGTGGAAACATATGCTAGAAGCCCTCTATTCAGGAGCTAACCAACCTTCAGACAAGGAGGACAGAGCTGGGACACTAGATAGCCCACCACCTACACAAAGTTTATAATAATACAGATGCCCCTCACTCACCTCCTACACATACAAAGGCAAAATGAAGTCCCGACCGAATAATGCTGCCTCCATATAAGGTTTCCACTTCGAGTACCTGATGCCCAAGCCCTAGAAAAATCTCCATTGCCTACATAGGATGCCGCAGAGACCGGTTGCTGCAACCTCTCTTCCCACTCTGTTATTTATCTCACATCTTTCTTTTCTCCTCTTCTTCTATAAGAAGCTGTTGTGTTGTTACTGTTTATTATACTTGAAACAAAATAATTGCACGCAAGAATCCAAGATGAACAGATTCCCGAAAGCTGCCACAAGTTTTTCGAGCTTCTAAGTAAAAGTAACTGAAAAATGTATGCCACATAAATGTAAAATTGAGATTTACTGTGTCCATATATAGATAGCTCGGAGCGGAGATGCATGACAAACGATGGGATGTATCAGTGCTGTAAACCTTTTTATGTGCAACCTAGTTAATAAAAATAAGTATAAAAACGAGATGGATGCAGCCCGCAGGTGCAATGCCCTCGACATACTGGTGGAAGGGGATCTCAGCCTTACTGTCAGACCCCCCTGGTGGCCCAGCTAAGACCCCATAAAAGACTTTGGGCTGCTGAGGACTTGATGCCCCCCCCCCACCCCTTGGCCCATAGGGCTCTTTTTAATGTTATTTAATGCACCCAACAGATTGTTTCAAGGTCCCCAGAGAGGTCCAGTGACACCAACCCACAGCAGCTTCCGGTACGTGAAAGACCAACCAACCCTGGATAAACCCTGCAATCCGGGCTGGGACAGGAAAGCTGTACAAATGTACATTGGTGGTCACACACTGGAGCAGGAAAAGGGGCAGACTTATACCTCTGAGTGAGCTATACTGCGCTAACATCCTAATGTGCACTAAAATGTCCCTTTAAAGGGAAACCAAGTTAAAGAAATGCACATTTTTAATAACATCCATATTACCTTATCATGATTGCATGAAAAAGGATGCATTTTAACAAAAACCTCGACCTCAGTTTGTGAAAGTGACCATACATCACAACTTATAAACAATGATAAAGTCTAAATAAAGCCAAAAAAATAATTCACATCCAACATCTGTAGTCAATATAAACTAACACAGGTGGACATGACCCCAAATTGTTTCTAATTACAAGTTTTTTGTGCATCTTCCTGTGATTTATCAATATTCTGTTAGGTTAATATTCGAATTTAGTGATGTCAGTTTTTGTTATGTCTTAAGGGTCAGGTGGAATCCCTTCCTAGGATACAGGGCCGAAGATCATATGATACCGCTTCCTGTGATGTCAAAGGGCGTGTGATGTCACTTCCGTTACCCCTGGCAATTTTGGGAATAGTTGTCTGCCTTCTCCCTCCCTGCTTTCCTACTAATGACATAGTTTTGCTGAGATGATAAAACTGTGTTATTTTGCCAAACACTTCGAACATAGAACTGAGTCACATCAGCAGAATGAAGACGTATGTACCTTAACTGCAGAAGTATGTGTGGTTGCGCTGTACAAGCGAGAGACTGTACCATCCAGCTGTGATGGAGCAGTGATGATGGTAGTCAATATAGCAGTACTGCTGGCACCCCCTACTTCACTTAGCCCCAGTAGACCTGCTACTCACTAGTGAATGCGCAGAAACGGGCATGCTGTAGAGTGTCTCTCTTATGTGTATACACAGGCCGCCTCTCTACGCATGCACCAATGAGCAGTGCCTTATTCCTGCGCACATATCGTAAGCAATTGGCATGTCTTCTGTGCGCATTAGCTTTAGTGCCGGATGTCTTTTCTGCGCACGCTCAGTAACCTGTGCCTGAGTTGCTGCTGTGAACATGTCCAGTTTCTTTGGGCTCTGCAAAGAATTGAACTGGGCCTAGCGTCTTGAAGATAAGCAACTTATATCAGGCCTTGAGTGGGGTCTAAAGACTGGGAGGTGGACCTCAGGGCCAGGCCTGCAGCGGGAACTAAAGAAAGCATAGAAGGTAGTCGACTGCTTAGTTCAGGCCTGGGGACCAAGACCTGGATGGCCACGTCCTTGTCCAGCTGGAGCTACAGAAAGCCAGTAAGGCTTTTTAGGCTACCCTCAGTATATCTGTCTAGGTTCTTACTTGTGAGTTCTTATAGAAACCAAGTTACAGTTAATCAACATACATGTTGTTGAATGCTGAATAAACACCTCCTAAACACGCTGCTGCTGAATCTGCAGGAAGTGAAGTCTCAGTAGGGGCAACACCTTGCCCGATGAACGGAAACTCGCTTAGGTCAAACCCCTCCTCAAGAAACCATCCGCCAACACCAGCGAACTCAAGAACTTACGTCCCATCTCTCTGCTCCCCTTCCCTGCCAAGGTCCTTGAGAAAGCAATCAATCACCAACTCACAGAACACCTGGAGAACAACAACCTCCTGGACACAATCGCTCCTGCACGAGTGTGGGGTCGGTGTAGTGACAGCGCGCTCCTGCACCTGTCACCAGGGGGCACGAACACACCAGCACTCATGCGCGAGTGTGTGAACAAGAGTCCCTGTTCATCGAGGGCTGAGGAAGATGCTTCCTGAACACGGAAGTCAGCAGAAGGCATCCGGGTGAAGATCAGTATTCGAAGCACTGTCGGGTTGAGTGTCGCAGGCTTTTATGCGGCCTCAACCGGCAGTGCAAAGGCTGCTGACCTAAAGGCTACTTCCTGTGCAGGAAAGCTGAACTGCTAACCCGTCCAGCACTTCCTATAAAAACGCCCGCAAGACGCACACCATGCAAACCCCCTCATGCATGCAAAACGGACCTTCCTGGAGCTGCTCAAAGCGGGAGCCATGACATCACTGATGACATCACTGATGACATCATCTACAAAATCACTAACGCACCCACTCATACAGAACCTTTCATACACTCACTCCCACACAACCATTCGCAAACCCATTCCAGTACTTACACATCCACTGACTGATTCATAGATCTACACCCACATCGACTCACTCACCCATATAGCCACTTATATACCCACTCACTCATTCAGCCACTGACATATCCACTCATACAGCCAATCACACCCTGAGTCAGTCACCCATAGAGCTACTCACACACACCTACTCACTCACCCATAAAGTCATTCACGCAGCCACTTACCCATACAGTTACACACACCCACGCACCCTTACCTACTCATACAGATTCTAACAAATAGTCACACACTTATACAGTCACTGACACAAGCACACACTCACCCATACCGCCACTCTCACATTCACTCACACATACAATCACTCAAATACCCCATCACTCACCTATATTACCTTTCACATACCTAGTTAGTTACTCACCCATATACCACGGACACATCCACTCACTCACCCATAAAGACAGACACACACACACATCCACTCACTCACCCATAAAGACAGACACACACACACACATCCACTCACTCACCCATAAAGACAGACACACACACACACACACACACACACACACACACACACACACACACACACACACACACACACACACACACACACACACACACACACACACACTGACTCACCCACTGACTCACCCACTGACTCACCCACTGACTCACCCACTGACTCACCCACTGACTCATCCATACAGGCAGTCACACACCCACTCACCCACCCACACAGACACTCAGGTACTCAGACAACCAATCAATCACCCATACAACATCTCACATACCCACTCACACACCCATACAGCCAAACACCAACTGATAGACTAATACAAACATTCGCCTAACCAGTCACTCACCCATACATTCACTGAGCCACCTAATCACTCACTTATACAGTCAGTCACACACCCACTCAATCATCCATAGAGGCACTCATACACCCAATGATTCAACAATACACCTTCTTAAATATATTTAACACTCAAACTTTCAAAAAACACTCAGTATCTGGATGATGTCATCAGTGATGTAATTTGAGATGTCATGAGTGATGTCACTGACCATGTCATGAGTGATGTAATATGTGAGATCATAAGCAGGGCATTGCGGAAACGCGAGTTAACTGCTGAATTTCTCTGGTTTTGTACGAGTGAAATGTCAGCCTAACTATAACGTCGCTGTAACCTTTGTTTTTTTCGCTATATATATATATATGTGTATATGTCTAATACTAACCTAATACTCGCATTTAAAACGAAATTAGTTGTAAAGGCATATGCGTTGTAAAAAAATGTGTGGTAATGGTAATGCGTGGTAATGGCACTCGTGTTGCAAAGGCCGCATTGTAAAGGTAATGTGTGGTAACGGCTGCGTTGTAATGGCAGGTCCCCAGGCCAGCTCTCCCCTGGTTGCTCGCTATGCCAGAAGTCCTCCCTTTAACTCTGTTTTACTTTTCAGGTTCATTTTTCCCTCTAACTTTGTTTACTTTCAGGCTCACTTTTCCATCCCTTTTAACTCCGGTTTACTTTTCAGGCTTGGTTTTCCCTCGATCCGTTTTCCCTTTCAGGCTCATTTCCCTCCTTGAATTCTTTGCCATTTTTTCCTTGCAGGCTCTTTCCTGCCCTCTCCCTCCCACTGACCCTGCCCAGCGTCCCACCCCTCTCCCGGGTAACCTACTTAATGGAGGCCGCAGCGCGGCCGCGCCAAATGCAATCCTGTCTGTCCCTGGACCACGCCCATCGCCCGGACCCCTGGTCCTCCTCCCATTTACAGATAAACACCGAACTTCTAGTCCTCAACCCCGGATAACGCAACAACAACTACAACCTTGCCTCCCCGCGAGCAACGCCAGGACCTTTCTCTGGCAGGCACTACTCATCCCACTGCGGCACATAACCCTCGGCCCCGGAAATTCCACCTACCACTACTGCTACGGATCAACTCCAATGCCTGCTAATCAACACCCGATCACTCCACAAGCACATCAGTGAGGTCCTGGACACATCATCTTCAAACCTGACATTGTCTTCCTCACCGAAACATGGCTTAACCCGGCATCAGCACCTGACATGGCCACCGCTACACCCTACTGAAACAAGATAATTCACCGGGACCGAACCAACAAACAAGGTATTGGAATAGCTATCATCCACAAAGAACCCCTCAACTGCACAGCCACCACCGACAATCCCACCCCCATCATGGAACACTTCAATTGCCACATCAACACCAAGTGCAAAACAATAATCAGAGACACTCTCGCCTACAGACCGCCTGGACTACGCCCTGCCTTCTGCAACACTATTGCCGACTTCATCACCCCACTAGCCATCAACTCTAAATACTTCCTCTTCCTCGGTGACCCCAACTTCCACCTGGAAGACACCAATGACAACAACACAGCCAACGTACTTGAGAGCATGGAGATCTTTGGCCTCTCCCTACTAGTCACGGATCCCACATACATCGCTGGACACACTCTCAACCCCATATTCACAGACAGAGACAGAATCAAATACAGCCACTCCACCGAAATCACCTAGTAAGTCCACTCCATTGGCCACTTGCACACCACAACCACCCCTACACACCAGCTGCCCCCCAACACCCCATACAAGAACTGGAGCAAAGTAACAGAAGTCCTCTGGACCAAATCCCTCGTTCTCAATTCTCGAACCCATACACCACCACCAACCTCAAGATGGCAGTTAGAAACTTCAACGCACGGAACACGTGCACCAACCAAGTTATCCCCCCTCAAGCCAAAAGCCAACCAAATCCGGCAGATCCTCCAAACACCACAGCTGGTTAGCACCAGAGCTCAAATACCACAAACGCTCCTGTAAGCGACTTGAAAGGATTTGTCACACCAGCAAAACAAAGACGGACCGTGACAACTTCAAACTAGCCCTCAACAGTTAACACCACCAGCTCAAAGCCGCCAAAACAAACACCCAGGACCTTCGCCTGGACGACAGCTGAAACCACAGCAAGGAACTATTCTGCATCATCAAGGAGTTCTCCAACCCCACAGTCACAGAGAACACCATTACCCCTTCACAGGAGTTCTGCACCACCCTCACCAACCTCTTCTACACCAAAATCACTACCATCTACGAGAACTTCAACCCCCAACCCCCAGTAACCGAACTCAATAGGCTTTTCAGCAACCCGACCCCCAGGAAAGATCCCTAAATGCATGGGAACCTCTCTCTGTAGACACTACTGCCGCCATCATGGGCTCCATCCACTCAGGAGCCCTCCAGGATCCTTGCCCCCACCACATGTTCAACCTTGGACAAAGCACCATCAGCAAGGTGCTCACCACAATCATCGCTTCCATTGCATCTGCCTCTTTCCCTGAAGGATGGAAACACGCAGAAATCAAACCGCTCCTCAAAAAACCCACCGCTGACCCAAACATAAAAAGTGCCAAAGAAAGCAATAAACCTCCAACTCGCCTCTCACCTGGAGAAGAACAACTTTCTAGAACTCTTCCAATCCGGATTTCGCTCAAATCACAGCACTGCGACCGCCATGATTGAGACCACAGATGACATCAGAACTCTCCTAGACAGGGGAAATCCTGCCGCCCTTATCCTCCTCGATCTCTCCGCAGCGTTCAACACTGTGTCCCACTACAACCTCCTGCTCGGTCTCCACCAAATGGGAATCCAAGGGAAAGCCCTCTAATGGGTCTCTTCATTTCTCTCTGGATGAACATACATCGCCGCCTCCCACCTTTCACCTCAGGACCAAAAACATCATCTTTGGCATCCCTCTCTACGCCCGATCCTTTTTAACACTTACATGGCACCCCTGACCACCCTGGTCAGATCCCACGGCATGAACATAACCTCCAACGCTGATGGCACTCAGCTCATCCACTCACTCTCCTCAGACCCGACTAACACCAAATCTAACTTTCACAGGTGCATGACCAGCGGCGCAGGCTGGATGCAAATCCTGGAATGGCATCCACCTCCGTACTTCCCCACCCTGCAGGAGTTCAGGAATGTCCTAAAGACTTGGCTCTTTAATTAACTCATCTCAGCAGCAGCATCCCCCCAGCGCCTGGATACGCAGTGCTCTACAAATCCTATTTGATTGATTGATTGTTTCCGGCATAGACACCAAAAGTGAAATCATGATGGTACCCCAACTCTAAATAGAGTGAACATATTGTTAGTTGGGCAGACATTTGTGGCAGAGTACCCTGTCTACCAAATTCTAAATGAGACTTCAAGTTCATTATTTTACGTCCACATTAGAATCAAATGACATGAATACTGAGGACATTCTATGTGCATTTAAATGGTTGAGCATGTGCCTTTGGTGTCTCATTAATCTTTTAATCTTGATGTAGTAATGAAATAATTAATGCAGGTATCGATTGAGAACGTTACTGTGAATAAATACTGTAAATGAATGGAATAAGCCCATCTGCAAAGTTCTAAATTATTGTTAATTCTGCCAGTGGTTATAGTTACCAGAGGGGCTAAAGCAGTCGACCTCGAAGTTCAGGAACCGGGTTCGAGTCTTGGCAGGGACGCTCAACATCCTGTGATACTGGGCAAATCACTTAATCTCCCTGTGTCTAACAAAATGAATGTATGTGCCCGTCTGTAACGCAACTGGTGCTCATGTAAAGTGCTCCGATACCTTTGGGTTGGGTTCGCGCTATATAAAACTACAAAAAAAAAACTCTTATGCTGTAATAAAAACACTCTACTTTGCCTGAAATTTTAAGCTGATTACGGATCCCATGCACACACACTAATTACAAGTGAAATTTCACCAAAATAGTAGGTGTGAACAAAGAAAAAAATAAAGTTCTGTTTTCTTTTCATCCAACAATGCCCAGTCAACGCGTGTTTCGTCAATTGGGGAAGACCCCACGACTTCTTCAGGGCTGCATGGCTCTTGAAGTCATAAGTTAAATCCTCTCCACCGGTTATACTTCCAACCCGGCTGGTCAATAAATCCCAAATAGACTGTTGTTTTAATTGCACCGGAAATGTTTTAGTAAGACCTTATTGTAGGACTGATGAAAACGAACCGAGTACGGTGGCTTGTCCAAATGATCCGATCACTTATTAAAACCTTATATGTAGGAGTCCCTCGAGCGACTGCGCTTGAGAAACACGGAGTCTGGACGCCGAATTCATCGAGGGACTCCTACATTTAAGGTTTTAATAAGTGATCAGAGCATTTGGACAAGCCACCGTACTCGGTTCGTTTTCATCAGTCTTACAATAAGGTCGGACTAAAACATTTCTGGTGTAATTAAAACAACAGTCTATGTGGGATTTATTGACCAGCCGGGTCGGAAGTATAACCGGCGGAGAGGATTTAACTTAGGACTTCAAGAGCCATGCAGCCCTGAAGAAGTCGTGGGGTCTTCCCTAATCGACGAAACACACGTTGGCTGGGCGTTGTTGGATTAAAAGAAAAGAAAACAGAACTTTTCTCTCTCTTTGTTCACACCTACTGTTTTGGTGAAATTTCACTTGTAATTAGAGTGTGTGCATGGGATAAGAATTGCATTAAGGTTATGCCAACAACAGCACCATTCTCATCTTGCTCCAGCCTTGCTCTGGTCACTGCCCGTTCTTTTCTGTCTGATTTGCAGGTTTAAAGTGGTTTTAGTCCTTCATTATCATATGACAGGTGATGTTTTTAATACCCTTTTAGCCCCCTTTCTTGCCCTGCCTTCACCCTCTGATCCCTGCTGACACACATCAACAAAACTATCAACTGCATGAGGCAGCTAAGCTATCGTGATTTAGGTGAGATGGGGAAGTGCAGGGATATTGGTGTTCAGGGGCCAGTCCCTGCTCATCCAGGTACTGACCAGAGAACACAAAAGGGTCCCCCAGCTGCCTCAATGAATTCACTACCATCAGCAAGGGTGCCAATTTTTTCTCCGCCCCCGTCTAGAGAGCTATCTTAGCAAAGGCCGGCTCTGTCTGGCGCCAACTGAATAGAGAAGTTTCTGTCATGAGGTGACCTAATCAGTGAAATAAAAAGTCTCCTTTGTATACTGGGTTGGGGTTAATGTATCACAGTAAACAAACTACAGTGGGACCATTTTCATAATCCCGAGTAAATCATCTTACTGTATGCAATATTGTGTACAGGATTGCCACCTGGCCAGTGCTTTAACCAGGATGACCAGTTTTATAATCTCAAAGCCAATAAAAAACAAACATTTGTAAAATCAGTATTTTCCCCCTTTCAAACAAATTCGTAAAACGGTGAATACAAAATTAAATTCCTTCAAAAATATCCCAACCTGCTCTTTAACAAACATTAGAGCGAATAGAGGCTGAATTGAGCTCTTGGCCTTTCCAGATTCAGCCCCAGCTCAGGGTCGGCCTTGTCACCGCAGAAAGGACACTAATATTTATAGGGAGACCCTCCTCCCTACAACACTGAGAGTCACTGCACACACTATCACTCACTTGTTCTGGTTTCCTGTCCCTCATTCCTCTTGTACGTTCTTTGTCATTTTTACCGCGTGAACTGTGACCCGTAAGCGGCGGCGAGGAAGGAGGAGAAACAGCAGAGCAGGATGGAGACGGGGCGAGTGGGCAGGCGCAGAAAAGGCATACTATGACTGCGCATGCTCAGAGAAAAAACACTGCATTCCACGCATGCTCAGAGAAAACTGGTGTTCCACGCATGCTCGGACAGAGTGATCCATCCAGTGCATAGTTTCATCCGTACCGACAGCTCCAGCAGGGGGCGGGCTCTTATTTATTTATGCGTTTTTATATAGCGCGGACTTTACCCGAGGGTGTCAGAGCGCTTCACACCAGGATCAGCAACATTACATAAGGAGGAGGATACAAATGAGCATAATACAAAGACAAGCGTTACATTGCATGAGGAAAAAGTGACAATTGTGCAAAAACAAACAAACCAAATACAAAAGAGGAATGAGTTCCAATAGGAAAAAGTGACAGATGTGCATGAAACATGGGATACCAAATACAAATGGAGGTATAATACTGCAATAAATGGCAGTCACACATGACACACTGGGAAGGCGCTTCTATAGGCTTGGAGTACAGAATTTCCTATAGTGGAAGAACTTCCTTGAGGTAGTAGAGAGGGCGTGGATTCAACAGGGGGTACATGGGGTACAAAATATATGATACATGGGGTACAAAATACACTAAAGGCAAAATACTGTAATAAGTGGCAGTAACTCGAAGCACACTGAGAAGGCCCTTCTATAGGCTTGGAATACAGAATTCCTATCATGGAAGAGCTTCCTTGAGGTAGTAGAGAGGGCGTGACTTCACAGGGGACTTATAATGGGGGAACACGCACATAAAAACCAACACAACACATAAAATAAGGAATGAACAGACACAAGTACAACTTTATACTGACGAGCGGACTTCCTAGAGGGGCCTAAGACCGAGCGTATTAGTTCTGGAAGTGTCTTTGGAATAGAAGAGACTTGAGGTCAGCTTTGAAGATCCGGGTAGAGGAGGTGGCACGGAGCAGTGGGGGAAGCGAGTTCCAGATTCTCACTGCATTGCCCGAGAAGGATTGAGCCATCGATCTTTCCCTTTTGAAGACGGGGGCTCAAGCAGAAGCTTTTCCGCATTGCGAGAAGGGCGAGAGCCACCGGACAATTTCAGTTTATTCGCCAGGTAACGAGGGGAGGACGTGTGTAAGGCTTTGTGTGTGATGCAGGCAGTTTTGTAAATAGATCTTGCCTCGATCGGAAGCCATCGCAGAGAGGACAGGATAGGAGTGATGTGGTCGCTTCGTTTAGACCCTGAAATGAAGCGAGCTGCTGAATGGAGGATGGATTTGAGAGGGGAGAGGTGGGATTTGGGTAGGCCAGTCAGAAGAGAATTGCAGTAATCCAGTCTTGAGAGAACCAGAGATTGAACCAAGGTTTTTAAGTCTTTCTCCGGGAAGAACCGACGGATCCCCCACAGAAGGCGCAGCTGGTACCGTGCATTCTTAGCAATAGAGTTGATGTGGGCGATTAGGTTGAGTCTTTTGTCGAGAATGACACCTAGGGATTTAGCGCTGTCAACAATGATGGGTTTGTTGTTGAGAAGGTTCAGCTGATCCATCCAAGATTGAACAGGAGGAGGTGAGAGAGAGGTAGAGAGGAGGAGGAATTCAGTTTTGGCGGGATTCAGAATGAGTTGGTGAGCAGACATCCAGTTGTGAATAGAGTTGAGGGTAGAATTGAGTAGGGAGAGATCGTGTGCGGAGGACACCTTAAGGTAGATTTGCGTGTCGTCCGCATACAGATGGTAAAGGATCCCAGATTTGCTTAGGAGGTTCCCTAAAGGTTCCAGGTAGAGATTAAACAAGGTGGGTGCCAGGATAGAACCTTGAGGGACGCCTTGACCTACGGCAACAGGAGATGAAAGACTGTTCCCTATCTTGATCATTTGGGATCTGTCCGAGAGGAAAGAGGCAAACCATTTGAGCACTGTGCCATCCAGTCCCATTCTCTGTTGAAGAGTGTTGAGGAGGGTGCTATGATTAACCGTGTCAAAGGCTGCAGAGAGGTCTAGAAGAATCAGAAGACATGAATCCCCAGCGTCGAGTATATGCAGCGCATCGTCAATCACTTGCAGCATGGCTGTTTCAGTGCTGCAGTTTTGGATGAAGCCCGACTGGAAGACGTCGAGGAGGTTATTGTCCATAATATGTGAGGAAAGTTGTTTCGCGACACATTTTTCGGTGATTTTCGACAGAAAAGGGAGGTTGGAGATAGGGCGGAAGTTGTTGAGGTCGTTCGCATCCGCGGCGGGTTTTTTTAGAAGAGGGGTGACCTGACCTGATTTGAGGGTAACTGGGAGGGAGCCTTGACTGAGGAAGAGATTGACTAGCCTGGTCCAGTAAGAGAGAGTATAGGTATAGAAATCGATGGCGATGTCGCTAGGGATGGGGTCGGAGGAATGGTTGGAGGGTTTAGTTTCGCGGATGCATTTGAGGAGGTCATCTTCCGAGATGACGTCAAAGTTCTGCCAGGTGACCAAGGATTTCCGCTCCTCCATGGGGGGGGTGGGCGACCTTATCCACCAGAGCTTTGACCTTTTCATCGAAGAATATAGCGAAATCTGCTGCTTTCTTTGAGGAATCCTCAGGCTTAATGGTTGGAGGAGAACAGTTTGGGTTTTTGAAGAGGTCAAAAAGTTTTTGGGTCTGTTTTTAGCCGAGTCAAGGAGGGATCTGAAATGTGATGCTTTTTCCAGGAAGATGTGATTGTGATATATGGATCTTGCTGAGCGTAAAGAGAGAGATTAGCGGTGGAAGGAGATTTTCTCCAATGCTTCTCCAGGAATCTAAGGTTTTTCCTTTCATCGTAGAGCGCTTTATTGAACCAAGGTGCTGAGGGGTGGGTCTTTTCCTTTTGCTTTGGAGAGGAGCAACAATGTCGATTTCGACTGCTAGTACTGAGAGGCACTGAGAAGTGAGATCGTTGACATCCACGCTAGGGTCTAGTCTAGGAAGTGCCTGCATAGCGGAATCACAAAAAGTGTCAAGATCAATGTTCTTAGTGTTACGGAACCAGGTAGTAGCTCTTTTAGGTTGGCCGAGAGTTATAACGTGCGATAGGTGAAAGCGGAAGGGAATGAGGAGGTGGTCAGACCAGTCTACATGGATGGGGGGAGCAGTGGTCAGCAGGTCTTCTTTGGATATGACAAGGTCCAGAATAGAGCCCTTAGAATGTGTGGTTTCCGAGCAATGTTGGAGGAGATCATTGGCTGAGAGAAAGGAGGCAAGCTTGTTGGCAGCCATTTTGTTTTTTTGCAGTTTTATAATAGCACGAACTGGACCCAAAGGTATCAGAGTGATTTACATGAGCCCTAGTTACACTACGGACGGACACGTTCATTTTTAGGCAGGGAGAGATTAAGTGATTTGCCCAGAATCACAGGATATTTTTGAGCTGAGACTCAAATCCTGTTCATCAGCTTTTAGGTCGGCCAGTCAAGTCGTTAGGCTACATCCTCAATCCTAACTCGGTTTGTTGTGTGGTTCTGGAAGTGCTACAGTTTGTGTAAAACCCCTAAAAGCTATTTAAACTCAGCAGTTTTGCTCTTGTTTACATTAAAAGTATTTTAGAACTTACTTGCATTGGAATTTTTTAGACGAGTTTATATTAGTTGCATTGAATTTATATTAAAAATTTACGGATTTAAATGATATTTTTATACCTGCTAACCCTTGTGATCCTATGTTGGGTGGGACTCTGTGAACTATAATCATAACCAACAGGCCTGATGCAAGCGTACATAGTCGGCGCCAGAGCTTCAGAAACACTGCAACAGTATCTAACACAAAGCGACAAGACGGGTGAAAAAGAGAGGCTAGCACCTGGGTGAGTGCGAGGACCCCTAGGACGTCACCTGTGAAAGGCCATGAGATGAGAGTTGTGAAGTACCAAAGCACAATCCAGTGGTAGCACCTTTTAGCCCCTGAGGAGGAGGGTGAGTTTGAGAGGTCCTTGGAGGAGAAATCTATTTAAACTAATGTACATGGCAATTTTATTTTGCTTTTTGGAATGTGGGCATGTTTTCAGGGTGGGTTATCCTACTGAAGTCTATGGGAGGTATTTCACTAGTTTGGAAGGTGGAAATGAGTTGAAACGGAGGGTAGTAGCTTCCAAATGAGGGTGAGTTGAGATATGTGCCTACACAAGATGTCACAATCAAGTTAAAAACAACAAGGCTATCTTAGAGGGAGTTGACTTTATGACGTGTATGTCACACACAAGTCTTTATGCCATGTCCATTAACCTTCAGAGCTCACCTCCAGCTTTCTTTTCTTTCAGAGACCAAAGCATTTCTTCCCTCTGGACTGCTTACCCTGAGTGCAAACAAACTGCTAGGTGTGTCCAGGAATTCACAGCATGAAGGTGAACAGGACACAGACAGCTTCCCCATTCTCGCCTTAAAAGCCCTGATCTTGGGAAGTGCCCTACGAGACCACTGTGCCGCGCCACTCAGAAATGCAGCATGCATGGACACAAAGCTCTGTACAAGATGCACTTTTTATTCACATCCCCAATGTAACAACTCTTCTCCAACACCACTGATCCTTGCAGTGCAACAAGTCCAGGTATTGTTTTCCTGCTGGGACCAGTAATGTGGCCATAGTCATGGGTGGCTTTGCCATATCCATGATCAGCTGTCCCCAGTCAATTTAGTGAAGTTGCTGCCCCCTGAGGTGAATCATTAACTTATCTGGCAATGCTGTAAGCAATTGCATTACTGTTGGAGAAGCTGTTCGCAGCTAATCAGGGGCTTCCCAACCTGCCACCCTGTACAGCTGCCAAGTTTCCAATGTTTAGTGTGAGATTAGCTCACGTAGCCTCTTTACTGTCTGAGGATTTTAGTCCTGGTTTTATAAAATAATAAAAAAGACTACAAGTCCCAGAATGCAAACAAAATACCTAGTCTAGAACAGCTAGTCATGCATGGACCTGGAAAACCTTGCAGGGTGACATGCTCATATGAAAGAGTGTTGGACTTGGCCTTTTTGCAGGGTCATCCAATAACTTTTTGCCTTCCCCCTGCATTTTTTCTGTCCTGTGGTAGGTGGTTTTATGACTCGGGCACTTTACCACTGCTGATCAGTGCTAAAGTGCATATGCTCTCCCTGTAAATTGTTGCTATGGATTGGTGTTTCCATTATTGGCATATTTGGTTTACTAGTCAGTCCATAGTACAGTGCACTGTGTGTGCCCAGGGCCGGAAAATAAAATGCTGGTATTGGGCCTGCAGCACTGATTGTACCACCCACATAAGCAGCCTGTAAATGTAACTCAGACCTGCCACCGCAGTGTCTGTGCGCAGTTTGGTACTGCCATGTCGACTTGGCAAGTGCACCCACTTGTAAGGCCCTAACCGTCCCTTTTCTTACATGTGAGTCACCCCTAAGGTAGGCCCAAGGTACCCCTGTGGGCAGGGTGAGTGTAAGTGAAAAATAGAACATGCCCTGATGTGTGTGGCATGTCCTGATAGTTAAATACTGCCAATTTCGTTTTTTCACTATTGTAAGGCTATCTGTCCCCATAGGATAGAATGGGGAGTTTGTTTATAACATCTTATAAACATAACTGGCCCGGGGAATTAGGTAGGAAAATAAAGTTTAGTATGCCTGAACTCAGAATCTAAAGATGCATCTTATAGTGAAGGTGATTTTTACATTCTGTGTTTGAAAATACCACTTTTAGAAAGTAAGGGCCATATGTAAGAAAATCGGAATTTGCGATTCTCAAAATGCGATATTTTGCGAATCGCATTGTGAGAATCGCAAAATACGATGTATGAAGAAAATCGTAATTATTTAGCGATTCGCCTAAAATCGCAGAATAAATCTGCGAATCGCAATTTGCAAGTCGCTATTTGCGAAATTCGCTAATAAGGAATCGCAAAATGGGGAATCTGCCATTCAGGTGCAGCTTGATGACATCACAACCAGGAAGTGTGACTGCACAGCTGCACCTGATTGCCAGAAGCACAGTCAGAGGCTGAGGGGAGAGTGGAAGAGCACTGCACTGACATCCAGGGAGGCAAAATGAATCCCCAGGAGCAGGAGAAGGAGAAGGAGGAGGCAGGAAGGAAGAGAAAACCTAAATTCAGTGACAGGGAGCAGGAAGTCCTGATAGAGGAGATGGGAGGCAGCCATGAGCTCCTCTTTGGGAAAAAAGCCCTGAACGTGCCAGAGGCAAGGAAGAGGAAAATCAGGGATGCCATACAGGACAATGTGAATGCCATAGGTGTAACCCACCGCACTGTGGAGGACCTGCGCAAGCGCTGGTACGATATGCGGCTGAGATCAAAAGAAAAGCTGGCAACCAGGTTGGCTGAGGCGAAGAAGACCGGGGGCGGCACATCCAGTGCTACAGAGTCCACGCCCCAGGAGGAGTTGGTGGAGTCCACCTTGCTATCGGAGAGTGTCAGTGGAGTGGCTGACCTGGACAGCTCCGACCCACCCACCACCAGTCAAGGTAAGATGCATGCCATCTGTCCCCTTCCACTCCACCATAGCACCCACACAGTTATGAGCCCCCAGGAACCAAACAGTTTTGCAACTCCAGTACATGTTGTTGTGTACACCCTGAAATGCATCATGGGAGATGTAGTCACATGCACCAAACAGTGTAGTATTGAGACACAGCAAGGTAGTAACAGTGACAGTGAGTCAGAGAATGCAAAATACAGGCAGACAGGATGTTGGTAATGCAAAAAAAGTAGATTTAACCTCTTACAAAATGAGATTGAGTACACTACAAATATTGTCTGTGCTTCTGTCTTCACAGCACCACTGGCAAGGCAGGAGGGCAGTGCAGGGCATGAGGAGGCAGACATCACCGATGAGCAGGCAGGGGAGGAGGAGCAGGAGGCACAGGCCCCTGAAATCCCTGTAGCATGCAGAAAACGCAACATCGTGCCACCACTACCACAGATGGAGGCAGACCTACAGGGAAGCGGAGACGAATCCAAGGCAGGCCAGGCCCAGCTTACAGTCCCACACAGGCAACAGTCCCCTGACCACCAGAGGGAAGGAGGAGGAAGCAGACGCAGGGCAAGGCAGTCCACCAGTGCTGGTGATGAGGAGCAGCAGTCCGTGTTCTCCGGCCTCGAGGGCACTATGGTGAAGGTGCAGCGGCTGCAAGTAAAATCAATGCGGTCAATGCAGCATCAGTTCCAAACCCTAAACCATCACATGAGCAACATGAGGGGTGAGATGCCATACGTGAACTGTGTGCCATGCAGAGGAGATCCAACGCCCGCATGGACACATACAGCAAGGCGGTCAACCGCCTGTGCACTGTTACGTCCCTGCTGTCACGTAGGTGTGTCAGTATGCAGGTAGAAATGGCACATAACAGCCAGGATATGGCCACGGTCCTGGTGCAGGTGACACATGCTGTGGAACTGATGCAGGCGGCTGGCTCAGGTGGGACAGGACCCCTGCCCACAGGGGACAGTGAAGACCAATCAAGCCGCAGCAGCATTACACCACCAGTACCTGAGGTCAGACGGCAGAGCGTGAGGCAGGGGAGAACCCAGGATGACCCGGGGGAGAGCAGTGGGCACCCAGAGCGAGGTGCAAGCAGCCGTGCACGCAGAAGATAAGGTGGCATCAGGGAAGCATGGCAATGGGTGACTTAACACATTGCTGGGGACTGAAGTGTCTGGGACATCTTTGCATTGTGAATTTAACAGTTGCAAATATCATTCACACACATTAGGTGTGCATCAGGCTGTGTGCCAGAAATGTTCCAGCACCAAATGGAATAAAAACACAGTTGTGCACCAATACATAGCATTCTGTCATTATTACTCACCTAGAAATAGTTGTGCCTGATCTCCTGGCGCCTCTGCCGGACGGCAGCCGCCCCAACACCACCAGCTAGTCCTGCGCGAGGAGCTGGTCCCTCCTCATCGGATGACTCTGATTCGCTGAGCTCCACTGGGGTGCCCTTCCTGGTTGCTATGTTGTGCAGCATGGCACATGCGACCACTATCTTGCAGCAGGTCTCCGGGCTGTATTGCAGGGCACCTCCGCTCTTGTGTAGGCACCTAAATCGGCTCTTTAGGATGCCAAAAGTCCTTTCAATCACACTACGGGTCGACCTGTGGGCGTTGTTGTAGCGGCGCTCCGCAGCAGTGGCTGGATTCAAGTAGGGTGTCATGATGAAATCCCTCACTGCATACGTGCTGTCCCCTGCAGGGTGCAAATGTAATGGGTTACACACTGTCATCCCACTCAAGGCCTCAACTGTATGTGTGAATGTTAGCCATGTATTTACCTAGCAAGTAGCCCTCACCAAACTCCCCAGCCAAGAGGCGACGGTGTAGCCCTCTGTGGCGGAAAATGAATGAATTATGGGTGCTCCCAGGATATTTCGCAACTATGTCCGTGATGACATGGGTGGCATCACAAACTACCTGGATATTCAGGGAATGAGAACACTTTCTGTTCCTGTACACATATTCTGTCTGGGAGGGGGGTACAGGGCGACATGGGTCCCATCAATGCAGCCAATCACATGGGGGAATTGGGCTATCTGATAGAACCCCTGCTTGGTTTGGTCAAGTGCCTGCTGGTGTTAGGGAAATGGATGTGGTGTTGCATCCTCTGCATCATGGCATCCAGGAACCTGTGAAAGAGGCGCGACAGGCTACTCTGTGTCACCCCTCCTGCTGCTGCTATCACCCCCTGAAAGCTCCCAGACGCCAGCAGGTGCAGTGAGCACAGCACCTGCACATGGGTGGGGATGGTGCGTGTCCTGCGTGTGGGGTGCTCCAGCATGGGCTTTAGCTCCTCAATGAGATCCATGATGCTGTCTGGGTGCAGCCTGTACTTTTCATGGATCTGCTCCTCTGTTTGCTGGAACAAAGTGATGCGTGCACTGAAGATCCTCTCTTTGCGTCTCCTTCTCTGGCCAGCAGCTCTGATCCTCTGCCTCCTAGCGATGATGTACAGCGCAGCCATTGTGAAAGCCCCTGTTGCATTTTGGGCCAGCTTATATGGGTTGCACCTGGTTACCAACTGCTCTGAGTTGGTGGTAATTGCGATGTGCAAAATTGCGAATTTCGCAAATAGCGAATTTTTGTAACATCTCATTGCAATATCGCTATCTGCGATTCGGTTATTTGCGAAATTCGCAAAAGGCGTACAGCAATATGCGAATTCGCAAAGAATATTCGCAGATTCGGGCTCGCACATTTGTGCGAATCGCTATTTTTGCGATTAGCTATTCTGTGATGCGATTCCGTTTCATACATCGCAAAACTCATTTTTGCGATCGCAAACACTGAAATTTAGCGATTCGCAGTGTTTGCGATTGCGAAAATGCTTGATACATATGGCCCCAGGTATTTTCTTGCTCAGTCATCCCGTGTGCCTCTATGGAATGTGGTTTGCCTGTCTGGGTTTTGGATGACAGAAGGCTGGGGAGCAGGAGTGGCTCCAGGTAGTCTAGGTGGGTCAGGAAAGGGCTGAATAGACCTGGGCTGCAACTGGGGAAGGGAGAGGAGATTTCCTTGCACCTCAAAGGGCCTGGTCTGCCTCTGACCATGCCGTCTCCACCTCCTGCCAGGAAGTCACACCAGAGAAGGCAGAACTGATTCTGGCTGGGCACAGGCACTCTCTGCCTAAGAGATCAAAGGATTTTGGGATATAAATATTGGGGCCCAGACCCCTGACTTTTAGAACTCTTTTGGACCAAGAAGACTGCCAAGAAGAAGAGCTGGAGAAGCTGTGAGGAGGAACACATTGCTGTGTGCTTTGCTGTGTTGGCCTGCAGTGGCTGCTTCTATCTTGGGCAGTGAAAGGACTGGACTGAACTTTCTGCAATCTACTTTTGTGAGTTTCTCCAAGGGCTTGAGGTAGAACTTGCCCCCTGTTCAAGAAGTCTCAGGAACAGCAAAGACTTCAAGCTCTTCTGCCCTCAGCACTGGGGACTGTGTGTTTTGTGCTGCAACAGAAGAAAAGCAACCCGACGACGTCTACGACGCCGCTGCCGACTCTTTGTTCTGAAGGCACCGCAGAGGGCACCGCCGCAATGCCACACCACGACCCTGGTCTCACCGACGCCGCCTGCTGATGCCGCCACCGAGCCCCTGCTCGCACTGCGACCTGCGGGCACCGCACTGCCTCTTTTCACAACGACGCCTTGGTATCCCCTGCGATGCCGCTCCACGCTGAAATCTACGCCGCTGCTTGCACTGTGGTTCGAGGGCACCACTCGTAAAGTTACACGATGCACCACCCTCATCCCGCACCGCAGCCTTGGCCTACCGACGCCGGCGCCATCGACTCCAGTTCGTCAGCCGACGACAGCGCTTCAGCAATGACGACGCGGCTGCTTGCACCGCGACCTGTCAGCACTGAGACGAGCACTGCATTCACTTCGCACCGCGACCCTGGTCTCACCGACGACGCCATCTGATGCCGCCACCGAGCCGCTGCTCGCACCGCGACCTGAGGGCACTGCATGCCGCACCGCTGCACTTCGCCCCGCCGCACCCGACGCATGCCGACGCCAGCGCTCCTGACTTCAACAGAGAGGAGTTCGATCTGCAACGCGTGTGACTTCGAGGGCCCCAACGACTCCTGCACCGACCTCCGGAAACGACGCCTGCGGACGCCGTGCTTTCAGAAGCTCAACAAGAGGTCGCCGACGCCCTGCATTTCTAAAAGGTACTGTTTGCGGGTCTTCCCTGTTTGGATTTGTTTGTTCACGATGCCGTGATAGCCCCGTACAGAGCTATCGACTTCAAGGAACTGTTTTTCAAGGTTATTTTGATAACTGAAGATTTCTAAGTACTGTATTGTGGATTTGTATAGTTTTTGGTCTTGTCTTAAGTATGTAAAAATATTGGATATTTTCTGAACTGGTGTGGTGTTCTTTTGTAGTGCTTACACTGTATTACTGTTGGTTATGTGCAAATGCTTTACACACTGCCTCTAAGATAAGCCTGACTGCTCGTGCCAAGCTACCAAGGGGCTGAGAAGGGGTTATTTTAGGAGTATAACTCCCTTATCCTGACTAGAGTGGTGGTTTCTGCCTGGCTTTGGCACATGCCCTAGCCTACCAAAAATCCCATCTCTAACAAACTGCATAATTGGTATGGGGGAACTGCCCTGTCAAAAAGCTACAACTGAGGCAGGCAATGTAAGAAACTGTTACTCACTTCAGTGAAAGTAAAGAACTTAGCTAGACCAAGCCAAATTTCCATAGCAAAGAGACACGTCTCCTCGCCTTGGCCTGGCTCATAAAAACTACTAGGGGTAGCACAGCAATCGAGCTGGCTGCTGAGTTGATCTAATGCTGCAGTGTTACACCTGCTAGTTGTGCATAAGGGAGCTCTAATTATTTGTGACATTAGCATTTTAGTGCAGTGATGCAGACACCAGCACTAAAATGCATCAGTAATACTAGTCTTGCATGGTACTTCGCAGGGCTGCCAAAAATATTCCTGGACTGATGTTTGTGTATTAAATACGCCACCTGAACTATTACGAGAAAAGTTATACTTTTCCGAAATATTGTACAACTGGAGTTAGAATATTAATTTAGCTGTCCCTGCATGGAGAATCGTGCCTACTGACAATTAAAGGTAAAAAACCTCAAGCCGGTGCTCAAGAAGCAAACATCGGAGCTAGAAAGATAGGACCACTGCAAACCGAAGAGAAGTGTCAAGTATAATAGTCGTGCTTTTTTACAGCCTCATCTGATGTCATGAGCAATAGTTGCAAAAAATGCATGTAGTTTACCTTCGCATTTATATTGGTGTTGCTAAGGTTTACAATGGCATCAAGGTGATGGTTGGAAACTCTGCAGGTTTGGAAAAGGTGGTCTGGTTGCTGATGCGCTGATCCTGTGAAGATTTCTCGAAACTGATCCATGGAGATGTAGTCTTCAGATGCAAAGGCCGACAGGTGTGGACTCATATTTTGAATTCAAGTTGCTGTTTGGCCGTGTGAGTCTACAGATCTCCTAGGCTGGTGCTTCTCGTTCCACGGCCAACATCACTGCTTTATAATGCCAGTGAACTGAGGTATCTAGGTCCTAGGTGAGCTCAATAGAAACAGATGTTTCAACATGTGTGGCTGCTTTGGGTGTCAAGGATGAGGATCCCAACAGCAGCACCACTGCATAGGGTTTGACACTTGTGACCTTGTGCTGAATTTGCAGCCTCTGAAACTTAGGAAGACTTGGAAGATGTTTGTGAGAGAGAGAGAGAGAGATGTTTCCTTCGATGCATCAGAAACCTTGAGAATCTAATGATTCTTTGGTACATAACTCCATGCTCATGTCAAGGGCTGTGAGTTGAACAAAGACAATTGTAAGGTTTCCCAATAATTGGTAGCTGTGCTTCGTCCTCAGTGGCAGGATGCAGTGCTTACTTTTCACTAATTGCACAAGAGTGGAAGATGTGGGCTCACCCCAGGCTCTTACATTGAGGAGGAATTGAAACTACTCTGTCCAATTGTGGCATCATTGCCGGCCCAGAACCAGTGTCTTCTGGTAGTGATAGAACCCCAATGTCCAACCAGGAATCACAAAGCAGATTAATTAATATCAAGAAGGGGCACTGCCTATGTGTATCTCAGTTGTTACTGATTTCTAGAGAACCTCATTTTCTTAATTCTTGCTTTGAGGGACGGAGAAAGAAGAAAGGCCTGGCAGGACTGAAGTGACACCTAAAGCTGCAACCCTAAAACCAACCTGGGAAACAACCTAGCAGATCATAGCAGCCAATGTCTCACCCACTTTCAGTACCTTGATTCCATAATTATTCTTTACCTCAACTGAGATCTAAATAAACAACAGTTTTTAATACTATCTGCTGCCCTAATCCTTTCACTAACATTATATTTACTTTCAGAAACAAGCATTGGCAAAGCCAACTACTCTGACTTACAACTGAGCTTTTTTTATTTATTAACTAGTCTGTGAGTGTAGTGGTGTGTATCAGCAAGCGGGTGAATAGAAAGAATAAGCCAATGGTTGGATAAATGGATCCACGAGTGTCGATATGAGTGATAGAGTACATGAATGATGAATCACTGAGTGCAAACCTGTAGGAAGGGATTCACTGGTGAAGTGGGTACAGGTAGGTGCAGTCGATAGAATGACCCGCCTATTCCTTCATGTCTATATATGGGTCGATACCTGCAGTTCCTCCTGATGCTACCAAGCCAAAACAGGCCATCAGCCCATCATATTGACTGTGAAGGGGACGTTAGAAACTAAGGATAATGAAGATTATTGGTAAGTAATTGGAGCATTATAGCATCTCCTTGTCCCGGTCATTTCTATCGAGGTATAGCAAAGCTTCTGCTGGCGCACAGTACAATAATTCCTCAGTCTTCACCGTCAAATACAAGCAAACTTTAATAGTGAATAAAGATGCCAATATGCAGAAGCTTAATTATAACATCATTTAGTTCCCATAATTTACTGTCTTCAGTATATTTGGTCCAACATTTCCATCATCTAACCCCGACCCCTGCATTTCATGATTCAGAAAAGTGTGAGGAGATGTCCATGTCCTTACCGGGAGATTTCCACCAAGGATGCGCCCTAGAGGCTGTAGCACCTCTGGTTGATCTACCCGTGATTGTTTCCGGGGAGGAATGTTAGCTGTAACATAAGCAGAGGACATGGCCTCCCTGATCCATCTACTGATAGAGATGTTAGAGGCTTTATGACCTTTCTTTGAATTCTCAAATATGGCAAACAAATGATCAGATGTTCTACAGGTCCTTTTGGTTACAAATAAATCAAACATCTGGAAAACAAAATCTCTTGATCTCTGTTCGATAGAGAAGCAGCCTTTGGAAGGAATTGAGGAGTAGGTCTAAAAACAAGTCCAACTTCTAAGACTCTAGGAAAAGGAAGTTTGAACAAAAGAGCTCCAAGTTCCCCAATCCTCCTTGCTGATGTAATGGCAACTAAGAACAGCACCTTTAAAGTAAAGACTTTCGTCTCAATAGATTTCAAAGACTCACAGGGAATTTTCTGAAGAGCCTTGAGGACTGAACGTAAATTCCAAGGAGGGAATAAAGGATGAATCAAAGCAGAGCTGTACATTCAGATTAGATCAGATGTGGGAGAGGTGTGGCGCAGCGGCCAGGGCGGCTGACTCCAGAGCGCAGGGCTCACGGTTCGATCGCCGGCAGCAGCTCAGCTCAGGACTATGTGACTCTGGGCAATAGCTCACTAAATCTCCCCGACAGCGCCTTGAGACCCTTAGGGGTGAGTAGTTCGCGCTTTAAAGATACTGGATTTAGATTTAGATTCTTAATCAACCTTGAACCTTGAACATTTCTTTAAAGTCCGATATTAAACTCTGGCTCATGTATGCTGCATAGATACCAGCTCTCATGGCAAGATCGGACACAGCATATGCCTTCTTTTGAGCATGGTCTACTCTTTTATCAACATTCTCTCCTCCACAATTGAAGACCTCCTCACTAGACCTGCCACCAAAGAATCAACTGCGATGTTTTCGGGAATCTTATTATCCATTGCCTCTAATGTATATAGTTTAGACGTAAAACGAGGAACAACAGTCTTGTCCAGATCTTTCCAATGTGTGTAGAATCACATCCAGGACATGTTGACGTAAAGGTAGAGTGGGAGCACTAACCGTAAGGAACTGGCGTAGGACTGGCTCAGAAGAGGTAGAAGGACCTTCTTAATCAGGGAACCCCATATTCAAGCGTATCCTATCAAGAATTTCAGGAAGAAGTTCCCTATCAATATATTTGCCCTGTAGTTCATTTGTTGGAATGACATCTTCTTTAGGTACAGAAGAGATGTCAGATAAATCCAACCTTCCCTTACCTACCTCCTTACATTTGGCTACGGCAAAGGTTCTCATAAAATTCTTCTTATTTTGTCTTCAAAGTTCTCCTTTTGGGGAAGAAAGTGTTTCCTACATCTCTTACTGGAAGGACAGTAAGATCTGGAGTAAGATTGTGAACAACCTGGACTGGAAGGCTCAGAACTCCTTAATTTCCTCGCATGTTTAATTGGACCAGTAATGAGAAACTCAACCTACCTGTTTTCACACTTGTTAGAGAAACTCTCCTGCGCCTGTGTAGTAGAAACCAGAAGTACCGGGTGTCACCTGTGCGCCCGCACCCCAAACTACACGAGCCAACAGAGCTGCATGAGCCAGGAATATGCAGACCAACTGGTAAATAAATCTTACCCATGTCACCTGTTAACCCGCAACAGCTTCCAAGTTTGCAGGCATTTGTGAAAGACATGCCTGGATCCCAGCCTCCCCCTAGATTCTTCATTTCCTTGTTGTGCCGCATCACTCCACTGAGCCCGACACAACAGAGTCAAAGCATGGCAATAAACTGGGGGTCCAAGTCCAGCAGGGTCCCCTTCCCGCTTCCTCCTCCCAGGCAAAAGGCAGGGAAAAACTAAGAGGAATTGTGGGTAACACCCCCCCCTCCTCTCCCTCAGCGCCTTGAGACCCTCGTGGGTAAGTAGTGCGCTTTACAAATCTTGTGATTGATTGATTGATTGTAATAAGTCTATATAATGACTCCCAAAGGAGTGGGAGGGGTAGTCTATCAACAACACCATCTTCCTGATTTCTTTCCCTGTCATGAGGAGGGACTCACCGCAATACTAATGACTGGGACAAGGACTCAGGACGTCACAATCACACAAGTGAGATACCTGCTGGAGTTGGGAGGAACATCAAGTCCTTTTCTTGAATAAGTTGTCATAATCAGGGCACTGGCAACTGTATTTTCCATTCCAAGATTTCCCACAGCATATTTACTATCCCAGGTACTTTCAGCTCCCAGAGTGGATTACAGTACTCAATGTGAGTTAGCATTGCTTATTGCAAGAGAACACATAAACACATGGGTACCCCACCATAGTCACATTCTAAGGCTTCAAACTCTGTAACACTAAAGTACATCCTCTAATACAAGCTGAACTTTCCTCAGAGGCAAATGCAAAACAAGCAGACAATGATCACATCACTGGAACACACATTGTAGACACAGGGGAGGTACACATCATAACAACCTGTAGAGACACATTTGGGAGCACACAACGCAAAGATTGTAAACTGAAAGGCGGTGATGTGCACAAACACACCTCCAGTTGAGAGGGTGCTGGGAGCTCACATACAGCTGGCAATGACCCACTAACATTCAGCGTGGTATAGACGCAGCAGCTGAGCTCAACCAGGATGTGGGCTACAAGGCACGGTGCACAGCTGGGGGTTTAGCTAAGTATACTAGGCAGAGGACACAGAGGGTGTAGGAAGGTGGAATCTGACTACATGGTTGCCCCCACTTTTTTTCTGGTGTTTTGATGGTTTTTGACTTAGTTTGGCTGGAAACCTGCTATTCAGGTCCCCAGCCTAGCTGCTTCCTCTCTAAATTGATTCCATGTACCTTAAGTACACTTCAGATTGGATTCTGGGGTGCCCTTATAAGTCCCTAGTATATGGTATACTATGTACCCAGGGCATAGGCACCCCAGAGGCCTACCAGGGGCTGAAGCATGTATTGTGCCACCCCTGGAAAGCCATCCAAAATGACACCACAGGACTGCTACTGCAGCCTGAGTGAGGTGGTGCATGCACCCCTTACAGAGATATAGGTTCACTATATCTCATCTATCACTGCACATAGAAACCTATCAGTCCCCCTATGGCAGGCCTTATCAATCCTGAAGGCAGGGTGCTTGGTTATATGTGAGAGGGTGCCCATGCATGAGCAGAGCCCCTCTGCAGCCCTCGGAATCTCCTCTCCGGGGTTGTCTGTGGTGCAGCCTGACCATATACTCTTAAGTGCATTATATCCTCGCGGTAAATGCTAACTTTGGGACGGCTGCACGGAAACATGTTGTGTTTGGTGTCAAACACCTTGGAATCATACCCCCACACCAGTAACTGGTGTGGGAGTATGATCCCACCCTTCTAGAGGGAGAGACATGACAGCACCGGTATACCCGGTACCAACTAAACAGAGCCCTGGCATCACAAAATGGATGCTGCAGCCACAGACACGAGTCTGGCCTCCTGCTGCTGACCGAAACTCCGGCAGGGGAGGCCTGGACAATAGGTTTCCTGTCACAGGGAGGTGTTACCACCTCCCAGACAGGCCTTAGTGGATTGGGGCTGGGTGGGTGCACTCCAAGAGTGCTTTGAAGTCCTGCACTGGGGGCACATTTGGTGTCCTCGTGCATACCCCAGTTCAAACCGGTTGCAGGGGCTGCCAGCCCCTGCTCTGGCGTGAAACTGGACAAAGGAAATGGGTGTAGCCACCCCTCTTTCCAAACCCTCCCATAGGTGAGTCCACAGAGTTAGTCCAACCCCTTTCTTAGGTATAAGTAAGGAACCCCTGGCAACAGGACTTTAGATATCCCTGGACGAAACTCTGCAACTGAATCCTGGAACTTCGACGCTCTACTCAAGACTAGAGGACTGAAGAAATCTCCCTTGGGGTCAAGGAGTGACTCCCCTGCTTGGCAGGCACCAACAAAGCATTTGCCGGTCTGCATCTCCGAAGCTCCCGCCGGACTCCAAAGTAATTGCAGCCCAGGAAGAGGATTTCCAGACTTCCCAGAGGCCGACCCGAGTCCCCAGCAAAGCTGAGACCCGCAGCCAGCACGAGTGACGTGGAACCTGAGCCCCTGGACACTGTGCACATTTGCTAGTGCATCGACTTCTCAACGTCTCTTGAAGTCCTGCTTTGGGTTACTTGTAGCCCAGGCCCCGAGCACCATTTGTACTGAAGATTGTGAGCCTACACTCCACGAGTGTTCCGTGGGCCCGCTTCTTGCATTTCTGCTCGAGGCTCCTTTGCGATCCCTGGTCCGTCAACTGGTGGGTCCCTGTGAAGGCAACTCTGATTTTCTTTGGACTTTCCTGGTTGCTCCAGACGTGCCCTGACTCCCCACCGAGTGGTGAGTCCCTCAGACCTTGCTGGTCTGCACCGAAGCATCATTCTCCTTTCTGCGTGGGTTGCTGTTGCCAAGGCTTGTTGTGTTCAATCCGGACACCAACACTGCAGCACTCGACATCCTTTGTGGGACAGCTCGAATCCAGCTCCTGGTCATCGTCGACGCCTCCTGGTCCTCGTGGCTGAAGAGTCAAGCTTCACCTCTTTCACCTGAAACACCCGACATCGGTGGGTATTCGACTATCGTGCCCCTGGTCACTGGCAAGTGACCCAGACTCTGTCCCCTCTGCTTTCAGGTTCTTCTCATCTTCGATCCAGGCTTGGATCTCTTCGGACACTTCGCATCTTCCCGTCAGCAGCACTTCTCTGCAGACTGCCATTGAAAACGACGACGCGACCCGACACCATTTGACACCTGTGCACCCGGCTTCCCTGGGTGAGGTAACTCAAGTACTCCGGTGCTCCCGTGGGTGTTGATCCTAGAACTGTCTAAGTCCAAGAGGGTTTGGTCCTAGTCCATTTCTAAGTGTACTTAAACTCTAAAACTCTAACCGCGACTTTCCCATAGACTTTAACGGAGCTCGCGGCTGTGTTCACACACTGCACACGGCCCCGTGGGTCCCCTGCGTCACTACCTTGGGTGGTTCCTTGGGGTCCCAGCGATTCTACAGGCTCTAGGCCTTGTGTCTACTTAAGTCGTGGTTCTTATACCACTTTCTTAATATATGGTTTGGTACGCCCCTAGGGCTAATCGTATATTGTGCTACATTACTGTGCTATTTGACTTGTAACTTGTATACTTTGACCTCTAGCCTCATAAAGAGACTATTGGGTAGTGTTTAGTAATAAATACATATATTTTATATATATACCTGGTGTGGTTCTCCTTCCATTTGGTCATTCATGAGATTATAACTGGTAAAACAAACAGCGTAACACTACTTCAAGACTTAGCCTGAAGGCTGCTCTCCATAGCTACCACTAGGATAGCTTTCCATAAAGGTTGTCTTTAAACCTATCATCAATAAAGGTCTTTTGGACTGGTGAAAGGTGCCCACTATAACTAGTGGACAGCATATACCAGGCCAACTTCTCACAGAGGGTACCATGAAAGTACACACACGTAGGAAGAGGCATGTAGCCAGCTGAATCTGGGAGTGTACAAAGGGAAGACACCGTGGGCATGAAACCCCGGAAGTACTAGTTTGATGGACTGACTGGTGGTACACAAACACATCTGCAACACTCAATGTTTGCTGAGTGGGCTGACATAAAATGTGAATTACTTCTTACTGTAGTTAGTAAGCAGAACCCTGAAGTGTGCTCTTGTGCAACAGCACTGTCAAATGCTGCCTTGAAGCACAGCACATGCAAAAGAAACAATTGATGGACGGAATGCTGGACAATGCAAACATTCACCCCCAGTGACAAGGATCTGAGTTAAATCCATCATTCTTTTGCTCACCACACCACACCAGTCTGGACCCAGCCATATGCAAATCAGTCTTGACCCTGTTCCTTGTGCGAACAGTCCAGCCCGAACTGCCAAGCCAGGTCCTCCCTGGACCGGAAACAAGCATCCTGGAACCGGTTTCAGGGCATCACTCTTCATCAGCCAGGCTAGCTTGAATCCAGTGGTGTAGTGAGCACGGGACCCATGTTTGGGCATACCCTTCCCACTTTGGGCGACATATGCAAAAGAAACAATTGATGGACGGAATGCTGGACAATGCAAACATTCACACCCAATCACAAGGATCTGAGTTAAACCCATCATTCTTTTGCTCACCACACCACCCCAGTATGGACCCAGCCATATGCAAATCAGTCTTGACCTTGTTCCTTGTGGGAACAGTCCAACCCGAACTGCCAAGCCAGGTCCTCCCTGGACCGGAAACAAGCATCCTGGGACTGGTTTCAGGGCATCACACTTCATCAGCCAGGCTAGCTTGAATCCAGTGGTGTGGTGAGCACGGGACCCACGTCTGGGCATGCCCTTCCCACTTAGGGTGACATATGCAAAAGGAACAATTGATGGATGGAATGCTGGACAATGCAAACATTCACACCCAATCACAAGGATCTGAGTTAAACCCATCATTCTTTTGCTCACCACACCACCCCAGTTTGGGCCCAGTCATATGCAAATCAGTCTTCACCCTGTTCCTTGTGAGAACAGTCCAACCCGAACTGCCAAGCCAGGTCCTCCTTGGACTGGAAACAAGCATCCTGGGACCGGTTTCAGGGCATCACCCTTCATCAGCCAGGCTAGCTTGAATCCAGTGGTGTAGTGAGCACGGGACCCACGTCTGGGCATGCCCTTCACACTTAGGGTGACATATGCAAAAGGAACAATTGATGGATGGAATGCTGGACAATGCAAACATTCACACCCAATCACAAGGATCTGAGTTAAACCCATCATTCTTTTGCTCACCACACCACCCCAGTTTGGGCCCAGTCATATGCAAATCAGTCTTCACCCTGTTCCTTGTGAGAACAGTCCAACCCTAACTGCCAAGCCAGGTCCTCCTTGAACTGGAAACAAGCATCCTGGGACCGGTTTCAGGGCATCACCCTTCATCAGCCAGGCTAGCTTGAATCCAGTGGTGTAGTGAGTACGGGACTCACGTCTGGGCATACCCTTCCCACTTAGGGCGACATATGCAAAAGAAACAATTGATGGACGGAATGCTGGACAATGCAAAGATTCACCCCCAGTCACAAGGATCTGAGTTAAATCCATCATTCTTTTGCTCACCACACCACCCCAGTTTGGATCCAGCCATATGCAAATCAGTCTTGACCCTGTTCCTTGTGGGAACAGTCCAGCCGAACTTTCAAGCCAGGTCCTCCCTGGACCGGAAACAAGCAGCCTGAGACCAGTTTCAGGGCATCACCTTTCATTAGCCAGGCTAGCTTGAATCCAGTTGTGTGGTGAGCACGGGACCCATGTCTGGGCATACCCTTCCCACTTAGGCGCAACATATGCAAAAGAAACAATTGATGGACAGAATGCTGGACAATGCAAACATTCACCACCAGTCACAAGGATCTGAGTTAAATCCATCATTCTTTTGCTCACCACACCACCCCAGTTTGGGCGCAGCCATATGCAAATCAGTCTTGACCTTGTTCCTTGTGGGAACAGTGCAGCCCGCACTGCCAAGCCAGGTCCTCCCTGGACCAAAAACAAGCATCCTGGGACTGATTTCAGGGCATCACCGTTCATCAGCCAGGCTAGCTTGAATCCAGTGGTTTAGTGAGAACGGGACTCACGTCTGGGCATACCCTTCCCACTTAGGGCGACATATGCAAAAGAAACAATTGATGGACGGAATGCTGGACAGTGCAAATATTCACCCCCAGTCTCAAGGATCTGAGTTAAATCCATCATTCTTTTGCTCACCATCCCAGTATGGACCCAGCCATATGCAAATCAGTCTTGACCTTGTTCCTTGTGGGAACAGTCCAACCGGAACTGCAAGCCTGGTCCTCCCTGGACTGGAAAGAAGCATCCTGGGACCAGTTTCAAGGCATCACCCTTCATCAGCCAGGCTAGCTTGAATCCAGTGGTGTAGTGAGCACGGAACCCATGTCTGGGCATACCCTTCCCACTTAGGGCGACATATGCAAAAGAAACAATTGATGGACGGAATGCTGGACAATGCAAAGATTCACCCCCAGGCACAAGGATCTGAGTTAAATCCGTCATTCTTTTTCTCACCAGACCACCCCAGTTTGGAACCAGCCATATGCAAATCAGTCTTGACCCTGTTCCTTGTGGGAACAGTCCAGCCGAACTTCCATGCCAGGTCTTCCCCGGACCGGAAACAAGCAGCCTGAGACAAGTTTCAGGGCATCACCTTACATCAGCCAGGCTAGCTTGAATCCAGTGGTGTAGTGAGCACGGGACCCATGTCTGGGCATACCCTTCCCACTTAGGGCGACATATGCAAAAGAAACAATTGATGGAAGGAATGCTGGACAATGCAAACATTCACCACCAGTCACAAGTATCTGAGTTAAATCCATCATTCTTTTGCTCACCACACCACCCCAGTCTGGGCCCCGCCATATGCAAATCAGTATTGACCCTGTTCCTTGTGGGAACAGTCCAGCCCAAACTGCCAACCCATGTCCTCCCTGGACTGGAAACAAGCATCCTGGGACCGGCTCCAGGGCATCACCCTTCATCAGCCAGGCTAGCTTGAATCCAGTGGTGTAGTGAGCACGGGACCCACATCTGGGCATACCCTTCCCACTTAGGGCGACATATGCAAAAGAAACAATTGAAGGACAGATTGCTGGACAATGCAAACTTTCACGCCCAATCACAAGGATCTGAGTTAAACCCATCATTCTTTTGCTCACCACACCACCCCAGTTTAGGCCCAGTCATATGCAAATCAGTCTTGACCCTGTTTCTTGTGGGAACAGTCCAGCCCGAACTGCCAAGCCAGGTCCTCCTTGGACTGGAAACAAGCATCCTGGGACCGGTTTCAGGGCATCACCCTTCATCAGCCAGGCTAGCTTGAATCCAGTGGTGTAGTGAGCACGGGACTCATGTCTGGGGATACCCTTCCCACTTAGGGCGACATATGCAAAAGAAACAATTGATGGACAGAATGCTGGACAATGCAAACATTCACCCCCAGTCACAAGGATCTGAGTTAAATCCATCATTCTTTTGCTCACCACCCCAGTATGGACCCAGCCATATGCAAATCAGTCTTGACCTTGTTCCTTATGGGAACAGTCCAGCTGGAACTGCCAAGCCAGTTCCTCCTTGGACCGGAAACAAGCATCCTGGGATCGGTTCCAGGGCATCACCCTTCATCAGCCAGGCTAGCTTGAATCCAGTGGTGTAGTGAGTACGGGATCCACGTCTTGGCATACTCTTCCCACTTAGGACGACATATGCAAAAGAAACAATTGATGGACGAAATGCTGGACAATGCAAAAATTCACCACCAGTCACAAGGATCTGAGTTAAATCCGTCATTCTTTTGCTCACCACACCACCCCATTATGGACCCAGCCATATGCAAATCAGTCTTGACCCTGTTCCTTGTGGGAACAGTCTAGCCGGAACTGCCAAGCCAGGTCCTCCATGGACCGGAAACAAGCATCCTGGGACCAGTTTCAGGGCATCACCCTTCATCAGCCAGGTTAGCTTGAATCCAGTGGTGTAGTGAGCACGGGACCCACGTCTGGGCATACCCTTCCCACTTAGGGCGACATATGCAAAAGAAACAATTGATGGACGGAATGCTGGACAGTGCAAAGATTCACCCCCAGTCACAAGGATCTGAGTTAAACCCATCATTCTTTTTCTCACCACACCACCCCAGTTTAGGCCCAGTCATAGGCAAACCAGTCTTGACCCTGTTCCTTGTGGGAACAGTCCAGCCCGAACTGCCAAGCCAGGTCCTCCTTGGACTGGAAACAAGCATCCTGGGACCGGTTTCAGGGCATCACCCTTCATCAACCAGGCTAATTTGAATCCAGTGGTGTAGTGAGCACGGGACTCACGTCTGGACATACCCTTCCCACTTAGGGCAACATATGCAAAAGAAACAATTGATGGACGGAATGCTGGACAGTGCAAAGATTCACCCCCAGTCACAAGGATCTGAGTTAAATCAGTCATTCTTTTGCTCACCACACCACCCCAGTTTGGAACCAGCCATATGCAAATCAGTCTTGACCCTGTTCCTTGTGGGAACACTCCAACCGAACTTCCAAGCCAGGTCCTCCCTGGACCGGAAACAAACAGCCTGAGACAAGTTTCAGGGCATCATCTTTCGTCAGCCAGGCTAGCTCCAATCCAGTGGTGTAGTGAGCATGGGACCCATGTCTGGGGATGCCCTTCCCACTTAGGGCGACATATGCAAAAGAAACAATTGATGGATGGAATGCTGGACAATGCAAACATTCACCACCAGTCACAAGGATCTGAGTTAAATCCATCATTCTTTTGCTCACCACACCACCCCAGTCTGCACCCAGCCATATGCAAATCAGTATTGACCCTGTTCCTTGTGGGAACAGTCCAGCCCAAACTGCCAACCCCGGTCCTCCCTGGACCGGAAACAAGCATCCTGGGACCGGTTCCAGGGCATCACCCATCATCAGCCGCTTGAATCCAGTGGTGTAGTGAGCACGGGACCCACGTCTTGGCATACCCTTCCCACTTAGGGCGACATATGCAAAAAAAACAATTGATGGACGGAATGCTGGACAATGCAAACATTCACCCCCAGTCACAGGATCTGAGTTAAAACCATCATTCTTTTGCTCACCACCCCATTATGGACCCAGCCATATGCAAATCAGTCTTGACCCTGTTCCTTGTGAGAACAGTCCAGCTGGAACTGCCAAGCCAGGTCCTCCATGGACCGGAAACAAGCATCCTGGGACCAGTTTCAGGGCATCACTCTTCATCAGCCAGGCTACCTTGAATCCAGTGGTGTAGTGAGCACAGGACCCACGTCTGAGCATACCCTTCCCACTTAGGGCGACATATGCAAAAGAAAATTGATGGACGAAATGCTGGACAATGCAAAAATTCACCACCAGTCACAAGGATCTGAGTTAAATCCATCATTCTTTTGCTCACCACACCCCCCCAGTTTGGACGCAGCCATATGCAAATCAGTCTTGACCTTGTTCCTTGTGGGAACAGTTCAGCCCGCACTGCCAAGCCAGGTCCTCCCTGGACCAGAAACAAGCATCCTGGGACTCATTTCAGGACATCACCCTTCATCAGCCAGGCTAGCTTGAATCCAGTGGTTTAGTGAGCACGGGACTCACGTCTGAATATACCCTTCCCACTTAGGGCGCCATATGCAAAAGAAACAATTGATGGACGGAATGCTGGACAATGCAAACATTCACCCCCAGTCACAAGGATCTGAGTTAAATCCATCATTCTTTTGCTCACCACACCACCCCAGTATGGACCCAGCCATATGCAAATCAGTCTTGACCCTATTCCTTGTGGGAACAGTCCAGCCCGAGCTGCCAAGCCGCGTCCTTACTTGACCGGAAACAAGCATCCTGGGACCGGGTTCAGGGATCACCCTTCATCAGCCAGGCTAGCTTGAATCCAGTGGTGTAGTGAGCACGGGACCCACATCTGGGCATACCCTTCCCACTTAGGGCAACATATGCAAAAGAAACAATTGATGGACGGAATGCTAGACAATGCAAACATTCACGTCCAATCACAAGTATCTGAGTTAAACCCATCATTCTTTTTCTCACCACACCACCCCAGTTTGGGCCCAATCATATTCAAATCAGTCTTGACCCTGTTCCTTGTGGGAACAGTCCAGCCCGAACTGACAAGCCAGGTCCTCCTTAGACTGGAAACAAGCATCCTGGGATCGGTTTCAGGGCATCACCCTTCATCAGCCAGGCTAGCTTGAATCCAGTGGTGTAGTGAGCACGGGACCCACGTCTGGGCATACCCTTCCCACTTATGGCGACATATGCAAAAGAAACAATTGATGGACGGAATGCTGGACAATGCAAACATTCACCCCCAATCACAAGGATCTGAGTTAAATCCATCATCCTTTTGCTCACCACCCCAGTATGGACCCAGCCATATGCAAATCAGTCGTGACCTTGTTCCTTGTGGGAACAGTCCAGCCCGAACTGCCACGCCAGGTCCTCCCTGGACCGGAAACAAGCATCCTGGGACCAGTTTCAAGGCATCACCCTTCATCAGCCAGGCTAGCTTGAATCCAGTGGTGTAGTGAGCACGGGACCCATGTCTGGGCATACCCTTCCCACTTAGGTTGACATATGTGTGAGAAAGTGCCATCTTTCTTGCATGGTATGCCCCCACTTTTTGCTGAATTGCTGATGTACTTTGACTGAGTGTGCCCTGGGCTCCTGCCAATCAGGTGCCCAGGGCCTGTGTTCCTTCCCTAAAACTGCATTGAAGCCTAAACCCAATTGGCTCCTCTGGCCACATGTCAGCCCCTGGTAAATGGTACCATAGGTACCCAGGGCACTGTGACCAGAGAAGGCCTCCAAGGGCTGCAGCACTTATTGTGCCACCCTTAGAGGCCCTGTACCCTGACACACACACACTGCCTTTGCAGGCTGAGAGTCTTGGTGCAGAACAAAACAGAGAGTCGACATGGCAGACATCCCTGTGTGCCATGCCCACAAACACACTGCCCTGGCATACCTCAGTCACCCCTCTAGCTGGGTGCACTATGCCAGTGGTGAGGATACAGGGGCATGAGCCCTATACCCCTACAGTACCCAGGTATATTCCTGGGCACTGTAAGTGCAGTGCTGCCATTAAGAGTATATGGTGCTGGGAGGTCGTCATCACGAACTCCACAGCACCATGATGGCTACACTGAAGATTGAGAAGTTTGGTATCAAACTTCTCAGCACATTAAACCCACACTGATGCCAGTGTGGGATTTAATGTAAGATGCACGACAGAGGGCAACTTAGAGTTGCCCCCTGAACCTAACCCACAATCCACGTCTTGCCTGAGAGGCTGCCTAGGCTGCCACCCAGCAGACATGTTGCTGGACCCCTGGGTAGAGAGCCATCCGCTCTCCCGGGCCTGCAACAATGCACGTCCTGGGCGAGGTGCTAGGTCTCCTCCCCAGGATGGGCAGGGGAAGCTTCAAAGGCATGCTGCCTTTGTGAGTCTCCCCAGACCACTTGCTGTACCCAGCAACTGGTCCCCACCGGTTCTAGCCCCCACTCTGGCGGGAAGACTGGCGGGAAACCCCAAATGAGGAAAGGGGTGTGCCAGCCTCTGCCAACCCCACCCCTCAGGTGGGGGAGGCGAGGTGAAGCACATCTCCGGGCTCTCGCCATCTTGAAGATGGGGAGCCCTGCCCAATCAGGACTAGGCTCCTGCCCCCTCCCACTGGAGAGTGGCAGGATAGGGGTGTACCCACCCCAGGGAAGGGACCCATTGGTCCCTGCCCTTTACCTACCTATAACGCCTCTAAATTTAGTATTTAGGGGCACCCTGAACCTTCCTTCCTCAGATCCGGAATCCGAAACAAGCAAGAAGAACAAGAAGAAAGAAGACCTGCCGTGCAGCTGCTCACAAGAGGAAGACACCAACTGACTTGGCCCAAGCCCTACAAGCCTGTCGACCCTTGAACCTGCTCCTGCTAAACCCCGGCGTCTCCAGTGGTCAGCAACCTCGAAAACCCCGGAGGACCTGACTGCCTTGTGACTCTAAAAGAACTGGGACTCCCACGAGCAGTGGTACTGCTCAAAGCAAGTAACAAACCCCTGGTGCCAGCCAGGAACCGCGACTCCTGCACACTCTGCACCCGCCGAGACCGGCCTGTGCCTGAGTGGACAAAGACCACGAGGACGTCCCCCCGGCGACTGTGACCCAGAATCCAGCACCCAAGAACCCTCCTCGACGCTCCTGACGACGCCTGCAGCCTCAGAACCAGGGACCCCTCCAACCGCGACCAGCAGAGGGTAAGATTTCCTGATGCGAAAAGACACCCCTGCAACCGGCGACCTGCGGCCCCCTGTGCCCAACTCCGGGGTGCCTACCTATCCTCCAACTACCCAACTTACCTCTCGAAGTGGTGGTCGCACCTGAAGAATCTCCGTCCCCGAGCTTGCAGCCTTTGTTCAACTTCCAGCTTCTCCATTGAAATACATTGAGCTCCCGACGGCTCAAAAGCACCCTGCACCCAGCCGCCCGAGTGCCCGTGGGAGTGCAACACCTATCCTATTTTTCTTCCCCACTTGCCCTGGGTAAGTGACCAGGAGCCCAGCTCCCACAGCCGCGTGGCCTGCCTGCTAGCAGCCACCAACCAAGGGCCCGTGTTCGCCATAGGCTAACATTGGGCCTAACTCACTCTGCACCCGGCCGCCCCTGTGCCGCTGAGGGTGTACCAACTGTACCTACCTGACCCTGGGAGACCCCTGAGTCTATGCCCAGAGCCTTAACTCTGCCAGTCGAGTACTTACCTGAAAGCCGATAACCTACATTTTCTCCATAGAGTAACATTGACTGGTTTACACTGAAATTTCTCCGAAGTGTCGAGATTTGAAACTTTAAAATATTCCTTAAAAATCGCCTGTGTAACAAAAACGATTTCTTTCAACTGTTTACAGGAAATGCACCAGGGCTGAATCCAGGATCCAGCCCTGAGTAAGAAAATCATACGCAAAGTAATTGATATTGCATTTACTTAAAATTCCCCATTGAGCTCAATGTTATAATTGTGTTTGAATTGTGTTGCCTATTGCAACAACTGTAGCTATTACATTTAAAAGTCTATTGTGTATTGAAAGTATATAACTAAAGCATCTCATTCTGAGAAAGTATTTTTATACCTACTTGTGGTTCTAAAATAAAACAACAATATATTTTTATATACAAAACAATTGGCCTAGAGTTCAGTTCTTGAGTGTGTGAGACCATTTGCTGACTGAGTGTGTACAACAAATGCTTTACACTGTCCTCTGATACTGCCTTACTGCTCGACCAAGCTACCACTTTAGAGAGTAAGGTTATATCTAACTTTAGCCTCTGCCAAACCTCTGGGGACTGTGGACTCTGTGCACACTGAACCTTACTTTGGTTCAGTATATACAGAGCCACTTTCTTACAGTATGCAAAAGAAACAATTGATGGACGGAATGCTGGACAATGCAAACATTCACCACCAGTCACAAGGATCTGAGATAATCCATCATTATTTTGCTCACCACACCACCCCAGTTTAGCCCCAATCATATTCAAATCAGTCTTGACCCTGTTCCTTGTGGGAACAGTCCAGCCCGAACTGCCATGCCAGGTCCTCCTTGGACTGGAAACAAGCATCCTGGGACCGGTTTCAGGGCATCACCCTTCATCAGCCAGGCTAGCTTGAATCCAGTGGTGTAGCGAGCAAGGGACTCACGTCTGGGCATACCCTACCCACTTAGGGCGACATATGCAAAAGAAACAATTGATGGACGGAATGCTAGAGAATGCAAATATTCACCCCCAGTCACAAGGATCTGAGTAAAATCCATCATTCTTTTGCTCACCACCCCAGAATGGACCCAGCCATATGCAAATCAGTCTTGACCTTGTTCCTGGTGGGAACAGTCCAACCGGATCTGCCAAGCCAGGTCCTCCCTGGACCGGAAACAAGCATTCTGGGACCAGTTTCAAGGCATCACCCTTCATCAGCCAGGATAGCTTGAATCCAGTGGTGTAGTGATCACGGGACCCATGTCTGGGCATACCCTTCCCACTTAGGGCGACATATGCAAAAGAAACAATTGATGGACGGAATGCTGGACAATGCAAAGATTCAACCCCAGTCACAAGGATCTGAGTTAAATCCATCATTCTTTTGCTCACCACACCACCCCAGTTTGGAACCAGCCATATGCAAATCAGTCTTGACCCTGTTCCTTGTGGGAACAGTCCAGCCGAACTTCCAAGCCAGGTCCTCCCTGGACCGGAAACAAGCAGCCTGAGACCAGTTTCAGGGCATCACCTTTCATTAGCCAGGCTAGCTTGAATCCAGTGGTGTAGTGAGCACGGGACCCATGTCTGGGCATACCCTTCCCACTTAGGCGCAACATATGCAAAAGAAACAATTGATGGACGGAATGCTGGACAATGCAAACATTCACCACCAGTCACAAGGATCTGAGTTAATTCCATCATTCTTTTGCTCACCACACCACCCAGTTTGGACGCAGCCATATGCAAATCAGTCTTGACCTTGTTCCTTGTGGGAACAGTGCAGCCCGCACTGCCAAGCCAGGTCCTCCCTGGACCAGAAACAAGCATCCTGGGACTGATTTCAGGACATCACCCTTCATCAGCCAGGCTAGCTTGAATCCAGTGGTTTAGTGAGCACGGGACTCACGTCTGGGCATACCCTTCCCACTTAGGGCGACATATGCAAAAGAAACAATTGATGGACGGAATGCTGGACAATGCAAACATTCACCCCCAGTCACAAGGATCTGAGTTAAATCCATCATTCTTTTGCTCACCACACCACCCCAGTATGGACCCAGCCATATGCAAATCAGTCTTGACCCTGTTCCTTGTGGGAACAGTCCAGCCCGAGCTGCCAAGCCACGTCCTTCCTTGACTGGAAACAAGCATCCTGGGACCGGGTTCAGGGCATCACCCTTCATCAGCCAGGCTAGCTTGAATGCAGTGGTGTAGTGAGCACGGGACCCACATCTGGGCATACCCTTCCCACTTAGGGCGACATATGCAAAAGAAACAATTGATGGACGGAATGCTAGACAATGCAAACATTCACGCCCAATCACAAGGATCTGAGTTAAACCCATCATTCTTTTTCTCACCACACCACCCCAGTTTGGGCCCAATAATATTCAAATCAGTCTTGACCCTGTTCCTTGTGGGAACAGTCCAGCCTGAACTGCCAAGCCAGGTCCTCCTTGGACTGGAAACAAGCATCCTGGGACCGGTTTCAGGGCATCACCCTTCATCAGCCAGGATAGCTTGAATCCAGTGGTGTAGTGAGCACGGGACCCATGTCTGGGCATACCCTTCCCACTTAGGTTGACATATGCAAAAGAAACAATTGATGGACGGAATGCTGGACAATGCAAAGATTCACCCCCAGTCACAAGGATCTGAGTTAAATCCATCATTCTTTTGCTCACCATCTCAGTATGGACCCAGCCATATGCAAATCAATCTTGACCTTGTTCCTTGTGGGAACAGTCCAACCGGAACTGCGAAGCCAGGTCCTGCCTGGACCGGAAACAAGCATCCTGGGACCAGTTTCAAGGCATCACCCTTCATCAGCCAGGCTAGCTTGAATCCAGTGGTGTAGTGAGCACGGGACCCATGTCTGGGCATACCCTTCCCACTTAGGGCGACATATGCAAAAGAAACAATTGTTGGACGGAATGCTGGACAATGCAAAGATTCACCCCCAGTCACAAGGATCTGAGTTAAATCCATCATCCTTTTGCTCACCACCCCAGTAAGACCCAGCCATATGCAAATCAGTCTTGACCTTGTTCCTTGTGGGAACAGTCCAGCCCGAACTGCCACCGCAGGTCCTCCCTGGACCGGAAACAAGCATCCTGGGACCAGTTTCAAGGCATCACCCTTCATCAGCCAGGATAGCTTGAATCCAGTGGTGTAGGGAGCACGGGACCCATGTCTGGGCATACCCTTCCCACTTAGGCTGACATATGCAAAAGAAACAATTGATAGACGGAATGCTGGACAATGCAAAGATTCACCCCCAGTCACAAGGATCTGAGTTAAATCCATCATTCTTTTGCTCACCATCTCAGTATGGACCCAGCCATATGCAAATCAATCTTGACCTTGTTCCTTGTGGGAACAGTCCACCCGGAACTGCCAAGCCAGGTCCTGCCTGGACCGGAAACAAGCATCCTGGGACCAGTTTCAAGGCATCACCCTTCATCAGCCAGGCTAGCTTGAATCCAGTGGTGTAGTGAGCACGGGACCCATGTCTGGGCATACCCTTCCCACTTAGGGCGACATATGCAAAAGAAACAATTGTTGGACGGAATGCTGGACAATGCAAAGATTCACCCCCAGTCACAAGGATCTGAGTTAATCCGTCATTCTTTTGCTCACCACACCACCCCAGTTTGGAACCAGCCATATGCAAATCAGTCTTGACCCTGTTCCTTGTGGGAACAGTCCAGCCGAACCTCCAAGCCAGGTCCTCCCGGGACCAGAAACAAGCAGCCTGAGACCAGTTTCAGGGCATCACCTTTCATCAGCCAGGCTAGCTTGAATCCAGTGGTGTAGTGAGCACGGGACCCATGTCTGGGCATACCCTTCCCACTTAGGGCGACATATGCAAAAGAAACAATTTGATGGACGGAATGCTGGACAATGCAAACATTCACCACCAGTCACAAGGATCTGAGTTAAATCCATCATTATTTTGCTCACCACACCACCCCAGTTTAGGCCCAATCATATTCAAATCAGTCTGTACCCTGTTCCTTGTGGGAACAGTCCAGTCCGAACTGCCAAGCCAGGTCCTCCTTGGACTGGAAACAAGAATCCTGGGACCGGTTCCAGGGCATCACCCTTCATCAGCCAGGCTAGCTTGAATCCAGTGGTGTAGTGAGCACGGGACCCACGTCTTGGCATACCCTCCCACTTAGGGCGACATATGCAAAAGAAACAATTGATGGACGGAATGCTAGAGAATGCAAACATTCACCCCCAGTCACAAGGATCTGAGTTAAATCCATCATCCTTTTTCTCACCACCCCAGTATGGACCCAGCCATATGCAAATCAGTCTTGACCTTGTTCCTTGTGGGAACAGTCCAGCCCAAACTGCCACCGCAGGTCCTCCCTGGACCGGAAACAAGCATCCTGGGACCAGTTTCAAGGCATCACGGTGGTGGCTCTGCGACCAGGACAGGGAGTAGGAATAGACATTCAGTTCCACGACTGTATGGAGGCAGTCGGGAGGTGGATGTCGCAAAATTGCCTGAAACTTAACTCATGTAAGACTGAGGTCATTTTATTCGGAAATGATGCCAACTTCTGGACCCCCAATTGGTGGCCGGATACTTTGGGCATTCTCCCTACACCCACTAGGAAAGTAAAGAATCTAGGAGTGATAATTGACGACAAGCTCAATTTTGGTGACCAGATAAATGCAGTAGCCTCAGCCACCTTTTATACCCTCAAAATGATTAAGAAAATACTACATTTCCTACCGGTAGACAGTCGGCGGACAGTTGTCACGGCACTTATTATGTCTAGGTTGGATTACTGCAATGGTCTTTACCTAAATATTCAAGAACGTTTCTTGAACAAGCTCCAATTGTTACAAAATGCGGCGGCAAGATTGCTTACTGGTACCCCGAAATTTACACCAATTTCCAAGGAAATCAAAAAACTCCATTGGCTGCCTGTCAGGAAAAGGGAACGCTTTAAAGCTCTATGCATTGTGCACAAAGCACTGCAAGGTACAGGCCCAGATTACCTTAAACAGCATCTCAAATGGTATCAACCTAAAAGAACTCTTCGTTCCCTTGGCGCTAAGTTGGTATCAGTACCACCTATAAAAAAAGTTACATGGGGAGGGAGAAGCTTTATTGCCGGTGCTGCCAAGGTCTGGAATGATCTCCTCTCTATCTGAGAAACACAACTAATATCCTAACCTTCAGGAAGGAACTGAAGACATGGCTCTTTACCTTGTAAAAATACCCTCCACCCCAATGCACAGTTGAGAGCAGCTAGCGCCAGGACACCTTTGGGTAACCGCTCGCGCTTTATAAATGCCTATAACATAACATAACATAACATAACATCACCCTTCATCAGCCAGGCTAGCTTGAATCCAGTGGTGTAGTGAGCACGGGACCCACGTCTGGGCATACCCTTCCCACTTAGGGCGACATATGCAAAAGAAACAATTGATGGACGGAATGCTGGACAATGCAAAGATTCATCCCCAGTCACAAGGATCTGAGTTAAATCCATCATTCTTTTGCTCACCATCTCAGTATGGACCCAGCCATATGCAAATCAATCTTGACCTTGTTCCTTGTGGGAACAGTCCAACCGGAACTGCCAAGCCAGGTCCTGCGTGGACCGGAAACAAGCATCCTGGGACCAGTTTCAAGTTATCACCCTTCATCAGCCAGGCTAGCTTGAATCCAGTGGTGTAGTGAGCACGGGACCCATGTCTGGGCATACCCTTCCCACTTAGGGCGACATGTCCTTTACCTCGGATCCAACAAGGTGGTGACGCGCAGGCTTCAGCTGGTACAAAACTCAGCCGCAAGGCTACTTTGTAGGGTACCCAGAACTTCCTCGGTCTCATGCTATTTAAGAGACCTGCATTGGCTCAGGGTGGAGAACCGTATTAAGTTCAAAGCCCTGAGCTATATGTTCAAAATCAAAATAGGCGAGGCACCCCAATATCTCCGAGACATGGTCAACCCTTATGTGCCTTCCCGGTGCCTCCGATCTTCAACCCAAGAGAAGTTCTCTGTGCCCAGAATCAAATTATCCAGGATGGGAGGGAGATCTTTTTCATACCTCGGTCCCCTACTATGGAACTCACTTCCCATAGCCATCCGTAGTGAAACGACATACTCTCATTTTCGAAAATCCTTGAAGACCTGGCTCTTCAACCAGTAACCAACTCAGCTGCCGCTTATTTCTTTTGTTCCGCTCTGGCGCCGGGAAACCCTTTTTGGGTAGCTGTTGCGCCTTATAAGTTTAATAATAAATAAATATGCAAAAGAAACAATTGATGGACGGAATGCTGGACAATGCAAACATTCACCACCAGTCAGAAGGATCTGAGTTAAATCCATCATTATTTTGCTCACCACACCACCCCAGTATGGACCCAGCCATATGCAAATCAGTCTTGACCCTGACCTTGTGGGAACAGTCCAGCCCGAACTGCCAAGCCAGGTCCTCCTTGGACTGGAAACAAGCATCCTGGGACCAGTTTCAGGGCATCACCCTTCATCAGCCAGGCAAGCTTGAATCCAGTGGTGTAGTGAGCACGGGACTCACGTCTGGGCATACCCTTCCCACTTAGGGCGACATATGCAAAAGAAACAATTGAGGGACGGAATGCTAGAGAATGCAAACATTCACCCCCAGTCACAAGGATCTGAGTTAAATCCATCATTCTTTTGCTCACCACCCCAGTATGGACCCAGCCATATGCAAATCAGTCTTGACCTTGTTCCTTGTGGGAACAGTCCAACCGGAACTGCCAAGCCAGGTCCTCCGTGGACCGGAAACAAGCATCCTGGGACCAGTTTCAAGGCATCACCCTTCATCAGCCAGGATAGCTTGAATCCAGTGGTGTAGTGAGCACGGGACCCATGTCTGGACATACCCTTCCCACTTAGGGCGACATATGCAAAAGAAACAAATGATGGACAGAATGCTGGACAATGCAAAGATTCACCCCCAGTCACAAGGATCTCAGTTAAATCCGTTATTCTTTTGCTCACTACACCACCCCAGTTTGGAACCAGCCATATGCAAATCAGTCTTGACCCTGTTCCTTGTGGGAACAGTCCAGCCGAACTTCCAAGCCAGGTCCTCCCTGGACCGGAAACAAGCAGCCTGAGACCAGTTTCAGGGCATCACCTTTCATTAGCCAGGCTAGCTTGAATCCAGTGGTGTAGTGAGCACGGGACCATGTCTGGGCATACCCTTCCCACTTAGGCGCGACATATGCAAAAGAAACAATTGATGGACGGAATGCTGGACAATGCAAACATTCACCACCAGTCACAAGGATCTGACTTAAATCCATCATTCTTTTGCTCACCACACCACCCCAGTTTGGACGCAGGCATATGCAAATCAGTCTTGACCCTGTTCCTTGTGGGAACAGTGCAGCCCGCACTGCCAAGCCAGGTCCTCCCTGGACCAGAAACAAGCATCCTCGGACTGGTTTCAGGGCATCACCCTTCATCAGCCAGGCTAGCTTGAATCCAGTGGTTTAGTGAGCACGGGACTCACGTCTGGGCATACCCTTCCCACTTAGGGCGACATATGCAAAAGAAACAATTGATGGACGAAATGCTGGACAATGCAACGATTCATCCCCAGGCACAAGGATCTGAGTTAAATCCGTCATTCTTTTGCTCACCACACCACCCCAGTTTGGAACCAGCCATATGCAAATCAGTCTTGACCCTGTTCCTTGTGGGAACAGTCCAGCCGAACTTCCAAGCCAGGTCCTGCCTGGACCGGAAACAATCAGCCTGAGACCAGTTTCAGGGCATCACCTTTCATCAGCCAGGCTAGCTTGAATCCAGTGGTGTGGTGAGCACGGGACCAATGTCTGGGCATACCCTTCCTGTGAGAAGTTGGCCTGGTATATGCTGTCCACTAGTTATAGTGGGCACCTTGCACCAGTCCAAACAACCTTTATTGATGATAGGTTTAAAGACAACCTTTATTGAAAGCTATCCTAGTGGTAGCTATGGAGAGCAGCCTTCAGGCTAAGTCTTGAAGGAGTGTTAAGCTGTTTGTTTTACCAGTTATAATCTCATGAATGCCCAAATGAAAGGTGAACCACACCAGGTATATATATAAAATATATGTATTTATTACTAAACACTACCCAATAGTCTCTTTATGAGGCTAGAGGTCAAAGTACACAAGTTACAAGTCAAATAGCACAGTAAAGTAGCACAATATACGATTAGCCCTAGGGGCGTACCAAACCATATATTAAGAAAGTGGTATAAGAACCATGACTTAAGTAGACACAAGGCCTAGAGCCTGTAGAATCGCTGGGACCCCAAGGAACCACCCAAGGTAGTGACACAGGGGACCCACGGGGGCTGTGTGCAGTGTGTGAACACAGCCGTGAGCTCCGTTAAAGTCTATGGGAAAGTCGCGGTTAGAGTTTTAGAGTTTAAGGACACTTAGAAATGGACTAGGACCAAACCCTCTTGGACTTAGACATTTCTAGGGTCAACACCCACGGGAGCACTGGAGTACTTGAGTTACCTCACCCAGGGAAGCCGGGTGCACAGGTGTCAAATGGTGTCGGGTCGCGTCGTCGTTTTCAATGGCAGTCTGCAGAGAAGTGCTGCTGCCGGGAAGATGCGAAGTGTCTGAAGAGATCCAAGACTGGATCGAAGATGAGAAGAACCAGCAGAGGGGACAGAGTCTGGGTCACTTGCCAGTGACCAGGGGCACGATAGTCGAATGCCCACCGATGTCGGGTGTTTCAGGTGAAAGAGGTGAAGCTTGACTCTTCAGCCACGAGGACCAGGAGGTGTCGATGACAACCAGGAGCTGGATTCGAGCTGTACCACAAAGGATGTCGAGTGCTGCAGCGTTGGTGTTCGGATTGAACACAACAAGCCTTGGCAACAGCAACCCACGCAGAAAGGAGAAAGATGCTTCGGTGCAGACCAGCAAGGTCTGAGGGACTCACCACTTGGTGGGGAGTCAGGGCACTTCTGGAGCAACCACGAAAGTCCAAAGAAAATCAGAGTTGCCTTCTCAGGGACCCACCAGTCGACGAACCAGGGATCGCAAATGAGCCTCGAGCGGAAATGCAAGAAGCGGGCCCACGGAACACTTGTGGAGTGTAGGCTCACAATCTTCAGTGCAAATGGTGCTCGGGGCCTGGGCTACAAGTAACCCAAAGCAGGACTTCAAGAGACGTTGAGAAGTTGATGCACTAGCAAATCTGCACGGTGTCCAGGAGTTCCGGTTCCACATCACTCGTGAGGGCTGCGGGTCTCAGCTTTGCTGGAGACTCGGGTTGGCCTCTGAGAAGTCTGGAAATCCTCTTCCTGGGCTGCAATTACTTTGGAGTCCGGCGGGAGCTTCGGAGATGCAGACCGGCAAATGCTTCGTTGGTGCCTGCCAAGCAGGGGAGTCACTCCTTGACCCTAAAGGAGATTTCTTCAGTCCTCTAGTCTTGAGTAGAGCGTCGAAGTTCCAGGATTCAGTTGCAGAGTTTCGTCCAGGGATATCTAAAGTCCTGTTGCCAGGGGTTCCTTACTTATACCTAAGAAAGGGGTTGGACTAATTCTGTGGACCCACCCATGGGAGGGTTTGGAAAGAGGGGTGGCTACACCCATTTCCTTTGTCTAGTTTCGTGCCAGAGCAGGGGCTGGCAGCCCCTGCAACCGGTTTGAACTGGGGTGTGCACAAGGACACCAAATGTGCCCCCAGTGCAGGACTTCAAAGCACTCTTGGAGTGCACCCACCCAGCCCCAATCCACTAAGGCCTGTCTGGGAGGTGGTAACACCTCCCTGTGACAGGAAACCTATTGTCCAGGCCTCCCCTGCCGGAGTTTCGGTCAGCAGCAGGAGGCCAGACTCGTGTCTGTGGCTGCAGCATCCATTTTGTGATGCCAGGGCTCTGTTTAGTTGGTACCGGGTATACCGGTGCTGTCATGTCTTTCCCTCAAGAAGGGTGGGATCATACTCCCACACCAGTTACTGGTGTGGGGGTATGATTCCAAGGTGTTTGACACCAAACACGACATGTTTCCGTGCAGATATCCCAAAGTTAGCATTTACCGCGAGGATATAATGCACTTAAGAGTATATGGTCAGGCTGCACCACAGACAACCCCGGAGAGGAGATTCCGAAGGCTGCAGAGGGGCTCTGCTCATGCATGGGCACCCTCTCACATAAAAGCAAGCACCCTGCCCTCAGGATTGATAAGGCCTGCCATAGGGGTGACTGATAGGTTTCTATGTGCAGTGATAGGTGAGATATAGTGAACCTATATCTCTGTAAGGGGTGCATGCACCACCTCACTCAGGCTGCAGTAGCAGTCCTGTGGTGTCATTTTGGGTGGCTTTCCAGGGGTGACACAATACATGCTTCAGCCCCTGGTAGGCCTCTGGGGTACCTATGCCCTGGGTTCATAGTATACCATATACTAGGGACTTATAAGGGCACCCCAGAATCCAATCTGTGGTGTTCCTAAAGTACATGGAATCAATTTCTAAGAGAAAGCAGATAGGCTGGGGACCTAAATAGAAGGTTCCCAGCCAAACTAAGTCAAAAACCATCAAAACACCAGAAAAAAAGTGGGGGCAACCATGTAGTCAGATTCCACCTTCCTACACTTCCCACTTAGGGCGACATATGAAAAAGAAACAAGTGATGGACGGAATGCTGGACAATGCAAACATTCACCCCCAGTCACAAGGATCTGAGTTAAATCCATCATTCTTTTGCTCACCACACCACCCCAGTCTGGACCCAGCCATATGCATATCAGTATTGACCCTGTTCCTTGTGGGAACAGTCCAGCCCAAACTGCCAACCCAGGTCCTCCCTGGACTGGAAACAAGCATCCTGGGACCGGTTCCAGAGCATCACCCTTCATCAGCCAGGCTAGCTTGAATCCAGTGGTGTAGTGAGCACGTGACCCACGTCTTGGCATACCCTTCCCACTTAAGGCGACATATGCAAAAGAAACAATTGATGGACGGAATGCTAGACAATGCAAACATTCACCCCCAGTCACAAGGATCTGAGTTAAATCCATCATTCATTTGCTCACCACTCCAGTATGTACCCAGCCATATGCAAATCAGTATTGACCCTGTTCCTTGTGGGAACAGTCCAGCCGGAACTGCCAAGCCAGGTCCTGCATGGACCGGAAACAAGCATCCTGGGACCGGGTTCAGGGCATCACCCTTCATCAGTCAGGCTACCTTGAATCCAGAGGTGTAGTGAGCACAGGACCCACGTCTGAGCATACCCTACCCACTTAGGGCGACATATGCAAAAGAAACAATTGATGGATGAAATGCTGGACAATGCAAACATTCACCACCAGTCACAAGGATTTGAGTTAAATCCATCATTCTTTTGCTCACCACACCACCCCAGTCTGGACCAAGCCATATGCAAATCAGTCTTGACCCTGTTCCTTGTGGGAACAGTTTAGCCCGAACTGCCAAGCCAGGTCCTCCTTGGAATGGAAACAAGCATCCTGGGACCGGTTTCAGGGCATCACCCTTCATCAGGCAGGCTAGCTTGATTCCAGTGGTGTTGTGAGCAAGGGACTCACGTCTGGGCATACCCTTCCCACTTAGGGCGACATATGCAAAAGAAACAATTGATGGACGGAATGCTGGACAATGCAAACATTCACCCCCAGTCGCAAGGATCTGAGTTAAATACATCATTCTTTTGCTCACCACCCCAGTATGGACCCAGCCATATGCAAATCAGTCTTGACCTTGTTCCTTGTGGGAACAGTCCAACCGGAACTGCCAAGCCAGGTCCTCCCTGGACCGGAAACAAGCAGCCTGAGACCAGTTTCAGGGCATTACCTTTCATCAGCCAGGCTAGCTTGAATCCAGTGGTGTAGTGAGCACGGGACCCATGTCTGGGCATACCCTTCCCACTTAGGGCGAGATATGCAAAAGAAACAATTGATGGACGGAATGCTGGACAATGCAAAGATTCCCCCCAGTCACAAGGATCTGAGATAAATCCGTTATTCTTTTGCTCACCACACCACCCCAGTCTGGACCCAGCCATATACAAATCAGTCTTGACCCTGTTCCTTGTGGGAACAGTCCAGCCCGAACTGCCAAGAAAGGTCCTCCTTGGACCGGAAACAAGCATCCTGGGACCAGTTTCAAGACATCACCCGACATCAGCCAGGATAGCTTGAATCCAGTGGTGTAGTGAGCACGGGACCCATGTCTGGGCATACCCTTCCCACTTAGGGCGAGATATGCAAAAGAAACAATTGATGGACGGAAAGCTGGACAATGCAAAGATTCACCCCCAGTCACAAGGATCTGAGATAAATCCGTTATTCTTTTGCTCACCACACCACCCCAATTTGGAACCAGCCATATGCAAATCAGTCTTGACCCTGTTCCTTGTGGGAACAGTCCAGCCGAACTTCCAAGCCAGGTCCTGCCTGGACCGGAAACAATCAGCTTGATACCAGTTTCAGGGCATCACCTTTCATTAGCCAGGCTAGCTTGAATCCAGTGGTGTGGTGAGCACGGGACCCATGTCTGGGCATACCCTTCCCACTTAGGGCGACATATGCAAAAGAAACAATTGATGGACGGAATGCTGGACAATGCAAACATTCACCACCAGTCACAAGGATCTGAGTTAAATCCATCATTCTTTTGCTCACCACACCACCCCAGTCTGGACCCAGCCATATGCAAATCAGTATTGACTCTGTTTCTTGTGGGAACAGTCCGGCCGGAACTGCCAAGCCAGGTCCTCCATGGACCGGAAACAAGCATCCTGGGACCAGTTTCAGGGCATCACCCTTCATCAGCCAGGCTACCTTGAATCCAGTGGTGTAGTGAGCACAAGACCCACGTCTGAGCATACCCTACCCACTTAGGGCGACATATGCAAAAGAAACAATTGATGACGGCATGCTGGACAATGCAAACATTCACCCCCAGTCACAAGGATCTGAGTTAAATCCGTCATTCTTTTGCTCACCACACCACCCCAGTTTGGACCCAGCCGTATGCAAATCAGTCTTGACCCTGTTCCTTGTGGGAACAGTCCAGTCCGAGCTGCCAAGACAGGTCCTTCCTGGACCGGAAACAAGCATCCTGGGTCCAGTTTTAAGGCATCGCCCTTCATCAGCCAGGCTAGCTTGAATCCAGTGGTGTAGTGAGCACGGGACCCATGTCTGGGCATACCCTTCCCACTTAGGGCGACATATGCAAAAGAAACAATTGATGGACGGAATGCTGGACAATGCAAACATTCACCACCAGTCACAAGGATTTAAGTTAAATCCATCATTCTTTTGCTCACCACACCACCTCAGTCTGGACCCAGCCATATGCAAATCAGTATTGACCCTGTTCCTTGTGGGAACAGTCCAGCCCAAACTGCCAACCTAGGTCCTCCCTGGACTGGAAACAAGCATCCTGGGACCGGTTTCAGGGCATCACCCTTCATCAGCCAGGCTAGCTTGAATCCAGTGGTGTAGTGAGCATGGGACTCACGTCTGGGCATACCCTTCCCACTTAAGGCGACATATGCAAAAGAAACAATTGATGGACGGAATGCTGGACAGTGCAAAGATTCACCCCCAGTCACAAGGATCTGAATTAAATCTGTCATTCTTTTGCTCACCACACCACCCCAGTTTGGAACCAGCCATATGCAAATCAGTCTTGACCCTGTTCCTTGTGGGAACACTCCAGCCCAAACTGCCAACCCAGGTCCTCCCTGGACCAGTTCCAGGGCATCACCCTTCATCAGCCGCTTGAATCCAGTGGTGTAGTGAGCATGGGACCCATGTCTGGGCATACCCTTCCCACTTAGGTTGACATATGCAAAAGAAACAATTAATGGACGGAATGCTGGACAATGCAAAGATTCACCCCCAGTCACAAGGATCTGAGTTAAATCCATCATTCTTTTGCTCACCATCTCAGTATGGACCCAGCCATATGCAAATCAATCTTGACCTTGTTCCTTGTGGGAACAGTCCAACCGGAACTGCCAAGCCAGGTCCTGCCTGGACCGGAAACAAGCATCCTGGGACCAGTTTCAAGGCATCACCCTTCATCAGCCAGGCTAGCTTGAATCCAGTGGTGTAGTGAGCACGGGACCCATGTCTGGGCATACCCTTCCCACTTAGGGCGACATATGCAAAGGAAACAATTGTTGGACGGAATGCTGGACAATGCAAAGATTCACCCCCAGTCACAAGGATCTGAGTTAAATCCGTCATTCTTTTGCTCACCACACCACCCCAGTTTGGAACCAGCCATATGCAAATCAGTCTTGACCCTGTTCCTTGTGGGAACAGTCCAGCTGAACCTCCAAGCAGGTCCTCCCTGGACCGGAAACGAGCAGCCTGAGACCAGTTTCAGGGCATCACCTTTCATCAGCCAGACTAGCTTGAATCCAGTGGTGTAGTGAGCACGGGACCCATGTCTGGGCATACCCTTCCCACTTAGGGCGACATATGCAAAAGAAACAATTGATGGACGGAATGCTGGACAATGCAAACATTCACCACCAGTCACAAGGATCTGAGTTAAATCCATCATTATTTTGCTCATCACACCACTCCAGTCTGGACCCAGACCTATGCAAATCAGTATTGACCCTGTTCCTTGTGGGAACAGTCCAGCCCAAGCTGCCAACCCAGGTCCTCCCTGGACTGGAAACAAGCATCCTGGGACCGGTTCCAGGGCATCACCCTTCATCAGCCAGGCTAGATTGAATCCAGTGGTGTAGTGAGCACGGGACCCACATCTTGGCATACCCTTCCCACTTAGGGCGACATATGCAAAAGAAACAATTGATGGACGGAATGCTGGACAATGCAAACATTCACCCCCAGTCACAAGGATCTGAGTTAAATCCATCATTCTTTTGCACACCACCCCAGTATGGAACCAGCCATATGCAAATCAATCTTGACCGTGCTCCTTGTGGGAACAGTCCAGCCCGAGCTGCCAAGCCAGGTCCTCCCTGGACCGGAAACAAGCATCCTGGGACCGGGTTCAGGGCATCACCCTTCATCAGGCAGGCTAGCTTGATTCCAGTGGTGTTGTGAGCAAGGGACCCATGTCTGGGCATACCCTTCCCACTTAGGGCGACATATGCAAAAGAAACAATTGATGGACAGAATGCTGGACAATGCAAACATTCACGCCCAATCACAAGGATCTGAGTTAAACCCATCATTCTTTTGCTCACCACACCACCCCAGTTTGGGCCCAGTCATATGCAAATCAGTATTGACCCTGTTCCTTGTGGGAACAGTTTAGCCCGAACTGCCAAGCCAGGTCCTCCTTGGACTGGAATCAAGCATCCTGGAACCGGTTTCAGGGCATCACCCTTCATCAGGCAGGCTAGCTTGATTCCAGTGGTGTTGTGAGCAAGGGACCCATGTCTGGGCATACCCTTCCCACTTAGGGCGACGTATGCAAAAGAAACAATTGATGGACGGAATGCTGGACAATGCAAACATTCACCACCAGTCACAAGGATTTAAGTTAAATCCATAATTCTTTTGCTCACCACACCACCCCAGTCTGGACCCAGCCATATGCAAATCAGTATTGACCCTGTTCCTTGTGGGAACAGTCCAGCCCAAACTGCCAACCTAGGTCCTCCCTGGACTGGAAACAAGCATCCTGGGACCGGTTTCAGGGCATCACCCTTCATCAGCCAGGCTAGCTTGAATCCAGTGGTGTAGTGAGCATGGGACCCACGACTTGGCATACCCTTCCCACTTAAGGCAACATATGCAAAAAAAACAATTGATGGACGGAATGCTGGACAATGCAAACATTCACCCCCAGTCACAAGGATCTGAGTTAAATCCATCATTCTTTTGCTCACCACCCCATTATGGACATAGCCATATGCAAATCAGTCTTGACCCTGTTCCTTGTGGGAACAGTCCAGCTGGAACTGCCAAGCCAGGTCCTCCATGGACCGGAAACAAGCATCCTGGGGCCAGTTTCAGGGCATCACCCTTCATCAGCCAGGCTACCTTGAATCCAGTGGTGTAGTGAGCACAGGACCCACGTCTGAGCATACCCTTCCCACTTAGGGCGACATATGCAAAAGAAACAATTGATGGACGAAATGCTGGACAATGCAAACATTCACCACTAGTCACAAGGATCTGAGTTAAATCCGTCATTCTTTTGCTCACCACACCACCCCAGTATGGAACCAGCCATATGCAAATCAGTCTTGACCCTGTTCCTTGTGGGAACAGTCCAGCCCGAGCTGCCAAGCCACGTCCTTCCTTGACTGGAAACAAGCATCCTGGGACGGGGTTCAGCGCATCACCCTTCATCAGCCAGGCTAGCTTGAATCCAGTGGTGTAGTGAGCATGGGACCCACGTCTGGGCATGCCCTTCCCACTTAGGGTGACATATGCAAAAGGAACAATTAATGGATGGAAGGCTGGACAATGCAAACATTCACACCCAATCACAAGGATCTGAGTTAAACCCATCATTCTTTTGCTCACCACACCACCCCAGTTTGGGCCCAGTCATATGCAAATCAGTCTTCACCCTGTTCCTTGTGGGAACAGTCCAGCCCGAACTGCCACGCCAGGTCCTCCTTGGACTGGAAACAAGCATCCTGGGACCAGTTTCAGGGCATCACCCTTCATCAGCCAGACTAGCTTGAATCCAGTGGTGTAGTGAGTACGGGACCCACGTCTGGGCATACCCTTCCCACTTAGTGCGACATATGCAAAAGAAACAATTGATGGACGGAATGCTGGACAATGCAAAGATTCACCCCCAGTCACAAGGATCTGAGTTAAATCCATCATTCTTTTGCTCACCATCTCAGTATGGACCCAGCCAAATGCAAATCAATCTTGACCTTGTTCCTTGTGGGAACAGTCCAACCGGAACTGCCAAGCCAGGTCCTGCCTGGACCGGAAACAAGCATCCTGGGACCAGTTTCAAGGCATCGCCCTTCATCAGCCATGCTAGCTTGAATCCAGTGGTGTAGTGAGCACGGGACCCATGTCTGGGCATACCCTTCCCACTTAGGGTGACATATGCAAAAGAAACAATTGATGGACGGAATGCTGGACAATGCAAACATTCACCACCAGTCACAAGGATCTGAATTAAATCCATCATTCTTTTGCTCACCACACCACCCCAGTATGGAACCAGCCATATGCAAATCAGTCTTGACCCTGTTCCTTGTGGGAACAGTCCAGTCCGAGCTGCCAAGACAGGTCCTTCCTGGACCGGAAACAAGCATCCTGGGTCCAGTTTTAAGGCATCGCCCTTCATCAGCCATGCTAGCTTGAATCCAGTGGTGTAGTGAGCACGGGACCCATGTCTGGGCATACCCTTCCCACTTAGGGTGACATATGCAAAAGAAACAATTGATGGACGGAATGCTGGACAATGCAAACATTCACCACCAGTCACAAGGATTTAAGTTAAATCCATCATTCTTTTGCTCACCACACCACCCCAGTCTGGACCCAGCCATATGCAAATCAGTATTGACCCTGTTCCTTGTGGGAACACTCCAGCCCAAACTGCCAACCCAGGTCCTCCCTGGACCGGTTCCAGGGCATCACCCTTCATCAGCCGCTTGAATCCAATGGTGTAGTGAGCACGGGACCCACGACTTGGCATACCCTTCCCACTTAGGGCGACATATGCAAAAGAAACAATTGTTGGACGGAATGCTGGACAATGCAAAGATTCACCCCCAGTCACAAGGATCTGAGTTAAATCCGTCATTCTTTTGCTCACCACACCACCCCAGTTTGGAACCAGCCATATGCAAATCAGTCTTGACCCTGTTCCTTGTGGGAACAGTCCAGCTGAACCTCCAAGCAGGTCCTCCCTGGACCGGAAACAAGCAGCCTGAGACCAGTTTCAGGGCATCACCTTTCATCAGCCAGGCTAGCTTGAATCCAGTGGTGTAGTGAGCACGGGACCCATGTCTGGGCATACCCTTCCCACTTAGGGCGACATATGCAAAAGAAACAATTGATGGACGGAATGCTGGACAATGCAAACATTCACCACCAGTCACAAGGATCTGAGTTAAATCCATCATTATTTTGCTCTTCACACCACTCCAGTCTGGACCCAGACATTTGCAAATCAGTAATGACCCTGTTCCTTGTGGGAACAGTCCAGCCCAAACTGCCAACCCAGGTCCTCCCTGGACTGGAAACAAGCATCCTGGGACCGGTTCCAGGGCATCACCCTTCATCAGCCAGGCTAGCTTGAATCCAGTGGTGTAGTGAGCACGGGACCCACATCTTGGCATACCCTTCCCACTTAGGGCGACATATGCAAAAGAAACAATTGATGGACGGAATGCTGGACAATGCAAACATTCACCCCCAGTCACAAGGATCTGAGTTAAATCCATCATTCTTTTGCACACCACCCCAGTATGGAACCAGCCATATGCAAATCAATCTTGACCGTGCTCCTTGTGGGAACAGTCCAGCCCGAGCTGCCAAGCCAGGTCCTCCCTGGACCGGAAACAAGCATCCTGGGACCGGGTTCAGGGCATCACCCTTCATCAGGCAGGCTAGCTTGATTCCAGTGGTGTTGTGAGCAAGGGACCCATGTCTGGGCATAGCCTTCCCACTTAGGGCGACATATGCAAAAGAAACAATTGATGGACAGAATGCTGGACAATGCAAACATTCACGCCCAATCACAAGGATCTGAGTTAAACCCATCATTCTTTTGCTCACCACACCACCCCAGTTTGGGCCCAGTCATATGCAAATCAGTATTGACCCTGTTCCTTGTGGGAACAGTTTAGCCCGAACTGCCAAGCCAGGTCCTCCTTGGACTGGAATCAAGCATCCTGGGACCGGTTTCAGGGCATCACCCTTCATCAGGCAGGCTAGCTTGATTCCAGTGGTGTTGTGAGCAAGGGACCCATGTCTGGGCATACCCTTCCCACTTAGGGCGACGTATGCAAAAGAAACAATTGATGGACAGAATGCTGGACAATGCAAACATTCACCCCAGTCACAAGGATCTGAGTTAAATCCATCATTCTTTTGCTCACCACCCCAGTATGGACTCAGCCATATGCAAATCAGTCTTGACCCTATTCCTTGTGGGAACAGTGCAGCCGAACTTCCAAGCCAGGTCCTCCCTGGACCGGAAACAAGCAGCCTGAGACCAGTTTCAGGGCATTACCTTTCATCAGCCAGGCTAGCTTGAATCCAGTGGTGTAGTGAGCACGGGACCCATGTCTGAGCATACCCTTCCCACTTAGGGTGACATATGGAAAAGAAACAATTGATGGACGGAATGCTGGACAGTGCAAACATTCACCACCAGTCACAAGGATCTGAATTAAATCCATCATTCTTTTGCTCACCACACCACCCCAGTATGGAACCAGCCATATGCAAATCAGTCTTGACCCTGTTCCTTGTGGGAACAGTCCAGTCCGAGCTGCCAAGACAGGTCCTTCCTGGACCGGAAACAATCATCCTGGGTCCAGTTTTAAGGCATCGCCCTTCATCAGCCAGGCTAGCTTGAATCCAGTGGTGTAGTGAGCACGGGACCCATGTCTGGGCATACCCTTCCCACTTAGGGTGACATATGCAAAAGAAACAATTGATGGACGGAATGCTGGACAATGCAAACATTCACCACCAGTCACAAGGATTTAAGTTAAATCCATCATTCTTTTGCTCACCACACCACCCCAGTTTGGAACCAGCCATATGCAAATCAGTCTTGACCCTGTTCCTTGTGGGAACACTCCAGCCCAAACTGCCAACCCAGGTCCTCCCTGGACCGGTTCCAGGGCATCACCCTTCATCAGCCGCTTTAATCCAATGGTGCAGTGAGCACGGGACCCACGACTTGGCATACCCTTCCCACTTAGGGCGACATATGCAAAAGAAACAATTGTTGGACGGAATGCTGGACAATGCAAAGATTCACCCCCAGTCACAAGAATCTGAGTTAAATCCGTCATTCTTTTGCTCACCACACCACCCCAGTTTGGAACCAGCCATATGCAAATCAGTCTTGACCCTGTTCCTTGTGGGAACAGTCCAGCTGAACCTCCAAGCAGGTCGACCCTGGACCGGAAACAAGCAGCCTGAGACCAGTTTCAGGGCATCACCTTTCATCAGCCAGGCTAGCTTGAATCCAGTGGTGTAGTGAGCACGGGACCCATGTCTGGGCATACCCTTCCCACTTAGGGCGACATATGCAAAAGAAACAATTGATGGACGGAATGCTGGACAATGCAAACATTCACCACCAGTCACAAGGATCTGAGTTAAATCCATCATTATTTTGCTCATCACACCACTCCAGTCTGGACCCAGACATTTGCAAATCAGTAATGACCCTGTTCCTTGTGGGAACAGTCCAGCCCAAACTGCCAACCCAGGTCCTCCCTGGACTGGAAACAAGCATCCTGGGACCGGTTCCAGGGCATCACCCTTCATCAGCCAGGCTAGCTTGAATCCAGTGGTGTAGTGAGCACGGGACCCACATCTTGGCATACCCTTCCCACTTAGGGCGACATATGCAAAAGAAACAATTGATGGACGGAATGCTGGACAATGCAAACATTCACCCCCCGTCACAAGGATCTGAGTTAAATCCATCATTCTTTTGCACACCACCCCAGTATGGAACCAGCCATATGCAAATCAATCTTGACCGTGCTCCTTGTGGGAACAGTCCAGCCCGAGCTGCCAAGCCAGGTCCTCCCTGGACCGGAAACAAGCATCCTGGGACCGGGTTCAGGGCATCACCCTTCATCAGGCAGGCTAGCTTGATTCCAGTGGTGTTGTGAGCAAGGGACCCATGTCTGGGCATTCCCTTCCCACTTAGGGCGACATATGCAAAAGAAACAATTGATGGACAGAATGCTGGACAATGCAAACATTCACGCCCAATCACAAGGATCTGAGTTAAACCCATCATTCTTTTGCTCACCACACCACCCCAGTTTGGGCCCAGTCATATGCAAATCAGTATTGACCCTGTTCCTTGTGGGAACAGTTTAGCCCGAACTGCCAAGCCAGGTCCTCCTTGGACTGGAATCAAGCAGCCTGGGACCGGTTTCAGGGCATCACCCTTCATCAGGCAGGCTAGCTTGATTCCAGTGGTGTTGTGAGCAAGGGACCCATTGTAGGAGAGTAGGTTCTGCTTCACAGGGGTACCCCCACTTTTTGCTGATACTTCACTGGTTTTCGACATTAGTCTGGCTGGGGCCCTGCTATTCAGAACCCCAGCCTAGCTGTTTCCTCTTTAAAAGGGTCTCCATGTGCCTTAGGCACATCACTGATTGGGATCTGGAGTGCCCTTGTAAGTCCCTAGTATATGGTATACTATGTACCAAGGGCATAGGTACCTCAGAGGCCTGCCAGGGCTGCAGCATGTATTATGCCACCCCTGGTAGGCCATCCAAACTGACACCACAGGTCTGCTACTGCAGCCTGGGTAAGGTGGTGCATGCGCCCTTGCTGTGGTATAGGTTACCTATATCACTAAATGCATACACACATATAAACCTATAAGTCACTCCTAAGGCAGGCCTTATCAATCCTAAAGGCAGAGTGCATGGTTCCTATGTGAGAGGGTGCCCCTGCATGAGCAGGGCCCCTCTGCAGCGTTCGGAGACCATCTCTGATGCTGGTTGTAGTGCAGCCTGACCATATACTCTTAAACGCATTATATCCTCGCGGTAAAATGCTAACTATGGAATGGCTGCACCTAAACATGTCGTGTTTGGTGTCAAACATCTTGGAATACTACCCCCCGCCAATCCTGGCGGCGGGGTAGCATTCCACCCTTCTAGAGGGAAAAGCATGTTAACTCTGACGAGTCCGGTAACTTCTTTCCAGAGCCCTGGCATCACAAAATGGATGCTGCTGCCACAGACACGAGTCTGGCCTCCTGCTGCTGGACGAAACTTCGGCAGGGGAGGCCTGGACAATAGGTTTCCTGTCCCAGGGAGGTGTGACCACCCCCCCAGACAGGACAATGTGTATTGGTGCTGGGCGGGAGCACTTTCGGTGCTTTGAAGTCCTGCACTGGGGGCACATTTGGTGTCCCTGTGCATACCCCAGTTCAAACCGGATCAGGGGCTTGCAGCCCCTGCTTTGGCGCGAACTGGACAAAGGGAAAGGGGTGTAGCCACCCCTCTGCCCTGACCCACCCATAGGTGGGGCCACAGAGTAGTCCATCCCCTATTTTTAGAATAAAGGTAGGAACCCAGTCCTTAGGACTTTAGATTATACCTGGACGAAACTCTGAAACAGAATCCTGGACCTTCGACGCTCTACTCACGATTAGAGGACTGAAGAATCTCCCTTGGGGTCAAGGAGTGACTCCCTGCTTGGCAGGCACCAAAGAAGCATCTGTCCGGTTCGCATCACTGAAGCTCCCGTCGGACGCCGAAGTCATCGCATCACCAGAGGTGGATTCTCAGACTTCCCGAGGCTACCCTGAGTCCCCAGCAAAGCTGAGGCCCGTGGCTATCGTGGGTGACTTGAGACCGTTCCCCTGGACACCGAGCACACTTGCAAGTGCACCATCTTCTGGGTCTCCCAAGAAGTCGTGCTTTGGGCTCCGAGTAGCCCTAGCCTCCAGCACCACCTGCACCGAAGATCACTGGCCCCCACTCCACGAGTGTCCTGTAAGCCAGCTCCACGTGCGGCGTCACGAGGCTCCTTCGCGGTCGCTAGCCCGTTGGCTAGTAGCCCTTACCGAAGGCCAATCTTTTCTTTACTTGGCAGTCTGGTTGCTCCAGGCCTGCCCTCACTTACCCTCGCTGGGTGAGTTCCCCAGACCTTGCTGGTCTGCATCATCGACGATCTACATCTTACTCGAGACTTGCCGTTGCCAAGGCTTGTTGGGTCCAATCTGGTCGCCGACACCTCTGCACTCGACAGACATCGAGCAACAGCCCGAATCCTGCTCCTGGTCGCCGACAACGCCTCCCGGACCTCGTGGCTGAAGAGTCAAGACGACCGTCATCGAACCTGAAGCACTCGACATCGGTGGGCATCTGTCCATCGCCTCCCTGGTCACTGGCTAGTGACCCAGACTCTGTCCCCTCTGCTTTCAGGTTCTTCAGAACTCCGATCCACTCTTGGATCCACCCGGACACTTTTCTCCTGGTCGCCAGCAGCACTTTGCAGCAGATCGCCATAAGAAACGACGACGAAACCCGACCCCGAAAGGCACCTATGCACCCGGCTTCCCTGGGTGAGGTAACACGAGTACTCCGGTGCTCCCGTGGGTAGAGACTCTTCAAAGTCCTAGATCTCAAAGGGTTTTGTCCTAGTCCTCTTTAAAGTGTCCCTTTCCTCTATTTTCCCGATCCCGACTTTCTCCATAGAAGTTAACGGCGTATCGCGGTTGTGTATTTACACTGCACGCGTCTCCCGTGGGTCCCCTGTGTCACTACCTTGGGTGGTTCCTTGTGGTCCAAGCACTTCTAGAGGCTCTAGGCCTAGTGTCTAGTTCAGTCGTGGTTCGCATACCACTTTATTGGTATATGGTTTGGTACGCCCTCAGGGCCCAAACGTGTATTTGTGCTATTACTGTGATTTAAGATCTTATAACCTATGTACTTCGAACTCTAGCCTCATAAAGAGACTAGAGGGGTGTGTTTAGTAATAAATACATATATTTTGAATATATACCTGGTGTGGTGCTCTTTCATTTGGTCACTCAAGAGATTATAGACTGGTAAAACAAGCTGCTTTACATTCCTTCAAGACTTAGCCTGAAGGCTGCTCTCCACAGCTACCACTAGGATAGCTTTCAATAAGGTTGTCTTTAACCTACCTACCATAAGAGTCGATTTGGACTGGTGCACGGTGCCCACTATAATTAGTGGACAGCATATGCCAGGCCAACTTCTCACATTGGTGTGCAGCGTGTGGGATTCCAGCTTGCTATTGTTTTACCAGATAATCTCAATTGAATTGATCAACTGAAAACCACTAAAGGTACCTAAGGTACATATAATTTAAGCTTACAATATCAGTAAGTTCTACTGAACTTAGAGTTGTGTGTTAAGGGATAGCACAACCCTTTCTACAACTCAAGAGAGTTTAGTAGGCCACACTAGAGTAGGTAGTGCATACACCACACCACACTAGTAATGTCTTTAAAAGCAGGATCCAAAGATGCCCTGCAGGAAGCCATTGAGCTTCCCCTCCAAGTATGACACACTCCCATTCTTGGAACTGAGAGCTTTGTGTAACGTGAGGAAATTAAGGACAGGCCAAAGTCCCACCACCCAACACCTCCAGGAGTTGTTGGTGGCTTATGATCTTAGTAAGTCTTCAGAGACTGAAGGGGTAGGAGCAGAGGGTGGGCCAGCAGATGAGGAAGGGACCAGGGGTACTACTACCCCCAGCCCCCTCTGAAACTGACCAGGAGGGTGACAATGACCCTGACCTGGAAAACCCAATCCCTTCTGGGGAAGATGAAGATGAGGATCTAGAGAACCACACCTTTGTCCCCCAGGAAGGATTATGAGTGTGCTCAGAAAGTCTAGGTCTCCTTCTCAGGAGTCTAACCACTCTGGCACCTCAATAGGGAGCTCTGTTTCTTCTCACAGGAGGGAATCCTCTCATGAGAGAAGAAAGAGACTGGTCCAGTATGAGGAAACTCAACTGGAGATCAGGAAGAAGCAATTGGCTTTAGATAGAGAATCCCTAGATCTCCTTAGAGAGAGAAGAAAGTTGGGACTAGAGTCCCATGGTGGCAGCCATGTCCCTAGAGATAGGGAAAGGTCCTATGACCATAGGAACCTGAGCAAGATTGTCCCTCCCTACCAGAGTGGGGATGATATCCACAAATGGATAACTGCTTTAGAGAGGGCCTGTAAAGTACAGAAGGTCCCTCAGGAGCAGTGGGCAGCAATCTTGTGGCTCTCCTTTGCTGACAAAGGTAGAGACAAGCTCCTCACTGTTAGAGAGGAGGATGCTGACAATTACAAGGTCTTGAAGAGTGCTCTTATTGATGGGTTTGGCCTAACCACTGAACAGTACAGGTTGAAGTTCAGAGACACCCAAAAAGCACAGACTCAAGACTGGGTAGACTATGTGGATTGTTCTGCCAAGGCTCTGGAAGGCTGGTTGATGGGCAGTAAGGTGTGTGACTTCTCAGGATTGTATAATCTGATAATGAGGGAGCAGATTCTTAATAACTGTAAAAACCAGCTGTTGCATCAGTACCTGGTTGACTCTGATCTGACCTCTCCCCAAGAATTGGGAAAGAAGGCAGACAAATGGGTCAGAACCAGGGTGAAGCAGAAGGTACAGAACCAAGGTGGGGAAACCAAGAAGCAAGATGCTAAGAACTCTGACAAGGGTGGGGAGAAGGGTAAAGATCAAAAGTCTTCATCAGGCCCCCAAAATCTTCTTCTGGTGGGGATTCCCAGTCTACCAAGGGTAAAGGCCAAAGAAAACCATGGTGCAAGGTCTGTAAGCAAAAGACCCACTGGACCAGTGATTGCACCAAGTCCAAAGACTCCAGTCCAGCACCCACCAATGCCCCTAAGGCACCTGTTCCCCTAGTACAGTTGGTGGAAGTGCTCCAGCAAAGGGTTTAGTAGGGTTCACCCTGGGAACTGAGTTAGGCTCTGACTTAGTCAGGGAACTGACTCAGGCTGTGTTAGTCTGTGATGGAGGCATGGATGTGACCTCCACTGTGAGTCCCAGTAATCTGGGCAAGTACAGACAACAGCCTTTAATCAATGGACGAGAGGCTTTGGCATTTAGGGACACAGGGGCAAGTGTCACAATGGTGACACAAGACCTTGTGCTACCTGGGCAAGTTATGCTTGGTGAAATGTACCAAGTGACCAATGCTAGCAATGTCAGAACAGACCATACTCTGGCAGTTGTTAACTTCTCCTGGGGAGGGGTAACTGGCCTTAAGAAGGTTGTGGTAAGTGCAAACCTACCAGTCGAATGCTTGCTTGGCAATGACTTAGAAACTTCTGCTTGGGCAGAAGTGGAGCTCAGGACCCATGCAGAAATGCTGGGGATCCCTGCAGATGTGTTTGCTGTGACCAGGTCACAAGCCAAAATGTCTAACACTGAACAGGCCTTGGATTCTGAAAGAATGGACCAAGTGCCTTCCAAGAGGAGGAGTAGTAGGGTTAAGGCAGTGCCTTCCCCCTTGGCTCAGGAGGAAGATCAGTCCCTTGAGGGGGATGATCTCAGCCCTGAAGAAGGAACTGTCCCAGAGGAACTTGAACCTGACCAGGTTGAGTTCTTGGGGACAGGGGGACCTTCTAGGGCAGATCTGAGCCAGGAGCAGCAGAGCTGCCCCTCCTTGAACCCCTCAGACAGCAAGCTGCTGCTGAGGCTGCTGGGAAAGCTAGTGGTCCCCATACAGTGTATTGGGATGATGGACTCCTGTACTCAGAGAGTAGAGACCCCAAGCCTGGTGCTACCAGGAGGTTGGTAATACCTTTGAAGTTCAGGGGCTTCCTATTGACCCTAGCCCATGATATTCCCTTAGCAGGACACCTGGGCCAGAACAAGACTTGGGACAGAATTGTCCCTCACTTTCACTGGCCCCACATGTCTGAAGACAGTAAGGAGTTTTGTCGCTCCTGTGTAACCTGCCAAGCCAGTGGCAAAGCAGGTGGCACCACAAAGGCCCCCTGATACCACTACCTGTGGTGGGGGTGCCCTTTGAGAGGGTAGGGATTGACATTGTTGGTCCCATGGATCCCCAAACAGCATCTGGGCACAGATTTATACTGGTGGTAGTGGATCATGCCACCAGGTATCCAGAGGCTATACCCCTTAGGACCACTACAGCACCTGTGGTGGCAAGGGCCCTCCTGGGAATTTTCTCAAGAGTGGGCTTTCCTAAGGAGGTGGTATCAGACAGGGTGCAAACTTCATGTCTGGGTACTTAAAGGCAATGTGGAAGGAGTGTGGAGTTACTTATAAGTTCACCACACCCTATCACCCACAATGCAATGGTTTAGTTGAGAGATTCAACAAAACCTTGAAGGGCATGATTAAAGGGCTCCCAGAAAAGCTTAGGCGTAGATGGGACATACTCTTGCCCTGCCTTTTATTCGCATATAGGGAGGTGCCTCAGAAGGGGGTTGGTTACAGCCCTTTTGAACTACTGTTTGGCCACCCTGTGAGGGGTCCACTGTGCTTGGTGAAGGAAGGATGGGAGTTACCTCTCAAGCCCCCAAAGCAAGATATAGTGGACTATGTACTTGGTCTCCGCTCCAGGATGGCTGAGTACATGAAAAAGGCAACCAAAAACCTTGAGGCTAGCCAGGAACTTCAGAAGGCCTGGCATGACCAAAGGCTGTTCTGACTGTTTACCAGCCAGGACAGAAGGTGTGGGTGTTGGAGCCAGTGGCCCCAGCAGCTCTCCAAGACAAATGGAGTGGACCCCACACTATTGTTGAGCAGAAGGGTGAGGTCACTTACTTAGTGGACCTGGGAACACCCAGGAGTCCCCACAGGGTTCTCCATGTCAACAGACTTAAGCCATATGTGGACAGGGCAGACATGGGCTTGCTCATGGCTACTGATGAAGGGCAGGAGGAAGAGAGTGACCCACTCCCTGACCTGCTCTCACAGAACCCTGACGATGGGTCAGTTGATGGTGTAGCCTTGGCAGGCAGCCTCACTACCCAGCAACAAACTGATTGCAGGCAAGTCCTCAATCAGTTTAGACAGATGTTTTCACTGACACCCAGTCAGACCACCTGGTGCACTCATGAAGTGGACACTGGGGACAGTCTGCCTATTAAAAACAAGATTTATAGGCAACCTGACCATGTCAGGGACTGTATCAGGACTGAAGTCCAGAAGATGTTGGAATTGGGAGTGATTGAGCCCTCAGATAGCCCTTGGGCTAGTCCAGTAGTCCTAGTACCTAAACCTCACACCAGTGGTGGGAAAAGAGAGATGAGGTTTTGTGTAGACTACAGGGGCCTCAATGCAGTCACTAGGACTGATGCCCATCCAATACCCAGGGCAGATGAGCTCATAGATACTTTGGCCTCTGCCAAATATCTCAGCACATTTGACCTAACAGCTGGCTACTGGCAGATCAGACTAGCTGATACTGCAAAGCCCAAAACAGCATTTTCAACCCCTAGTGGGCATTATCAATTTGTGGTGATGCCCTTTGGTCTGAAAAATGCACCTGCCACTTTCCAGAGGTTGGTGAACACAGTTCTCACAGGACTGGAAGCCTGTAGTGCAGCTTATCTAGATGATATTGCTGTCTTTAGCTCCACCTGGGAGGATCACCTGGTCCACCTCAGGAATGTTTTACAGGCCCTGCAAAAGGCAGGCCTGACTATCAAGGCCACTAAGTGCCAGATAGGGCAGAGTCAGGTTGTGTACCTGGGCCACCTTGTGGGTGGAGGCCAGGTTCAACCTTTGCAGAGCAAGATCCAGACCATCATGGACTGGACTGCTCCCACTACCCAGACTCAGGTGAGAGCCTTCTTAGGCCTGACTGGGTACTATAGGAGATTTGTCAAGGGGTATGGATCAATAGTGACACCCTTGAATGACTTAACTTCTAAGAAAATGCCCAAAAAGGTTCAGTGGACAGTTAGCTGTCAAAAGGCATTTGATGACCTCAAGCAGGCCATGTGCACTGCTCCAATTCTGCAGAGTCCTGATTACTCCAAGAAGTTCATTGTTCAAACTGATGCATCTGAATTGGGGGTAGGGGCTGTACTGTCACAATTGAATGAAGAAGGTCAGGATCAGCCAGTAGCTTTTATTAGCAGGAGGCTGACCCCTAGAGAGAAACGTTGGTCAGCCATAGAGAGGGAGGCCTTTGCTGTGGTCTGGGCTCTGAAGAAGTTGAGGCCATACTTGTTTGGTACCCACTTCCTGGTTCAGACAGACCATAAGCCCCTCTTATGGCTAAAACAAATGAAGGGTGAAAACCCCAAACTGCTTAGGTGGTCCATTTCCTACAGGGGATGGACTTTACAGTGGAACATAGGCCTGGGAGTAACCATGCGAATGCAGATGGACTCTCTAGGTATTTCCACTTAGAACATGAAGACTTAACTGGGCAAGGTTAGTTTAATGTCCCTACGTTTGGGGGGTTGTGTAGGAGAGTAGGTTCTGCTTCACAGGGGTACCCCCACTTTTTGCTGATACTTCACTGGTTTTCGACATTAGTCTGGCTGGGGCCCTGCTATTCAGAACCCCAGCCTAGCTGTTTCCTCTTTAAAAGGGTCTCCATGTGCCTTGGGCACATCACTGATTGGGATCTGGAGTGCCCTTGTAAGTCCCTAGTATATGGTATACTATGTACCAAGGGCATAGGTACCTCAGAGGCCTGCCAGGGGCTGCAGCATGTATTATGCCACCCCTGGTAGGCCATCCAAACTGACACCACAGGTCTGCTACTGCAGCCTGGGTAAGGTGGTGCATGCACCCCTTGCTGTGGTATAGGTTACCTATATCACTAAATGCATACACACATATAAACCTATAAGTCACTCCTAAGGCAGGCCTTATCAATCCTAAAGGCAGAGTGCATGGTTCCTATGTGAGAGGGTGCCCTGCATGAGCAGGGCCCCTCTGCAGCGTTCGGAGACCATCTCTGATGCTGTTTGTAGTGCAGCCTGACCATATACTCTTAAACGCATTATATCCTCGCGGTAAAATGCTAACTATGGAATGGCTGCACCTAAACATGTCGTGTTTGGTGTCAAACATCTTGAATACTACCCCCGCCAATCCTGGCGGCGGGGGTAGCATTCCACCCTTCTAGAGGGAAAGGCATGTTAACTCTGACGAGTCCGGTAACTTCTTTCCAGAGCCCTGGCATCACAAAATGGATGCTGCTGCCACAGACACGAGTCTGGCCTCCTGCTGCTGGACGAAACTCCGGCAGGGGAGGCCTGGACAATAGGTTTCCTGTCCCAGGGAGGTGTGACCACCCCCCAGACAGGACAATGTGTATTGGGGCTGGGCGGGAGCACTTTCGGGTGCTTTGAAGTCCTGCACTGGGGGCACATTTGGTGTCCCTGTGCATACCCCAGTTCAAACCGGATCAGGGGCTTGCAGCCCCTGCTTTGGCGCGAACTGGACAAAGGGAAAGGGTGTAGCCACCCTCTGCCCTGACCCACCCATAGGTGGGGCCACAGAGTAGTCCATCCCCTATTTTTAGAATAAAGGTAGGAACCCAGTCCTTAGGACTTTAGATTATACCTGGACGAAACTCTGAAACAGAATCCTGGACCTTCGACGCTCTACTCACGATTAGAGGACTGAAGAATCTCCTTGGGGTCAAGGAGTGACTCCCTGCTTGGCAGGCACCAAAGAAGCATCTGTCTGGTTCGCATCACTGAAGCTCCTGCCGGACGCCGAAGTCATCGCATCACCAGAGGTGGATTCTCAGACTTCCCGAGGCTACCCTGAGTCCCCAGCAAAGCTGAGGCCCGTGGCTATCGTGGGTGACTTGAGACCGTGACCCCTGGACACCGAGCACACTTGCAAGTGCACCATCTTCTGGGTCTCCCAAGAAGTCGTGCTTTGGGCTCCGAGTAGCCCTAGCCTCCAGCACCACCTGCACCGAAGATCACTGGCCCCCACTCCACGAGTGTCCTGTAAGCCAGCTCCACGTGCGGCGTCACGAGGCTCCTTCGCGGTCGCTAGCCCGTTGGCTAGTAGCCCTTACCGAAGGCCAATCTTTTCTTTACTTGGCAGTCTGGTTGCTCCAGGCCTGCCCTCACTTACCCTCGCTGGGTGAGTTCCCCAGACCTTGCTGGTCTGCATCATCGACGATCTACATCTTACTCAAGACTTGCCGTTGCCAAGGCTTGTTGGGTCCAATCTGGTCGCCGACACCTCTGCACTCGACAGACATCGAGCAACAGCCCGAATCCTGCTCCTGGTCGCCGACAACGCCTCCCGGACCTCGTGGCTGAAGAGTCAAGACGACCGTCATCGAACCTGAAGCACTCGACATCGGTGGGCATCTGTCCATCGCCTCCTGGTCACTGGCTAGTGACCCAGACTCTGTCCCCTCTGCTTTCAGGTTCTTCAGAACTCCGATCCACTCTTGGATCCACCCGGACACTTTTCTCCTGGTCGCCAGCAGCACTTTGCAGCAGATCGCCATAAGAAACGACGACGAAACCCGACCCCGAAAGGCACCTATGCACCCGGCTTCCCTGGGTGAGGTAACACGAGTACTCCGGTGCTCCCGTGGGTAGAGACTCTTCAAAGTCCTAGATCTCAAAGGGTTTTGTCCTAGTCCTCCTTAAAGTGTCCCTTTCCTCTATTTTCCCGATCCCGACTTTCTCCATAGAAGTTAACGGCGTATCGCGGTTGTGTATTTACACTGCACGCGTCTCCCGTGGGTCCCCTGTGTCACTACCTTGGGTGGTTCCTTGTGGTCCAAGCACTTCTAGAGGATCTAGGCCTAGTGTCTAGTTCAGTCGTGGTTCGCATACCACTTTATTGGTATATGGTTTGGTACGCCCTAGGGCCCAAACGTGTATTTGTGCTATTACTGTGATTTAAGATCTTATAACCTATGTACTTGAACTCTAGCCTCATAAAGAGACTAGAGGGGTGTGTTTAGTAATAAATACATATATTTTGAATATATACCTGGTGTGGTGCTCTTTCATTTGGTCACTCAAGAGATTATAGACTGGTAAAACAAGCTGCTTTACATTCCTTCAAGACTTAGCCTGAAGGCTGCTCTCCACAGCTACCACTAGGATAGCTTTCAATAAGGTTGTCTTTAACCTACCTACCATAAGAGTCGATTTGGACTGGTGCACGGTGCCCACTATAATTAGTGGACAGCATATGCCAGGCCAACTTCTCACACCCATGTCTGGGCATACCCTTCCCACTTAGGGCGACGTATGCAAAAGAAACAATTGATGGACAGAATGCTGGACAATGCAAACATTCACCCCAGTCACAAGGATCTGAGTTAAATCCATCATTCTTTTGCTCACCACCCCAGTATGGACTCAGCCATATGCAAATCAGTCTTGACCCTATTCCTTGTGGGAACAGTGCAGCCGAACTTCCAAGCCAGGTCCTCCCTGGACCGGAAACAAGCAGCCTGAGACCAGTTTCAGGGCATTACCTTTCATCAGCCAGGCTAGCTTGAATCCAGTGGTGTAGTGAGCACGGGACCCATGTCTGGGCATACCCTTCCCACTTAGGGTGACATATGGAAAAGAAACAATTGATGGACGGAATGCTGGACAGTGCAAACATTCACCACCAGTCACAAGGATCTGAATTAAATCCATCATTCTTTTGCTCACCACACCACCCCAGTATGGAACCAGCCATATGCAAATCAGTCTTGACCCTGTTCCTTGTGGGAACAGTCCAGTCCGAGCTGCCAAGACAGGTCCTTCCTGGACCGGAAACAAGCATCCTGGGTCCAGTTTTAAGGCATCGCCCTTCATCAGCCAGGCTAGCTTGAATCCAGTGGTGTAGTGAGCACGGGACCCATGTCTGGGCATACCCTTCCCACTTAGGGTGACATATGCAAAAGAAACAATTGATGGACGGAATGCTGGACAATGCAAACATTCACCACCAGTCACAAGGATTTAAGTTAAATCCATCATTCTTTTGCTCACCACACCACCCCAGTCTGGACCCAGCCATATGCAAATCAGTATTGACCCTGTTCCTTGTGGGAACAGTCCAGCCCAAACTGCCAACCTAGGTCCTCCCTGGACTGGAAACAAGCATCCTGGGACCGTTTTCAGGGCATCACCCTTCATCAGCCAGGCTAGCTTGAATCCAGTGGTGTAGTGAGCATGGGACTCACGTCTGGGCATACCCTTCCCACTTAGGGCGACATATGCAAAAGAAACAATTGATTCACCCTCAGTCACAAGGATCTGAATTAAATCTGTCATTCTTTTTCTCACCACACCACCCCAGTTTGGAACCAGCCATATGCAAATCAGTCTTGACCCTGTTCCTTGTGGGAACACTCCAGCCCAAACTGCCAACCCAGGTCCTCCCTGGACCGGTTCCAGGGCATCACCCTTCATCAGCCGCTTGAATCCAATGGTGTAGTGAGCACGGGACCCACGACTTGGCATACCCTTCCCACTTAGGGCGACATATGCAAAAGAAACAATTGTTGGACGGAATGCTGGACAATGCAAACATTCACCACCAGTCACAAGGATCTGAGTTAAATCCATCATTCTTTTGCTCACCACACCACCCCAGTTTGGAACCAGCCATATGCAAATCAGTCTTGACCCTGTTCCTTGTGGGAACAGTCCAGCTGAACCTCCAAGCAGGTCCTCCCTGGACCGGAAACAAGCAGCCTGAGACCAGTTTCAGGGCATCAACTTTCATCAGCCAGGCTAGCTTGAATCCAGTGGTGTAGTGAGCATGGGACCCATGTCTGGGCATACCCTTCCCACTTATGGGGACATATGCAAAAGAAACAATTGATGGACGGAATGCTGGACAATGCAAACATTCACCACCAGTCACAAGGATCTGAGTTAAATCCATCATTATTTTGCTCATCACACCACTCCAGTCTGGACCCAGACATATGCAAATCAGTAATGACCCTGTTCCTTGTGGGAACAGTCCAGCCGGAACTGCCAAGCCAGGTCCTCCCTGGACCGGAAACAAGCATCCTGGGACCGGATTCAGGGCATCACCCTTCATCAGCCAGGCTAGCTTTAATCCAGTGGTGTAGTGAGCACGGGATTCATGTCTGGGTATACCCTTCCCTCTTAGGGCGACATATGCAAAAGAAACAATTGATGGACGGAATGCTGGACAATGCAAACATTCACCCCCAGTCACAAGAATATGAGTTAAATCCATCATTCTTTTACTCAACACACCACCCCAGTTTGGACCCAGCCATATGCAAATCAGCATCGACCCTGTTCCTTGTGGGAACAGTCCAGACCAAATTGGCAAGCTAGGTCCTCCCTGGACCGGAAACAAGCATCCTGGGATCGGTTTCAGGGCATCACCATTCATCAGCCAAGCTAGCTTGAATCCAGTGGTGTAATGTGCACGGGACCCACTTCTGGGCATTCCCTTCACAATTAAGGCGACATATGCAAAAGAAACAATTGATGGACGGAATGCTGGACAATGCAAACATTCACCCCCTGTCACCAGGATCTGAGTTAAATCCATCATTCTTTTGCTCACCACACCACCCCAGTTTGGACGCAGCCATATGCAAATCAGTCTCGACCCTGTTCCTTGTGGGAACAGTGCAGCCCGCACTGCCAAGCCAGATCCTCCCTGGACCAGAAACAAGCATCCTGGGACTGGTTTCAGGGCATCACCCTTCATCAGCCAGGCTAGCTTGAATCCAGTGGTGTAGTGAGCACGGGACCCACGTCTTGGCATACCCTTCCCACTTAGGGCGACATATGCAAAAGAAACAATTGATGGACGGAATGCTGGACAATGCAAACATTCACCCCCCAGTCACAAGGATCTGAGTTAAATCCATCATTCTTTTGCTCACCACCCCAGTATGGAACCAGCCATATGCAAATCAATCTCGACCGTGCTCCTTGTGGGAACAGTCCAGCCGGAACTGCCAAGCCAGGTCCTCCATGGACCGGAAACAAGCATCCTGGGACCAGTTTCAGGGCATCACCCTTCATCAGCCAGGCTACCTTGAATCCAGTGGTGTAGTGAGCACAGGACCCACGTCTGAGCATACCCTTCCCACTTAGGGCGACATATGCAAAAGAAACAATGATGGACGAAATGCTGGACAATGCAAACATTCACCACCAGTCACAAGGATCTGAGTTAAATTTGTCATTCTTTTGCTCACCACACCACCCCAGTTTGGAACCAGCCATATGCATATCAGTCTTGACCCTGTTCCTTGTGGGAACAGTTCAGCCCGAAAAGCCAAGCCAGGTCCTCCTTGGACTGGAAACAAGCATCCTGGGACCGGTTTCAGGGCATCACGCTTCATCAGGCAGGCTAGCTTGATTCCAGTGGTGTAGTGAGCACGGGACTCACGTCTGGGCATACCCTTCCCACTTAGGGAGACACATGCAAAAGAAACAATTGATGGACGGAATGCTGGACAATGCAAAGATTCACCCCCAGTCACAAGGATCTGAGTTAAATCCATCATTCTTTTGCTCACCACACCACCCCAGTTTGGAACCAGCCATATGCATATCAATCTTGACCCTTTTCCTTGTGGGAACAGTCCAGCCGGAACTGCCAAGCCAGGTCCTCCCTGGACCGGAAACAAGCATCCTGGGACCGGTTTCAGGGCATCACCCTTCATCAGCCAGGCTAGCTCCAATCCAGTGGTGTAGTGAGCACGGGATTCATGTCTGGGCATACCCTTCCCACTTAGGGTGACATATGCAAAAGAAACAATTGATGGACGGAATGTTGGACAGTGCAAACATTCGCCACCAGTCACAAGGATCGGAGTTAAATCCATCATTCTTTTGCTCACCACACCACCCCAGTTTGGACCCAGCCATATGCAAATCAGTATCGACCCTGTTCCTTGTGGGAACAGTCCAGACCAAATTGGCAAGCCAGGTCCTCCCTGGACCAGAAACAAGCATCCTGGGATCGGTTTCAGGGCATCACCATTCATCAGCCAGGCTAGCTTGAATCCAGTGGTGTAATGTGCACGTGACCCACGTCTGGGAATTCCCTTCACAATTAAGGCAACATATGCAAAAGAAACAATTGATGGACGGAATGCTGGACAATGCAAACATTCACCCCCTGTCACCAGGATCTGAGTTAAATCCATCATTCTTTTGCTCACCACACCACCCCAGTTTGGACGCAGCCATATGCAAATCAGTCTCGACCCTGTTCCTTGTGGGAACAGTGCGCACTGCAAGGCAGATCTTTCCTGGACCAGAAACAAGCATCCTGGGACTGGTTTCAGGGCATCACCCTTCATCAGCCAGGCTAGCTTGAATCCAGTGGTGTAGTGAGCACAGGACCCACGTCTGGGCATGCCCTTCCCACTTAGGGTGACATATGAAAAAGGAACAATTGATGGATGGAATGCTGGAGAATGCAAACATTCACCCCCAGTCACAAGGATCTGAGTTAAATCCATCATTCTTTTGCTCACCACACCAACCCAGTCTAGACCCAGCCATATGCAAATCAGTCTTCACCCTGTTCCTTGTGGGAACAGTCCAGCCCAAACTGCCAAGCCAGGTCCTTCCTGGACCGGAAACAAGCATCCTGGGACCGGGTTCAGGGCATCACCCTTCATCAGGCAGGCTAGCTTGATTCCAGTGGTGTTGTGAGCAAGGGACCCATGTCTGGGCATACCCTTCCCACTTAGGGCGACATATGCAAAAGAAACAATTGATGGACAGAATGCTGGACAATGCAAACATTCACGCCCAATCACAAGGATCTGAGTTAAACCCATCATTCTTTTGCTCACCACACCACCCCAGTTTGGGCCCAGTTATATGCAAATCAGTATTGACCCTGTTCCTTGTGGGAACAGTTTAGCCCGAACTGCCAAGCCAGGTCCTCCTTGGACTGGAATCAAGCATCCTGGGACCGGTTTCAGGGCATCACCCTTCATCAGGCAGGCTAGCTTGATTCCAGTGGTGTTGTGAGCAAGGGACCCATGTCTGGGCATACCCTTCCCACTTAGGGCGACGTATGCAAAAGAAACAATTGATGGACAGAATGCTGGACAATGCAAACATTCACCCCAGTCACAAGGATCTGAGTTAAATCCATCATTCTTTTGCTCACCACCACCCCAGTATGGACTCAGCCATATGCAAATCAGTCTTGACCCTATTCCTTGTGGGAACAGTGCAGCCCGAACTTCCAAGCCAGGTCCTCCCTGGACCGGAAACAAGCAGCCTGAGACCAGTTTCAGGGCATTACCTTTCATCAGCCAGGCTAGCTTGAATCCAGTGGTGTAGTGAGCACGGGACCCATGTCTGGGCATACCCTTCCCACTTAGGGCGAGATATGCAAAAGAAACAATTGATGGACGGAATGCTGGACAATGCAAAGATTCCCCCCCAGTCACAAGGATCTGAGATAAATCCGTTATTCTTTTGCTCACCACACCACCCCAATTTGGAACCAGCCATATGCAAATCAGTCTTGACCCTGTTCCTTGTGGGAACAGTCCAGCCGAACTTCCAAGCCAGGTCCTGCCTGGACCGGAAACAATCAGCTTGATACCAGTTTCAGGGCATCACCTTTCATTAGCCAGTCTAGCTTGAATCCAGTGGTGTGGTGAGCACGGGACCCATGTCTGGGCATACCCTTCCCACTTAGGGCGACATATGCAAAAGAAACAATTGATGGACGGAATGCTGGACAATGCAAACATTCACCAACAGTCACAAGGATCTGAGTTAAATCCATCATTCTTTTGCTCACCACACCACCCCAGTCTGGACCCAGCCATATGCAAATCAGTATTGACCCTGTTTCTTGTGGGAACAGTCCGGCCGGAACTGCCAAGCCAGGTCCTCCATGGACCGGAAACAAGCATCCTGGGACCAGTTTCAGGGCATCACCCTTCATCAGCCAGGCTACCTTGAATCCAGTGGTGTAGTGAGCACAAGACCCACGTCTGAGCATACCCTACCCACTTAGGGCGACATATGCAAAAGAAACAATTGATGGACGGCATGCTGGACAATGCAAACATTCACCCCCAGTCACAAGGATCTGAGTTAAATCCATCATTCTTTTGCTCACCACACCACCCCAGTTTGGACCCAGCCGTATGCAAATCAGTCTTGACCCTGTTCCTTGTGGGAACAGTCCAGTCCGAGCTGCCAAGACAGGTCCTTCCTGGACCGGAAACAAGCATCCTGGGTCCAGTTTTAAGGCATCGCCCTTCATCAGCCAGGCTAGCTTAAATCCAGTGGTGTAGTGAGCACGGGACCCATGTCTGGGCATACCCTTCCCACTTAGGGCGACATATGCAAAAGAAACAATTGATGGACGGAATGCTGGACAATGCAAACATTCACCACCAGTCACAAGGATTTAGGTTAAATCCATCATTCTTTTGCTCACCACACCACCCCAGTCTGGACCCAGCCATATGCAAATCAGTATTGACCCTGTTCCTTGTGGGAACAGTCCAGCCCAAACTGCCAAGCCTAGGTCCTCCCTGGACTGGAAACAAGCATCCTGGGACCGTTTTCAGGGCATCACCCTTCATCAGCCAGGCTAGCTTGAATCCAGTGGTGTAGTGAGCATGGGACTCACGTCTGGGCATACCCTTCCCACTTAGGGCGACATATGCAAAAGAAACAATTGATGGACGGAATGCTGGACAGTGCAAAGATTCACCCCCAGTCACAAGGATCTGAGTTAAATCTGTCATTCTTTTGCTCACCACACCACCCCAGTTTGGAACCAGCCATATGCAAATCAGTCTTGACCCTGTTCCTTGTGGGAACACTCCAGCCCAAACTGCCAAGCCAGGTCCTCCCTGGACCGAACAAGCATCCTGGGACCAGTTCAGGGCATCACCCTTCATCAGCCAGGCTAGCTTGAATCCAGTGGTGTAGTGAGCACGGGACCCACGACTTGGCATACCCTTCCCACTTAAGGCGACATATGCAAAAGAAACAATTGATGGACGGAATGCTGGACAATGCAAACATTCACCCCCAGTCACAAGGATCTGAGTTAAATCCATCATTCTTTTGCTCACCACACCACCCCAGTTATGGACATAGCCATATGCAAATCAGTCTTGACCCTGTTCCTTGTGGGAACAGTCCAGCTGGAACTGCCAAGCCAGGTCCTCCATGGACCGGAAACAAGCATCCTGGGGCCAGTTTCAGGGCATCACCCTTCATCAGCCAGGCTAGCTTGAATCCAGTGGTGTAGTGAGCACAGGACCCACGTCTGGGCATACCCTTCCCACTTAGGGCGACATATGCAAAAGAAACAATTGATGGACGAAATGCTGGACAATGCAAACATTCACCACCAGTCACAAGGATCTGAGTTAAATCCATCATTCTTTTGCTCACCACACCACCCCAGTTTGGAACCAGCCATATGCAAATCAGTCTTGACCCTGTTCCTTGTGGGAACAGTCCAGCCCGAGCTGCCAAGCCACGTCCTTCCTTGACTGGAAACAAGCATCCTGGGACGGGGTTCAGCGCATCACCCTTCATCAGCCAGGCTATCTTGAATCCAGTGGTGTAGTGAGCATGGGACCCATGTCTGGGCATACCCTTCCCACTTAGGTTGACATATGCAAAAGAAACAATTAATGGACGGAATGCTGGACAATGCAAACATTCACCCCCAGTCACAAGGATCTGGGTTAAATCCATCATTCTTTTGCTCACCACACCATCTCAGTATGGACCCAGCCATATGCAAATCAGTCTTGACCTTGTTCCTTGTGGGAACAGTCCAACCCGAACTGCCAAGCCAGGTCCTGCCTGGACCGGAAACAAGCATCCTGGGACCGGTTTCAGGGCATCACCCTTCATCAGCCAGGCTAGCTTGAATCCAGTGGTGTAGTGAGCACGGGACCCATGTCTGGGCATACCCTTCCCACTTAGGGCGACATATGCAAAAGAAACAATTGATGGACGGAATGCTGGACAATGCAAACATTCACCCCCAGTCACAAGGATCTGAGTTAAATCCATCATTCTTTTGCTCACCACACCACCCCAGTTTGGAACCAGCCATATGCAAATCAGTCTTGACCCTGTTCCTTGTGGGAACAGTCCAGCCTGAACCTGCCAAGCCAGGTCCTCCCTGGACCGGAAACAAGCAGCCTGGGACCAGTTTCAGGGCATCACCCTTCATCAGCCAGACTAGCTTGAATCCAGTGGTGTAGTGAGCACGGGACCCATGTCTGGGCATACCCTTCCCACTTAGGGCGACATATGCAAAAGAAACAATTGATGGACGGAATGCTGGACAATGCAAACATTCACCACCAGTCACAAGGATCTGAGTTAAATCCATCATTCTTTTGCTCATCACACCACCCCAGTCTGGACCCAGACATATGCAAATCAGTATTGACCCTGTTCCTTGTGGGAACAGTCCAGCCCAAACTGCCAAGCCAGGTCCTCCCTGGACTGGAAACAAGCATCCTGGGACCGGTTCCAGGGCATCACCCTTCATCAGCCAGGCTAGCTTGAATCCAGTGGTGTAGTGAGCACGGGACCCACATCTTGGCATACCCTTCCCACTTAGGGCGACATATGCAAAAGAAACAATTGATGGACGGAATGCTGGACAATGCAAACATTCACCCCCAGTTACAAGGATCTGGGTTAAATCCATCATTCTTTTGCTCACCACACCACCCCAGTTTGGACCCAGCCATATGCAAATCAGTCTTGACCGTGCTCCTTGTGGGAACAGTCCAGCCCGAACTGCCAAGCCAGGTCCTCCCTGGACCGGAAACAAGCATCCTGGGACCGGTTTCAGGGCATCACCCTTCATCAGGCAGGCTAGCTTGATTCCAGTGGTGTAGTGAGCACGGGACCCACGTCTGGGCATACCCTTCCCACTTAGGGCGACATATGCAAAAGAAACAATTGATGGACGGAATGCTGGACAATGCAAACATTCACCCCCAGTCACAAGGATCTGAGTTAAATCCATCATTCTTTTGCTCACCACACCACCCCAGTTTGGACCCAGCCATATGCAAATCAGTCTTGACCCTGTTCCTTGTGGGAACAGTCTAGCCCGAACTGCCAAGCCAGGTCCTCCCTGGACTGGAATCAAGCATCCTGGGACCGGTTTCAGGGCATCACCCTTCATCAGGCAGGCTAGCTTGATTCCAGTGGTGTAGTGAGCACGGGACTCACGTCTGGGCATACCCTTCCCACTTAGGGCGACATATGCAAAAGAAACAATTGATGGACAGAATGCTGGACAATGCAAACATTCACCCCCAGTCACAAGGATCTGGGTTAAATCCATCATTCTTTTGCTCACCACCACCCCAGTTTGGACTCAGCCATATGCAAATCAGTCTTGACCCTATTCCTTGTGGGAACAGTGCAGCCCGAACTGCCAAGCCAGGTCCTCCCTGGACCGGAAACAAGCATCCTGGGACCGGTTTCAGGGCATCACCTTTCATCAGCCAGGCTAGCTTGAATTCAGTGGTCTAGTGAGCACGGGATACACGTCTGGGCATACCCTTCGCACTTAGGGCAACATATGCAAAAGAAACAATTGATGGACGGAATGCTGGACAATGCAAACATTCACCACCAGTCACAAGGATCTGGGTTAAATCCATCATTCTTTTGCTCACCACACCACCCCAGTTTGGACCCAGCCATATGCAAATCAGTCTTGACCCTGTTCCTTATTGAAACAGTCCAGTCCGAACTGCCAAGCCAGGTCCTTCCTGGACCGGAAACAAGCATCCTGGGACCGGTTTTAGGGCATCACCCTTCATCAGCCAGGCTAGCTTGAATCCAGTGGTGTAGTGAGCATGGGACTCACGTCTGGGCATACCCTTCCCACTTAGGGCGACATATGCAAAAGAAACAATTGATGGACGGAATGCTGGACAATGCAAAGATTCACCCCCAGTCACAAGGATCTGGGTTAAATCCATCATTCTTTTGCTCATCACACCACCCCAGTTGGACCCAGCCATATGCAAATCAGTCTTGACCCTGTTCCTTGTGGGAACAGTCCAGCCCAAACTGCCAAGCCAGGTCCTCCGTGGACCGGAAGCAAGCATCCTGGGACCTGTTTCAGGGCATCACCCTTCATCAGCCAGGCTAGCTTGAATCCAGTGGTGTAGTGAGCACGGGACCCACGTCTGGGCATACCCTTCCCACTTAGGGCGACATATGCAAAAGAAACAATTGATGGACGGAATGCTGGACAATGCAAACATTCACCACCAGTCACAAGGATCTGGGTTAAATCCATCATTCTTTTGCTCACCACACCACCCCAGTTTGGACCCAGCCATATGCAAATCAGTCTTGACCCTGTTCCTTGTGGGAACAGTCCAGCCTGAACCTGCCAAGCCAGGTCCTCCCTGGACTGGAAACAAGCATCCTGGGACCGGTTTCAGGTCATCACCCTTCATCAGCCAGGCTAGCTTGAAGCCAGTGGTGTAGTGAGCACGGGACCCATGTCTGGGCATACCCTTCCCACTTAGGGCGACATATGCAAAAGAAACAATTGATGGACGGAATGCTGGACAATGCAAACATTCACCCCCAGTCACAAGGATCTGGGTTAAATCCATCATTCTTTTGCTCACCACACCACTCCAGTCTGGACCCAGCCATATGCAAATCAGTCTTGACCCTGTTCCTTGTGGGAACAGTCCAGCCCAAACTGCCAAGCCAGGTCCTCCCTGGACTGGAAACAAGCATCCTGGGACCGGTTTCAGGGCATCACCCTTCATCAGCCAGGCTAGCTTGAATCCAGTGGTGTAGTGAGCACGGGACCCACGTCTGGGCATACCCTTCCCACTTAGGGCGACATATGCAAAAGAAACAATTGATGGACGGAATGCTGGACAATGCAAACATTCACCCCCAGTCACAAGGATCTGAGTTAAATCCATCATTCTTTTGCTCACCACACCACCCCAGTTTGGACCCAGCCATATGCAAATCAGTCTTGACCCTGTTCCTTGTGGGAACAGTCCAGCCCGAACTGCCAAGCCAGGTCCTCCCTGGACCGGAAACAAGCATCCTGGGACCGGGTTCAGGGCATCACCCTTCATCAGCCAGGCAAGCTTGAATCCAGTGGTGTAGTGAGCACGGGACCCACGTCTGGGCATACCCTTCCCACTTAGGGCGACATATGCAAAAGAAACAATTGATGGACAGAATGCTGGACAATGCAAACATTCACGCCCAGTCACAAGGATCTGAGTTAAATCCATCATTCTTTTGCTCACCACACCACCCCAGTTTGGACCCAGCCATATGCAAATCAGTCTTGACCCTGTTCCTTGTGGGAACAGTCTAGCCCGAACTGCCAAGCCAGGTCCTCCCTGGACTGGAAACAAGCATCCTGGGACCGGTTTCAGGGCATCACCCTTCATCAGGCAGGCTAGCTTGAATCCAGTGGTGTAGTGAGCACGGGACCCACGTCTGGGCATACCCGTCCCACTTAGGGCGACATATGCAAAAGAAACAATTGATGGACGGAATGCTGGACAATGCAAACATTCACCCCAGTCACAAGGATCTGGGTTAAATCCATCATTCTTTTGCTCACCACACACCCCAGTTTGGACCCAGCCATATGCAAATCAGTCTTGACCCTGTTCCTTGTGGGAACAGTCCAGCCCGAACTGCCAAGCCAGGTCCTCCCTGGACCGGAAACAAGCATCCTGGGACCAGTTTCAGGGCATCACCCTTCATCAGCCAGGCTAGCTTGAATCCAGTGGTGTAGTGAGCACGGGACCCTTGTCTGGGCATACCCTTTCCACTTAGGGTGACATATGCAAAAGAAACAATTGATGGACGGAATGCTGGACAATGCAAACATTCACCCCCAGTCACAAGGATCTGGGTTAAATCCATCATTCTTTTGCTCACCACACCACCCCAGTATGGACCCAGCCATATGCAAATCAGTCTTGACCCTGTTCCTTGTGGGAACAGTCCAGCCCGAGCTGCCAAGCCAGGTCCTCCCTGGACCGGAAACAAGCATCCTGGGACCGGTTTCAGGGCATCGCCCTTCATCAGCCAGGCTAGCTTGAATCCAGTGGTGTAGTGAGCACGGGACCCACGTCTGGGCATACCCTTCCCACTTAGGGCGACATATGCAAAAGAAACAATTGATGGACGGAATGCTGGACAATGCAAACATTCACCCCCAGTCACAAGGATCTGGGTTAAATCCATCATTCTTTTGCTCACCACACCACCCCAGTCTGGACCCAGCCATATGCAAATCAGTCTTGACCCTGTTCCTTGTGGGAACAGTCCAGCCCGAACTGCCAAGCCTAGGTCCTCCCTGGACTGGAAACAAGCATCCTGGGACCGGTTTCAGGGCATCACCCTTCATCAGCCAGGCTAGCTTGAATCCAGTGGTGTAGTGAGCACGGGACCCACGTCTGGGCATACCCTTCCCACTTAGGGCGACATATGCAAAAGAAACAATTGATGGACGGAATGCTGGACAATGCAAACATTCACCCCCAGTCACAAAGATCTGGGTTAAATCCATCATTCTTTTGCTCACCACACCACCCCAGTTTGGACCCAGCCATATGCAAATCAGTCTTGACCCTGTTCCTTGTGGGAACAGTCCAGCCCAAACTGCCAAGCCAGGTCCTCCCTGGACCGAAACAAGCATCCTGGGACCGGTTTCAGGGCATCACCCTTCATCAGCCAGGCTAGCTTGAATCCAGTGGTGTAGTGAGCACGGGACCCACGTCTGGGCATACCCTTCCCACTTAGGGCGACATATGCAAAAGAAACAATTGATGGACGGAATGCTGGACAATGCAAACATTCACCACCAGTCACAAGGATCTGGGTTAAATCCATCATTCTTTTGCTCACCACACCACCCCAGTTTGGACCCAGCCATATGCAAATCAGTCTTGACCCTGTTCCTTGTGGGAACAGTCCAGCCCGAACCTGCCAAGCCAGGTCCTCCCTGGACCGGAAACAAGCATCCTGGGACCGGTTTCAGGGCATCACCTTTCATCAGCCAGGCTAGCTTGAATCCAGTGGTGTAGTGAGCACGGAACCCACGTCTGGGCATACCCCTCCCACTTAGGGCAACATATGCAAAAGAAACAATTGATGGACGGAATGCTGGACAATGCAAACATTCACCACCAGTCACAAGGATCTGGGTTAAATCCATCATTCTTTTGATCACAACACCACCCCAGTTTGGACCCAGCCATATGCAAATCAGTCTTGACCCTGTTCCTTGTGGGAACAGTCCAGCCCGAACTGCCAAGCCAGGTCCTCCCTGGACCGGAAACAAGCATCCTGGGACCGGTTTCAGGGCATCACCCTTCATCAGCCAGGCTAGCTTGAATCCAGTGGTGTAGTGAGCACGGGACCCACGTCTGGGCATACCCTTCCCACTTAGGGCGACATATGCAAAAGAAACAATTGATGGACGGAATGCTGGACAATGCAAACATTCACCCCCAGTCACAAGGATCTGGGTTAAATCCATCATTCTTTTGCTCACCACACCACCCCAGTTTGGACCCAGCCATATGCAAATCAGTCTTGACCCTGTTCCTTGTGGGAACAGTCCAGCCCGAACTGCCAAGCCAGGTCCTCCCTGGACCGGAAACAAGCATCCTGGGACCGGTTTCAGGGCATCACCCTTCATCAGCCAGGCTAGCTTGAATCCAGTGGTGTAGTGAGCACGGGACCCACGTCTGGGCATACCCTTCCCACTTAGGGCGACATATGCAAAAGAAACAATTGATGGACGGAATGCTGGACAATGCAAACATTCACCCCCAGTCACAAGGATCTGGGTTAAATCCATCATTCTTTTGCTCACCACACCACCCCAGTTTGGACCCAGCCATATGCAAATCAGTCTTGACCCTGTTCCTTGTGGGAACAGTCCAGCCCGAACTGCCAAGCCAGGTCCTCCCTGGACCGGAAACAAGCATCCTGGGACCGGTTTCAGGGCATCACCCTTCATCAGCCAGGCTAGCTTGAATCCAGTGGTGTAGTGAGCACGGGACCCACGTCTGGGCATACCCTTCCCACTTAGGGCGACATATGCAAAAGAAACAATTGATGGACGGAATGCTGGACAATGCAAACATTCACCCCCAGTCACAAGGATCTGGGTTAAATCCATCATTCTTTTGCTCACCACGCACCAGTATGGACTCAGCCATATGCAAATCAGTCTTGACCCTGTTCCTTGTGGGAACAGTCCAGCCCGAACTGCCAAGCCAGGTCCTCCCTGGACCGGAAACAAGCATCCTGGGACCGGTTTCAGGGCATCACCCTTCATCAGCCAGGCTAGCTTGAATCCAGTGGTGTAGTGAGCACGGGACCCATGTCTGGGCATACCCTTCCCACTTAGGGCGACATATGCAAAAGAAACAATTGATGGATGGAATGCTGGACAATGCAAACATTCACCACCAGTCACAAGGATCTGAGTTAAATCCGTCATTCTTTTGCTCACCACACCACCCCAGTTTGGACCCAGCCATATGCAAATCAGTCTTGACCCTGTTCCTTGTGGGAACAGTCCAGCCCGAACTGCCAAGCCAGGTCCTCCCTGGACCGGAAACAAGCATCCTGGGACCGGTTTCAGGGCATCACCCTTCATCAGCCAGGCTAGCTTGAATCCAGTGGTGTAGTGAGCACGGGACCCACGTCTGGGCATACCCTTCCCACTTAGGGCGACATATGCAAAAGAAACAATTGATGGACGGAATGCTGGACAATGCAAACATTCACCACCAGTCACAAGGATTTGGGTTAAATCCATCATTCTTTTGCTCACCACACCACCCCAGTCTGGACCCAGCCATATGCAAATCAGTATTGACCCTGTTCCTTGTGGGAACAGTCCAGCCCAAACTGCCAAGCCTAGGTCCTCCCTGGACCGGAAACAAGCATCCTGGGACCGGTTTCAGGGCATCACCCTTCATCAGCCAGGCTAGCTTGAATCCAGTGGTGTAGTGAGCATGGGACCCACGTCTGGGCATACCCTTCCCACTTAGGGCGACATATGCAAAAGAAACAATTGATGGACGGAATGCTGGACAGTGCAAACATTCACCCCCAGTCACAAGGATCTGGGTTAAATCCATCATTCGTTTGCTCACCACACCACCCCAGTTTGGAACCAGCCATATGTAAATCAGTCTTGACCCTGTTCCTTGTGGGAACAGTCCAGCCCAAACTGCCAAGCCAGGTCCTCCCTGGACCGGAAACAAGCATCCTGGGACCGGTTTCAGGGCATCACCCTTCATCAGCCAGGCTAGCTTGAATCCAGTGGTGTAGTGAGCACGGGACCCACTACTGGGCATACCCTTCCCACTTAGGGCGACATATGCAAAAGAAACAATTGATGGACGGAATGCTGGACAATGCAAACATTCACCCCCAGTCACAAGGATCTGAGTTAAATCCATCATTCTTTTGCTCACCACACCACCCCAGTTTGGACCCAGCCATATGCAAATCAGTCTTGACCCTGTTCCTTGTGGGAACAGTCCAGCTCGAACCTGCCAAGCCAGGTCCTCCCTGGACCGGAAACAAGCATCCTGGGACCAGTTTCAGGGCATCACCCTTCATCAGCCAGGCTAGCTTGAATCCAGTGGTGTAGTGAGCACGGGACCCATGTCTGGGCATACCCTTCCCACTTAGGGCGACATATGCAAAAGAAACAATTGATGGACGGAATGCTGGACAATGCAAACATTCACCACCAGTCACAAGGATCTGGGTTAAATCCATCATTCTTTTGCTCACCACACCACTCCAGTCTGGACCCAGCCATTTGCAAATCAGTCTTGACCCTGTTCCTTGTGGGAACAGTCCAGCCCAAACTGCCAAGCCAGGTCCTCCCTGGACCGGAAACAAGCATCCTGGGACCGGTTTCAGGTCATCACCCTTCATCAGCCAGGCTAGCTTGAATCCAGTGGTGTAGTGAGCACGGGACCCACGTCTGGGCATACCCTTCCCACTTAGGGCGACATATGCAAAAGAAACAATTGATGGACGGAATGCTGGACAATGCAAACATTCACCCCCAGTCACAAGGATCTGGGTTAAATCCATCATTCTTTTGCTCACCACACCACCCCAGTTTGGACCCAGCCATATGCAAATCAGTCTTGACCCTGTTCCTTGTGGGAACAGTCCAGCCCGAACTGCCAAGCCAGGTCCTCCCTGGACCGGAAACAAGCATCCTGGGACCGGTTTCAGGGCATCACCCTTCATCAGCCAGGCTAGCTTGAATCCAGTGGTGTAGTGAGCACGGGACCCACGTCTGGGCATACCCTTCCCACTTAGGGCGACATATGCAAAAGAAACAATTGATGGACAGAATGCTGGACAATGCAAACATTCACGCCCAGTCACAAGGATCTGGGTTAAATCCATCATTCTTTTGCTCACCACACCACCCCAGTTTGGACCCAGCCATATGCAAATCAGTCTTGACCCTGTTCCTTGTGGGAACAGTTCAGCCCGAACTGCCAAGCCAGGTCCTCCCTGGACCGGAAACAAGCATCCTGGGACCGGTTTCAGGGCATCACCCTTCATCAGCCAGGCTAGCTTGAATCCAGTGGTGTAGTGAGCACGGGACCCACGTCTGGGCATACCCTTCCCACTTAGGGCGACATATGCAAAAGAAACAATTGATGGACGGAATGCTGGACAATGCAAACATTCACCCCAGTCACAAGGATCTGAGTTAAATCCATCATTCTTTTGCTCACCACACCACCCCAGTTTGGACCCAGCCATATGCAAATCAGTCTTGACCCTGTTCCTTGTGGGAACAGTCCAGCCCGAACTGCCAAGCCAGGTCCTCCCTGGACCGGAAACAAGCATCCTGGGACCGGTTTCAGGGCATCACCCTTCATCAGCCAGGCTAGCTTGAATCCAGTGGTGTAGTGAGCACGGGACCCACGTCTGGGCATACCCTTCCCACTTAGGGCGACATATGCAAAAGAAACAATTGATGGACGGAATGCTGGACAATGCAAACATTCACCACCAGTCACAAGGATCTGGGTTAAATCCATCATTCTTTTGCTCACCACACCACCCCAGTCTGGACCCAGCCATATGCAAATCAGTCTTGACCCTGTTCCTTGTGGGAACAGTCCAGCCCGAACTGCCAAGCCAGGTCCTCCCTGGACCGGAAACAAGCATCCTGGGACCGGTTTCAGGGCATCACCCTTCATCAGCCAGGCTAGCTTGAATCCAGTGGTGTAGTGAGCACGGGACCCACGTCTGGGCATACCCTTCCCACTTAGGGCGACATATGCAAAAGAAACAATTGATGGACGGAATGCTGGACAATGCAAACATTCACCCCCAGTCACAAGGATCTGGGTTAAATCCATCATTCTTTTGCTCACCACACCACCCCAGTTTGGACCCAGCCATATGCAAATCAGTCTTGACCCTGTTCCTTGTGGGAACAGTCCAGCCCGAACTGCCAAGCCAGGTCCTCCCTGGACCGGAAACAAGCATCCTGGGACCGGTTTCAGGGCATCACCCTTCATCAGCCAGGCTAGCTTGAATCCAGTGGTGTAGTGAGCACGGGACCCACGTCTGGGCATACCCTTCCCACTTAGGGCGACATATGCAAAAGAAACAATTGATGGACGGAATGCTGGACAATGCAAACATTCACCCCCAGTCACAAGGATCTGGGTTAAATCCATCATTCTTTTGCTCACCACACCACCCCAGTTTGGACCCAGCCATATGCAAATCAGTCTTGACCCTGTTCCTTGTGGGAACAGTCCAGCCCGAACTGCCAAGCCAGGTCCTCCCTGGACCGGAAACAAGCATCCTGGGACCGGTTTCAGGGCATCACCCTTCATCAGCCAGGCTAGCTTGAATCCAGTGGTGTAGTGAGCACGGGACCCACGTCTGGGCATACCCTTCCCACTTAGGGCGACATATGCAAAAGAAACAATTGATGGACGGAATGCTGGACAATGCAAACATTCACCCCCAGTCACAAGGATCTGGGTTAAATCCATCATTCTTTTGCTCACCACACCACCCCAGTTTGGACCCAGCCATATGCAAATCAGTCTTGACCCTGTTCCTTGTGGGAACAGTCCAGCCCGAACTGCCAAGCCAGGTCCTCCCTGGACCGGAAACAAGCATCCTGGGACCGGTTTCAGGGCATCACCCTTCATCAGCCAGGCTAGCTTGAATCCAGTGGTGTAGTGAGCACGGGACCCACGTCTGGGCATACCCTTCCCACTTAGGGCGACATATGCAAAAGAAACAATTGATGGACGGAATGCTGGACAATGCAAACATTCACCCCCAGTCACAAGGATCTGGGTTAAATCCATCATTCTTTTGCTCACCACACACCCCAGTTTGGACCCAGCCATATGCAAATCAGTCTTGACCCTGTTCCTTGTGGGAACAGTCCAGCCCGAACTGCCAAGCCAGGTCCTCCCTGGACCGGAAACAAGCATCCTGGGACCGGTTTCAGGGCATCACCCTTCATCAGCCAGGCTAGCTTGAATCCAGTGGTGTAGTGAGCACGGGACCCACGTCTGGGCATACCCTTCCCACTTAGGGCGACATATGCAAAAGAAACAATTGATGGACGGAATGCTGGACAATGCAAACATTCACCCCCAGTCACAAGGATCTGGGTTAAATCCATCATTCTTTTGCTCACCACACCACCCCAGTTTGGACCCAGCCATATGCAAATCAGTCTTGACCCTGTTCCTTGTGGGAACAGTCCAGCCCGAACTGCCAAGCCAGGTCCTCCCTGGACCGGAAACAAGCATCCTGGGACCGGTTTCAGGGCATCACCCTTCATCAGCCAGGCTAGCTTGAATCCAGTGGTGTAGTGAGCACGGGACCCACGTCTGGGCATACCCTTCCCACTTAGGGCGACACATGCAAAAGAAACAATTGATGGACGGAATGCTGGACAATGCAAACATTCACCCCCAGTCACAAGGATCTGGGTTAAATCCATCATTCTTTTGCTCACCACACCACCCCAGTTTGGACCCAGCCATATGCAAATCAGTCTTGACCCTGTTCCTTGTGGGAACAGTCCAGCCCGAACTGCCAAGCCAGGTCCTCCCTGGACCGGAAACAAGCATCCTGGGACCGGTTTCAGGGCATCACCCTTCATCAGCCAGGCTAGCTTGAATCCAGTGGTGTAGTGAGCACGGGACTCACGTCTGGGCATACCCTTCCCACTTAGGGCGACATATGCAAAAGAAACAATTGATGGACGGAATGCTGGACAATGCAAACATTCACCCCCAGTCACAAGGATCTGGGTTAAATCCATCATTCTTTTGCTCACCACACCACCCCAGTTTGGACCCAGCCATATGCAAATCAGTCTTGACCCTGTTCCTTGTGGGAACAGTCCAGCCCGAACTGCCAAGCCAGGTCCTCCCTGGACCGGAAACAAGCATCCTGGGACCGGTTTCAGGGCATCACCCTTCATCAGCCAGGCTAGCTTGAATCCAGTGGTGTAGTGAGCACGGGACCCACGTCTGGGCATACCCTTCCCACTTAGGGCGACATATGCAAAAGAAACAATTGATGGACGGAATGCTGGACAATGCAAACATTCACCCCCAGTCACAAGGATCTGGGTTAAATCCATCATTCTTTTGCTCACCACACCACCCCAGTTTGGACCCAGCCATATGCAAATCAGTCTCGACCCTGTTCCTTGTGGGAACAGTCCAGCCCGAACTGCCAAGCCAGGTCCTCCCTGGACCAGAAACAAGCATCCTGGGACCGGTTTCAGGGCATCACCCTTCATCAGCCAGGCTAGCTTGAATCCAGTGGTGTAGTGAGCACGGGACCCACGTCTGGGCATACCCTTCCCACTTAGGGCGACATATGCAAAAGAAACAATTGATGGACGGAATGCTGGACAATGCAAACATTCACCCCCAGTCACAAGGATCTGGGTTGAATCCATCATTCTTTTGCTCACCACACCACCCCAGTTTGGACCCAGCCATATGCAAATCAGTCTTGACCCTGTTCCTTGTGGGAACAGTCCAGCCCGAACTGCCAAGCCAGGTCCTCCCTGGACCAGAAACAAGCATCCTGGGACCGGTTTCAGGGCATCACCCTTCATCAGCCAGGCTAGCTTGAATCCAGTGGTGTAGTGAGCACGGGACCCACGTCTGGGCATACCCTTCCCACTTAGGGCGACATATGCAAAAGAAACAATTGATGGACGGAATGCTGGACAATGCAAACATTCACCCCCAGTCACAAGGATCTGGGTTAAATCCATCATTCTTTTGCTCACCACACCACCCCAGTTTGGACCCAGCCATATGCAAATCAGTCTTGACCCTGTTCCTTGTGGGAACAGTCCAGCCCGAACTGCCAAGCCAGGTCCTCCCTGGACCGGAAACAAGCATCCTGGGACCGGTTTCAGGGCATCACCCTTCATCAGCCAGGCTAGCTTGAATCCAGTGGTGTAGTGAGCACGGGACCCACGTCTGGGCATACCCTTCCCACTTAGGGCGACATATGCAAAAGAAACAATTGATGGACGGAATGCTGGACAATGCAAACATTCACCCCCAGTCACAAGGATCTGGGTTAAATCCATCATTCTTTTGCTCACCACACCACCCCAGTTTGGACCCAGCCATATGCAAATCAGTCTTGACCCTGTTCCTTGTGGGAACAGTCCAGCCCGAACTGCCAAGCCAGGTCCTCCCTGGACCGGAAACAAGCATCCTGGGACCGGTTTCAGGGCATCACCCTTCATCAGCCAGGCTAGCTTGAATCCAGTGGTGTAGTGAGCACGGGACCCACGTCTGGGCATACCCTTCCCACTTAGGGCGACATATGCAAAAGAAACAATTGATGGACGGAATGCTGGACAATGCAAACATTCACCCCCAGTCACAAGGATCTGGGTTAAATCCATCATTCTTTTGCTCACCACACCACCCCAGTTTGGACCCAGCCATATGCAAATCAGTCTTGACCCTGTTCCTTGTGGGAACAGTCCAGCCCGAACTGCCAAGCCAGGTCCTCCCTGGACCGGAAACAAGCATCCTGGGACCGGTTTCAGGGCATCACCCTTCATCAGCCAGGCTAGCTTGAATCCAGTGGTGTAGTGAGCACGGGACCCACGTCTGGGCATACCCTTCCCACTTAGGGCGACATATGCAAAAGAAACAATTGATGGACGGAATGCTGGACAATGCAAACATTCACCCCCAGTCACAAGGATCTGGGTTAAATCCATCATTCTTTTGCTCACCACACCACCCCAGTTTGGACCCAGCCATATGCAAATCAGTCTTGACCCTGTTCCTTGTGGGAACAGTCCAGCCCGAACTGCCAAGCCAGGTCCTCCCTGGACCGGAAACAAGCATCCTGGGACCGGTTTCAGGGCATCACCCTTCATCAGCCAGGCTAGCTTGAATCCAGTGGTGTAGTGAGCACGGGACCCACGTCTGGGCATACCCTTCCCACTTAGGGCGACATATGCAAAAGAAACAATTGATGGACGGAATGCTGGACAATGCAAACATTCACCCCCAGTCACAAGGATCTGGGTTAAATCCATCATTCTTTTGCTCACCACACCACCCCAGTTTGGACCCAGCCATATGCAAATCAGTCTTGACCCTGTTCCTTGTGGGAACAGTCCAGCCCGAACTGCCAAGCCAGGTCCTCCCTGGACCGGAAACAAGCATCCTGGGACCGGTTTCAGGGCATCACCCTTCATCAGCCAGGCTAGCTTGAATCCAGTGGTGTAGTGAGCACGGGACCCACGTCTGGGCATACCCTTCCCACTTAGGGCGACATATGCAAAAGAAACAATTGATGGACGGAATGCTGGACAATGCAAACATTCACCCCCAGTCACAAGGATCTGGGTTAAATCCATCATTCTTTTGCTCACCACACCACCCCAGTTTGGACCCAGCCATATGCAAATCAGTCTTGACCCTGTTCCTTGTGGGAACAGTCCAGCCCGAACTGCCAAGCCAGGTCCTCCCTGGACCGGAAACAAGCATCCTGGGACCGGTTTCAGGGCATCACCCTTCATCAGCCAGGCTAGCTTGAATCCAGTGGTGTAGTGAGCACGGGACCCACGTCTGGGCATACCCTTCCCACTTAGGGCGACATATGCAAAAGAAACAATTGATGGACGGAATGCTGGACAATGCAAACATTCACCCCCAGTCACAAGGATCTGGGTTAAATCCATCATTCTTTTGCTCACCACACCACCCCAGTTTGGACCCAGCCATATGCAAATCAGTCTTGACCCTGTTCCTTGTGGGAACAGTCCAGCCCGAACTGCCAAGCCAGGTCCTCCCTGGACCGGAAACAAGCATCCTGGGACCAGTTTCAGGGCATCACCCTTCATCAGCCAGGCTAGCTTGAATCCAGTGGTGTAGTGAGCACGGGACCCACGTCTGGGCATACCCTTCCCACTTAGGGCGACATATGCAAAAGAAACAATTGATGGACGGAATGCTGGACAATGCAAACATTCACCCCCAGTCACAAGGATCTGGGTTAAATCCATCATTCTTTTGCTCACCACACCACCCCAGTTTGGACCCAGCCATATGCAAATCAGTCTTGACCCTGTTCCTTGTGGGAACAGTCCAGCCCGAACTGCCAAGCCAGGTCCTCCCTGGACCGGAAACAAGCATCCTGGGACCGGTTTCAGGGCATCACCCTTCATCAGCCAGGCTAGCTTGAATCCAGTGGTGTAGTGAGCACGGGACCCACGTCTGGGCATACCCTTCCCACTTAGGGCGACATATGCAAAAGAAACAATTGATGGACGGAATGCTGGACAATGCAAACATTCACCCCCAGTCACAAGGATCTGGGTTAAATCCATCATTCTTTTGCTCACCACACCACCCCAGTTTGGACCCAGCCATATGCAAATCAGTCTTGACCCTGTTCCTTGTGGGAACAGTCCAGCCCGAACTGCCAAGCCAGGTCCTCCCTGGACCGGAAACAAGCATCCTGGGACCGGTTTCAGGGCATCACCCTTCATCAGCCAGGCTAGCTTGAATCCAGTGGTGTAGTGAGCACGGGACCCACGTCTGGGCATACCCTTCCCACTTAGGGCGACATATGCAAAAGAAACAATTGATGGACGGAATGCTGGACAATGCAAACATTCACCCCCAGTCACAAGGATCTGGGTTAAATCCATCATTCTTTTGCTCACCACACCACCCCAGTTTGGACCCAGCCATATGCAAATCAGTCTTGACCCTGTTCCTTGTGGGAACAGTCCAGCCCGAACTGCCAAGCCAGGTCCTCCCTGGACCGGAAACAAGCATCCTGGGACCGGTTTCAGGGCATCACCCTTCATCAGCCAGGCTAGCTTGAATCCAGTGGTGTAGTGAGCACGGGACCCACGTCTGGGCATACCCTTCCCACTTAGGGCGACATATGCAAAAGAAACAATTGATGGACGGAATGCTGGACAATGCAAACATTCACCCCCAGTCACAAGGATCTGGGTTAAATCCATCATTCTTTTGCTCACCACACCACCCCAGTTTGGACCCAGCCATATGCAAATCAGTCTTGACCCTGTTCCTTGTGGGAACAGTCCAGCCCGAACTGCCAAGCCAGGTCCTCCCTGGACCAGAAACAAGCATCCTGGGACCGGTTTCAGGGCATCACCCTTCATCAGCCAGGCTAGCTTGAATCCAGTGGTGTAGTGAGCACGGGACCCACGTCTGGGCATACCCTTCCCACTTAGGGCGACATATGCAAAAGAAACAATTGATGGACGGAATGCTGGACAATGCAAACATTCACCCCCAGTCACAAGGATCTGGGTTAAATCCATCATTCTTTTGCTCACCACACCACCCCAGTTTGGACCCAGCCATATGCAAATCAGTCTTGACCCTGTTCCTTGTGGGAACAGTCCAGCCCGAACTGCCAAGCCAGGTCCTCCCTGGACCAGAAACAAGCATCCTGGGACTGGTTTCAGGGCATCACCCTTCATCAGCCAGGCTAGCTTGAATCCAGTGGTGTAGTGAGCACGGGACCCACGTCTGGGCATACCCTTCCCACTTAGGGCGACATATGCAAAAGAAACAATTGATGGACGGAATGCTGGACAATGCAAACATTCACCCCCAGTCACAAGGATCTGGGTTAAATCCATCATTCTTTTGCTCACCACACCACCCCAGTTTGGACCCAGCCATATGCAAATCAGTCTTGACCCTGTTCCTTGTGGGAACAGTCCAGCCCGAACTGCCAAGCCAGGTCCTTTCTGGACCGGAAACAAGCATCCTGGGACCGGTTTCAGGGCATCACCCTTCATCAGCCATGCTAGCTTGAATCCAGTGGTGTAGTGAGCACGGGACCCACGTCTGGGCATACCCTTCCCACTTAGGGCGACATATGCAAAAGAAACAATTGATGGACGGAATGCTGGACAATGCAAACATTCACCCCCAGTCACAAGGATCTGGGTTAAATCCATCATTCTTTTGCTCACCACACCACCCCAGTTTGGACCCAGCCATATGCAAATCAGTCTTGACCCTGTTCCTTGTGGGAACAGTCCAGCCCGAACTGCCAAGCCAGGTCCTCCCTGGACCGGAAACAAGCATCCTGGGACCGGTTTCAGGGCATCACCCTTCATCAGCCAGGCTAGCTTGAATCCAGTGGTGTAGTGAGCACGGGACTCACGTCTGGGCATACCCTTCCCACTTAGGGCGACATATGCAAAAGAAACAATTGATGGACGGAATGCTGGACAATGCAAACATTCACCCCCAGTCACAAGGATCTGGGTTAAATCCATCATTCTTTTGCTCACCACCACCCCAGTTTGGACCCAGCCATATGCAAATCAGTCTTGACCCTGTTCCTTGTGGGAACAGTCCAGCCCGAACTGCCAAGCCAGGTCCTCCCTGGACCGGAAACAAGCATCCTGGGACCGGTTTCAGGGCATCACCCTTCATCAGCCAGGCTAGCTTGAATCCAGTGGTGTAGTGAGCACGGGACCCATGTCTGGGCATACCCTTCCCACTTAGGGCGACATATGCAAAAGAAACAATTGATGGACGGAATGCTGGACAATGCAAACATTCACCCCCAGTCACAAGGATCTGGGTTAAATCCATCATTCTTTTGCTCACCACACCACCCCAGTTTGGACCCAGCCATATGCAAATCAGTCTTGACCCTGTTCCTTGTGGGAACAGTCCAGCCCGAACTGCCAAGCCTAGGTCCTCCCTGGACCGGAAACAAGCATCCTGGGACCGGTTTCAGGGCATCACCCTTCATCAGCCAGACTAGCTTGAATCCAGTGGTGTAGTGAGCACGGGACCCACGTCTGGGCATACCCTTCCCACTTAGGGCGACATATGCAAAAGAAACAATTGATGGACGGAATGCTGGACAATGCAAACATTCACCCCCAGTCACAAGGATCTGGGTTAAATCCATCATTCTTTTGCTCACCACACCACCCCAGTTTGGACCCAGCCATATGCAAATCAGTCTTGACCCTGTTCCTTGTGGGAACAGTCCAGCCCGAATTGCCAAGCCAGGTCCTCCATGGACCGGAAACAAGCATCCTGGGACCGGTTTCAGGGCATCACCCTTCATCAGCCAGGCTAGCTTGAATCCAGTGGTATAGTGAGCACGGGACCCACGTCTGGGCATACCCTTCCCACTTAGGGCGACATATGCAAAAGAAACAGTTGATGGACGGAATGCTGGACAATGCAAACATTCACCCCCAGTCACAAGGATCTGGGTTAAATCCATCATTCTTTTGCTCACCACACCACCCCAGTTTGGACCCAGCCATATGCAAATCAGTCTTGACCCTGTTCCTTGTGGGAACAGTCCAGCCCGAACTGCCAAGCCAGGTCCTCCCTGGACCAGAAACAAGCATCCTGGGACTGGTTTCAGGGCATCACCCTTCATCAGCCAGGCTAGCTTGAATCCAGTGGTTTAGTGAGCACGGGACCCACGTCTGGGCATACCCTTCCCACTTAGGGCGACATATGCAAAAGAAACAATTGATGGACGGAATGCTGGACAATGCAAACATTCACCCCCAGTCACAAGGATCTGAGTTAAATCCATCATTCTTTTGCTCACTACACCACCCCAGTTTGGACCCAGCCATATGCAAATCAGTCTTGACCCTGTTGCTTGTGGGAACAGTCCAGCCCGAACCTGCCAAGCCAGGTCCTCCCTGGACCGGAAACAAGCATCCTGGGACCAGTTTCAGGGCATCACCCTTCATCAGCCAGGCTAGCTTGAATCCAGTGGTGTAGTGAGCACGGGACCCATGTCTGGGCATACCCTTCCCACTTAGGGCGACATATGCAAAAGAAACAATTGATGGACGGAATGCTGGACAATGCAAACATTCACCACCAGTCACAAGGATCTGAGTTAAATCCATCATTCTTTTGCTCATCACACCACCCCAGTCTGGACCCAGCCATATGCAAATCAGTCTTGACCCTGTTCCTTGTGGGAACAGTCCAGCCCAAACTGCCAAGCCAGGTCCTCCCTGGACTGGAAACAAGCATCCTGGGACCGGTTCCAGGGCATCACCCTTCATCAGCCAGGCTAGCTTGAATCCAGTGGTGTAGTGAGCACGGGATTCATGTCTGGGCATACCCTTCCCACTTAGGGCGACATATGCAAAAGAAACAATTGATGGACGGAATGCTGGACAATGCAAACATTCACCCCCAGTCACAAGGATCTGGGTTAAATCCATCATTCTTTTGCTCACCACACCACCCCAGTTTGGAACCAGCCATATGCAAATCAGTCTTGACCCTGTTCCTTGTGGGAACAGTCCAGCCCGAGCTGCCAAGCCAGGTCCTCCCTGGACCGGAAACAAGCATCCTGGGACCGGGTTCAGGGCATCACCCTTCATCAGGCAGGCTAGCTTGATTCCAGTGGTGTAGTGAGCACGGGACCCACGTCTGGGCATACCCTTCCCACTTAGGGCGACATATGCAAAAGAAACAATTGATGGACAGAATGCTGGACAATGCAAACATTCACGCCCAGTCACAAGGATCTGGGTTAAACCCATCATTCTTTTGCTCACCACACCACCCCAGTTTGGACCCAGCCATATGCAAATCAGTCTTGACCCTGTTCCTTGTGGGAACAGTTTAGCCCGAACTGCCAAGCCAGGTCCTCCCTGGACTGGAATCAAGCATCCTGGGACCGGTTTCAGGGCATCACCCTTCATCAGGCAGGCTAGCTTGATTCCAGTGGTGTAGTGAGCAAGGGACCCATGTCTGGGCATACCCTTCCCACTTAGGGCGACATATGCAAAAGAAACAATTGATGGACAGAATGCTGGACAATGCAAACATTCACCCCCAGTCACAAGGATCTGAGTTAAATCCATCATTCTTTTGCTCACCACACCACCCAGTATGGACTCAGCCATATGCAAATCAGTCTTGACCCTATTCCTTGTGGGAACAGTGCAGCCCGAACTGCCAAGCCAGGTCCTCCCTGGACCGGAAACAAGCAGCCTGAGACCAGTTTCAGGGCATTACCCTTCATCAGCCAGGCTAGCTTGAATCCAGTGGTGTAGTGAGCACGGGATTCATGTCTGGGCATACCCTTCCCACTTAGGGTGACATATGCAAAAGAAACAATTGATGGACGGAATGCTGGACAGTGCAAACATTCACCACCAGTCACAAGGATCTGGATTAAATCCATCATTCTTTTGCTCACCACACCACCCCAGTATGGACCCAGCCATATGCAAATCAGTCTTGACCCTGTTCCTTGTGGGAACAGTCCAGTCCGAACTGCCAAGCCAGGTCCTTCCTGGACCGGAAACAAGCATCCTGGGTCCAGTTTTAAGGCATCGCCCTTCATCAGCCAGGCTAGCTTGAATCCAGTGGTGTAGTGAGCATGGGACTCACGTCTGGGCATACCCTTCCCACTTAGGGCGACATATGCAAAAGAAACAATTGATGGACGGAATGCTGGACAATGCAAACATTCACCCCCAGTCACAAGGATTTAGGTTAAATCCATCATTCTTTTGCTCACCACACCACCCCAGTCTGGACCCAGCCATATGCAAATCAGTCTTGACCCTGTTCCTTGTGGGAACAGTCCAGCCCAAACTGCCAACCCAGGTCCTCCCTGACCGAAACAAGCATCCTGGGACCGGTTTCAGGGCATCACCCTTCATCAGCCAGCTAGCTTGAATCCAGTGGTGTAGTGAGCACGGGACCCACGTCTGGGCATACCCTTCCCACTTAGGGCGACATATGCAAAAGAAACAATTGTTGGACGGAATGCTGGACAATGCAAACATTCACCCCCAGTCACAAGGATCTGAGTTAAATCCGTCATTCTTTTGCTCACCACACCACCCCAGTTTGGAACCAGCCATATGCAAATCAGTCTTGACCCTGTTCCTTGTGGGAACAGTCCAGCCCGAACCTGCCAAGCCAGGTCCTCCCTGGACCTGAAACAAGCATCCTGGGACCAGTTTCAGGGCATCACCCTTCATCAGCCAGGCTAGCTTGAATCCAGTGGTGTAGTGAGCACGGGACCCATGTCTGGGCATACCCTTCCCACTTAGGGCGACATATGCAAAAGAAACAATTGATGGACGGAATGCTGGACAATGCAAACATTCACCACCAGTCACAAGGATCTGAGTTAAATCCATCATTATTTTGCTCACCACACCACTGCAGTCTGGACCCAGCCATATGCAAATCAGTATTGACCCTGTTCCTTGTGGGAACAGTCCAGCCCAAACTGCCAACCCAGGTCCTCCCTGGACTGGAAACAAGCATCCTGGGACCGGTTCCAGGGCATCACCCTTCATCAGCCAGGCTAGCTTGAATCCAGTGGTGTAGTGAGCACGGGACCCACGTCTGGGCATACCCTTCCCACTTAGGGCGACATATGCAAAAGAAACAATTGATGGACGGAATGCTGGACAATGCAAACATTCACCCCCAGTCACAAGGACCTGGGTTAAATCGATCATTCTTTTGCTCACCACACCACCCCAGTATGGACCCAGGCATATGCAAATCAGTCTTGACCCTGTTCCTTGTATGAACAGTCCAACCGGAACTGCCAAGCCAGGTCCTCCCTGGACCGGAAACAAGCAACCTGGGTCCAGTTTCAAGGCATCACCCTTCATCAGCCAGGCTAGCTTGAATCCAGTGGTGTAGTGAGCACCGGACCCATGTCTTGGCATACCCTTCCCACTTAGGGCGACATATGCAAAAGAAACAATTGATGGACGGAATGCTGGACAATGCAAACATTCACCACCAGTCACAAGGATCTGAGTTAAAACCATCATTCTTTTGCTCAACACACCACCCCAGTCTGGACCCAGCCATATGCAAATCAGTATTGACCCTGTTCCTTGTGGGAACAGTCCAGCCCAAACTGCCAACCTAGGTCCTCCCTGGACCGGAAACAAGCATCCTGGGACCGGTTTCAGGGCATCACCCTTCATCAGCCAGACTAGCTTGAATCCAGTGGTGTAGTGAGCACGGGACCCACGTCTGGGCATACCCTTCCCACTTAGTGCGACATATGCAAAAGAAACAATTGATGGACGGAATGCTGGACAATGCAAACATTCACCCCCAGTCACAAGGATCTGAGTTAAATCCATCATTCTTTTGCTCACCACCACCCCAGTATGGACCCATCCATATGCAAATCAGTCTTGACCCTGTTCCTTGTGGGAACAGTCCAGCCCGAACTGCCAAGCCAGGTCCTCCATGGACCGGAAACAAGCGTCCTGGGACCAGTTTCAGGGCATCACCCTTCATCAGCCAGGCTAGCTTGAATCCAGTGGTGTAGTGAGCAAGGGACCCATGTCTGGGCATACCGTTCCCACTTAGGGCGACATATGCAAAAGAAACAATTGATGGACGGAATGCTGGACAATGCAAAGATTCACCCCCAGTCACAAGGATCTGAGTTAAATCCATCATTCTTTTGCTCACCACACCACCCCAGTTTGGACCCAGGCATATGCAAATCAATCTTGACCCTGTTCCTTGTGGGAACAGTGCAGCCCGCACTGCCAAGCCAGGTCCTCCCTGGACCAGAAACAAGCATCCTGGGACTGGTTTCAGGGCATCACCCTTCATCAGCCAGGCTAGCTTGAATCCAGTGGTTTAGTTAGCACGGGACTCACGTCTGGGCATACCCTTCCCACTTAGGGCGACATATGCAAAAGAAACAATTGATGGAGGGAATGCTGGACAATGCAAAGATTCACCCCCAGGCACAAGGATCTGAGTTAAATCCGTCATTCTTTTGGTCACTACACCACCCCAGTTTGGAACCAGCCATATGCAAATCAGTCTTGACCCTGTTCCTTGTGGGAACAGTCCAGCTCGAACCTGCCAAGCCAGGTACTCCCTGGACCGGAAACAAGCACGCCTGAGACCAGTTTCAGGGCATCACCTTTCATCAGCCAGACTAGCTTGAATCCAGTGGTGTAGTGAGCACGGGACCCATGTCTGGGCATACCCTTCCCACTTAGGGCGACATATGCAAAAGAAACAATTGATGGACGGAATGCTGGACAATGCAAACATTCACCACCAGTCACAAGGATCTGAGTTAAATACATCATTATTTTGCTCATCACACCACTCCAGTCTGGACCCAGACATATGCAAATCAGTATTGACCCTGTTCCTTGTGGGAACAGTCCAGAACGAACTGCCAAGCCAGGTCCTCCCTGGACCGGAAACAAGCATCCTGGGACCGGTTTCAGGGCATCACCCTTCATCAGCCAGGCTAGCTTGAATCCAGTGGTGTAGTGAGCACGGGATTCATGTCTGGGCATACCCTTCCCTCTTAGGGCGACATATGCAAAAGAAACAATTGATGGACGGAATGCTGGACAATGCAAACATTCACCCCCAGTCACAAGAATATGAGTTAAATCCATCATTCTTTTGCTCAACACACCACCCCAGTTTGGACCCAGCCATATGCAAATCAGTATCGACCCTGTTCCTTGTGGGAACAGTCCAGACCAAATTGGCAAGCCAGGTCCTCCCTGGACCAGAAACAAGCATCCTGGGATCGGTTTCAGGGCATCACCATTCATCAGCCAGGCTAGCTTGAATCGAGTGGTGTAATGTGCACGTGACCCACGTCTGGGAATTCCCTTCACAATTAAGGCAACATATGCAAAAGAAACAATTGATGGACGGAATGCTGGACAATGCAAACATTCACCCCCTGTCACCAGGATCTGAGTTAAATCCATCATTCTTTTGCTCACCACACCACCCCAGTTTGGACGCAGCCATATGCAAATCAGTCTCGACCCTGTTCCTTGTGGGAACAGTGCACCCTGCACTGCAAGGCAGATCTTTCCTGGACCAGAAACAAGCATCCTGGGACTGGTTTCAGGGCATCACCCTTCATCAGCCAGGCTAGCTTGAATCCAGTGGTGTAGTGAGCACAGGATCCACGTCTGGGCATGCCCTTCCCACTTAGGGTGACATATGAAAAAGGAACAATTGATGGATGGAATGCTGGAGAATGCAAACATTCACCCCCAGTCACAAGGATCTGAGTTAAATCCATCATTCTTTTGCTCACCACACCACCCCAGTCTAGACCCAGCCATATGCAAATCAGTCTTCACCCTGTTCCTTGTGGGAACAGTCCAGCCCGAACTGCCAAGCCAGGTCCTTCCTGGACCGGAAACAAGCATCCTGGGACCGGGTTCAGGGGATCATCCTTGATCAGCCAGGCTAGCTTGAATCCAGTGGTGTAGTGAGCACGGGACCCACGTCTGGGCATACCCTTCCCACTTAGGGCGACATATGCAAAAGAAACAATTGATGGACGGAATGCTGGACAATGCTAACATTCACACCCAATCACAAGGATCTGAGTTAAACCCATCATTCTTTTGCCCAACACACCACCCCAGTTTGGGCCCAGTCATATGCAAATCAGTCTTGACCCTGTTCCTTGGGGAACAGTCCAGCCCGAACTGCCAAGCCAGGTCCTCCTTGGACTGGAAACAAGCATTCTGGGACTGGTTTCAGGGCATCACCCTTCATCAGCCAGGCTAGCTTGAATCCAGTGGTGTAGTGAGCACGGGACTCACGTCTGGGCATACCCTTCCCACTTAAGGCGACATATGCAAAAGAAACAATTGATGGACGGAATGCTGGACAATGCAAACATTCCCCCCCAGTCACAAGGACCTGAGTTAAATCGATCATTCTTTTGCTCACCACCCCAGTATGGACCCAGGCATATGCAAATCAGTCTTGACCTTATTCCTTGTATGAACAGTCCAACCGGAACTGCCAAGCCAGGTCCTCCCTGGACCGGAAACAAGCAACCTGGGTCCAGTTTCAAGGCATCACCCTTCATCAGCCAGGCTAGCTTGAATCCAGTGGTGTAGTGAGCACCGGACCCATGTCTGGGCATACCCTTCCCACTTAGGGCGACATATGCAAAAGAAACAATTGATGGACGGAATGCTGGACAGTGCAAACATTCACCACCAGTCACAAGGATCTGAGTTAAATCCATCATTCTTTTGCTCAACACACCACCCCAGTCTGGACCCAGCCATATGCAAATCAGTATTGACCCTGTTCCTTGTGGGAACAGTCCAGCCCAAACTGCCAACCTAGGTCCTCCCTGGACCGGAAACAAGCATCCTGGGACCGGTTTCAGGGCATCACCCTTCATCAGCCAGACTAGCTTGAATCCAGTGGTGTAGTGAGTACGGGACCCACGTCTGGGCATACCCTTCCCACTTAGTGCGACATATGCAAAAGAAACAATTGATGGACGGAATGCTGGACAATGCAAACATTCACCCCCAGTCACAAGGATCTGGGTTAAATCCATCATTCTTTTGCTCACCACACCACCCCAGTATGGACCCATCCATATGCAAATCAGTCTTGACCCTGTTCCTTGTGGGAACAGTCCAGCCGGAACTGCCAAGCCAGGTCCTCCATGGACCGGAAACAAGCGTCCTGGGACCAGTTTCAAGGCATCACCCTTCATCAGCCAGGATAGCTTGAATCCAGTGGTGTAGTGAGCAAGGGACCCATGTCTGGGCATACCGTTCCCACTTAGGGCGACATATGCAAAAGAAACAATTGATGGACGGAATGCTGGACAATGCAAAGATTCACCCCCAGTCACAAGGATCTGAGTTAAATCCGTTATTCTTTTGCTCACCACACCACCCCAGTTTGGACGCAGGCATATGCAAATCAATCTTGACCCTGTTCCTTGTGGGAACAGTCCAGCCCGCACTGCCAAGCCAGGTCCTCCCTGGACCAGAAACAAGCATCCTGGGACTGGTTTCAGGGCATCACCCTTCATCAGCCAGGCTAGCTTGAATCCAGTGGTGTAGTGAGCACGGGACCCACGTCTGGGCATACCCTTCCCACTTAGGGCGACATATGCAAAAGAAACAATTGATGGACGGAATGCTGGACAATGCAAAGATTCACCCCCAGGCACAAGGATCTGAGTTAAATCCTTCATTCTTTTGGTCACTACACCACCCCAGTTTGGAACCAGCCATATGCAAATCAGTCTTGACCCTGTTCCTTGTGGGAACAGTCCAGCTGAACCTCCAAGCAGGTACTCCCTGGACCGGAAACAAGCCGCCTGAGACCAGTTTCAGGGCATCACCTTTCATCAGCCAGACTAGCTTGAATCCAGTGGTGTAGTGAGCACGGGACCCATGTCTGGGCATACCCTTCCCACTTAGGGCGACATATGCAAAAGAAACAATTGATGGACGGAATGCTGGACAATGCAAACATTCACCACCAGTCACAAGGATCTGAGTTAAATACATCATTATTTTGCTCATCACACCACTCCAGTCTGGACCCAGACATATGCAAATCAGTATTGACCCTGTTCCTTGTGGGAACAGTCCAGCCCAAACTGCCAACCCAGGTCCTCCCTGGACTGGAAACAAGCATCCTGGGACCGGTTCCAGGGCATCACCCTTCATCAGCCAGGCTAGCTTGAATCCAGTGGTGTAGTGAGCACGGGACCCACATCTTGGCATACCCTTCCCACTTAGGGCGACATATGCAAAAGAAACAATTGATGGACGGAATGCTGGACAATGCAAACATTCACCCCCAGTCACAAGGATCTGAGTTAAATCCATCATTCTTTTGCACCACACCACCCCAGTATGGAACCAGCCATATGCAAATCAATCTTGACCGTGTTCCTTGTGGGAACAGTCCAGCCCGAGCTGCCAAGCCAGGTCCTCCCTGGACCGGAAACAAGCATCCTGGGACCGGGTTCAGGGCATCACCCTTCATCAGGCAGGCTAGCTTGATTCCAGTGGTGTTGTGAGCAAGGGACCCATGTCTGGGCATACCCTTCCCACTTAGGGCGACATATGCAAAAGAAACAATTGATGGACAGAATGCTGGACAATGCAAACATTCACGCCCAATCACAAGGATCTGAGTTAAACCCATCATTCTTTTGCTCACCACACCACCCCAGTTTGGGCCCAGTCATATGCAAATCAGTATTGACCCTGTTCCTTGTGGGAACAGTTTAGCCCGAACTGCCAAGCCAGGTCCTCCTTGGACTGGAATCAAGCATCCTGGGACCGGTTTCAGGGCATCACCCTTCATCAGGCAGGCTAGCTTGATTCCAGTGGTGTTGTGAGCAAGGGACCCATGTCTGGGCATACCCTTCCCACTTAGGGCGACGTATGCAAAAGAAACAATTGATGGACAGAATGCTGGACAATGCAAACATTCACCCCAGTCACAAGGATCTGAGTTAAATCCATCATTCTTTTGCTCACCACACCACCCCAGTATGGACTCAGCCATATGCAAATCAGTCTTGACCCTATTCCTTGTGGGAACAGTGCAGCCGAACTTCCAAGCCAGGTCCTCCCTGGACCGGAAACAAGCAGCCTGGGACCAGTTTCAGGGCATTACCCTTCATCAGCCAGGCTAGCTTGAATCCAGTGGTGTAGTGAGCACGGGACCCATGTCTGGGCATACCCTTCCCACTTAGGGTGACATATGCAAAAGAAACAATTGATGGACGGAATGCTGGACAGTGCAAACATTCACCACCAGTCACAAGGATCTGAATTAAATCCATAATTCTTTTGCTCACCACACCACCCCAGTATGGAACCAGCCATATGCAAATCAGTCTTGACCCTGTTCCTTGTGGGAACAGTCCAGCCCGAGCTGCCAAGACAGGTCCTCCCTGGACCGGAAACAAGCATCCTGGGTCCAGTTTCAGGGCATCGCCCTTCATCAGCCAGGCTAGCTTGAATCCAGTGGTGTAGTGAGCACGGGACCCATGTCTGGGCATACCCTTCCCACTTAGGGTGACATATGCAAAAGAAACAATTGATGGACGGAATGCTGGACAATGCAAACATTCACCACCAGTCACAAGGATTTAAGTTAAATCCATCATACTTTTGCTCACCACACCACCCCAGTCTGGACCCAGCCATATGCAAATCAGTATTGACCCTGTTCCTTGTGGGAACAGTCCAGCCCAAACTGCCAACCCAGGTCCTCCTGGAACAAGCATCCTGGGACCGGTTCCAGGGCATCACCCTTCATCAGCCAGGCTAGCTTGAATCCAATGGTGTAGTGAGCACGGGACCCACGACTTGGCATACCCTTCCCACTTAGGGCGACATATGCAAAAGAAACAATTGTTGGACGGAATGCTGGACAATGCAAAGATTCACCCCCAGTCACAAGGATCTGAGTTAAATCCGTCATTCTTTTGCTCACCACACCACCCCAGTTTGGAACCAGCCATATGCAAATCAGTCTTGACCCTGTTCCTTGTGGGAACAGTCCAGCCTGAACCTGCCAAGCCAGGTCCTCCCTGGACCGGAAACAAGCAGCCTGGAGACCAGTTTCAGGGCATCACCTTTCATCAGCCAGGCTAGCTTGAATCCAGTGGTGTAGTGAGCACGGGACCCATGTCTGGGCATACCCTTCCCACTTAGGGCGACATATGCAAAAGAAACAATTGATGGACGGAATGCTGGACAATGCAAACATTCACCACCAGTCACAAGGATCTGAGTTAAATCCATCATTATTTTGCTCATCACACCACTCCAGTCTGGACCCAGACATATGCAAATCAGTAATGACCCTGTTCTTTGTGGGAAGAGTCCAGCCCAAACTGCCAACGCAGGTCCTCCCTGGACTGGAAACAAGCATCCTGGGACCGGTTCCAGGGCATCACCCTTCATCAGCCAGGCTAGCTTGAATCCAGTGGTGTAGTGAGCACGGGACCCACATCTTGGCATACCCTTCCCACTTAGGGCGACATATGCAAAAGAAACAATTGATGGACGGAATGCTGGACAATGCAAACATTCACTCCCAGTCACAAGGATCTGAGTTAAATCCATCATTCTTTTGCACACCACCCCAGTATGGAACCAGCCATATGCAAATCAATCTTGACCGTGCTCCTTGTGGGAACAGTCCAGCCCGAGCTGCCAAGCCAGGTCCTCCCTGGACCGGAAACAAGCATCCTGGGACCGGGTTCAGGGCATCACCCTTCATCAGGCAGGCTAGATTGATTCCAGTGGTGTTGTGAGCAAGGGACCCATGTCTGGGAATACCCTTCCCACTTAGGGTGACATATGCAAAAGAAACAATTGATGGACAGAATGCTGCACCATGCAAACATTCACGCCCAATCACAAGGATCTGAGTTAAACCCATCATTCTTTTGCTCACCACACCACCCCAGTTTGGGCCCAGTCATATGCAAATCAGTATTGACCCTGTTCCTTGTGGGAACAGTTTAGCCCGAACTGCCAAGCCAGGTCCTCCTTGGACTGGAATCAAGCATCCTGGGACCGGTTTCAGGGCATCACCCTTCATCAGGCAGGCTAGCTTGATTCTAGTGGTGTAGTGAGCAAGGGACCCATGTCTGGGCATACCCTTCCCACTTAGGGCGACATATGCAAAAGAAACAATTGATGGACAGAATGCTGGACAATGCAAACATTCACCCCAGTCACAAGGATCTGAGTTAAATCCATCATTCTTTTGCTCACCCACCCCAGTATGGACTCAGCCATATGCAAATCAGTCTTGACCCTATTCCTTGTGGGAACAGTGCAGCCGAACTGCCAAGCCAGGTCCTCCCTGGACCGGAAACAAGCATCCTGGGACCGGTTTCAGGGCATCACCCTTCATCAGCCAGGCTAGCTTGAATCCAGTGGTGTAGTGAGCACGGGATTCATGTCTGGGCATACCCTTCCCACTTAGGGTGACATATGCAAAAGAAACAATTGATGGACGGAATGCTGGACAGTGCAAACATTCACCACCAGTCACAAGGATCTGAGTTAAATCCATCATTCTTTTGCTCACCACACCACCCCAGTCTGGACCCAGCCATATGCAAATCAGTCTTGACCCTGTTCCTTGTGGGAACAGTCCAGCCGGAACTGCCAAGCCAGGTCCTCCCTGGACCGGAAACAAGCATCCTGGGACCGGATTCAGGGCATCACCCTTCATCAGCCAGGCTAGCTTGAATCCAGTGGTGTAGTGAGCACGGGATTCATGTCTGGGCATACCCTTCCCTCTTAGGGCGACATATGCAAAAGAAACAATTGATGGACGGAATGCTGGACAATGCAAACATTCACCCCCAGTCACAAGAATATGAGTTAAATCCATCATTCTTTTACTCAACACACCACCCCAGTTTGGACCCAGCCATATGCAAATCAGTCATCGACCCTGTTCCTTGTGGGAACAGTCCAGACCAAATTGGCAAGCTAGGTCCTCCCTGGACCGGAAACAAGCATCCTGGGATCGGTTTCAGGGCATCACCATTCATCAGCCAAGCTAGCTTGAATCCAGTGGTGTAATGTGCACGGGACCCACGTCTGGGCATTCCCTTCACAATTAAGGCGACATATGCAAAAGAAACAATTGATGGACGGAATGCTGGACAATGCAAACATTCACCCCCTGTCACCAGGATCTGAGTTAAATCCATCATTCTTTTGCTCACCACACCACCCCAGTTTGGACGCAGCCATATGCAAATCAGTCTCGACCCTGTTCCTTGTGGGAACAGTGCAGCCCGCACTGCCAAGCCAGATCCTCCCTGGACCAGAAACAAGCATCCTGGGACTGGTTTCAGGGCATCACCCTTCATCAGCCAGGCTAGCTTGAATCCAGTGGTGTAGTGAGCACGGGACCCACGTCTTGGCATACCCTTCCCACTTAGGGCGACATATGCAAAAGAAACAATTGATGGACGAAATGCTGGACAATGCAAACATTCACCACCAGTCACAAGGATCTGAGTTAAATCTATCATTCTTTTGCTCACCACACCACCCCAGTTTGGAACCAGCCATATGCAAATCAGTCTTGACCCTGTTCCTTGTGGGAACAGTCCAGCCCGAACTGCCAAGCCAGGTCCTCCTTGGACTGGAAACAAGCATCCTGGGACCGGTTTCTGGGCATCACGCTTCATCAGGCAGGCTAGCTTGATTCCAGTGGTGTAGTGAGCACGGGACTCACGTCTGGGCATACCCTTCCCACTTAGGGAGACACATGCAAAAGAAACAATTGATGGACGGAATGCTGGACAATGCAAAGATTCACCCCCAGTCACAAGGATCTGAGTTAAATCCATCATTCTATTGCTCACCACACCACCCCAGTTTGGAACCAGCCATATGCATATCAATCTTGACCCTGTTCCTTGTGGGAACAGTCCAGCCGGAACTGCCAAGCCAGGTCCTCCCTGGACCGGAAACAAGCATCCTGGGACCGGTTTCAGGGCATCACCCTTCATCAGCCAGGCTAGCTCGAATCCAGTGGTGTAGTGAGCACGGGATTCACGTCTGGGCATACCCTTCCCACTTAGGGTGACAAATGCAAAAGAAACAATTGATGGACGGAATGCTGGACAGTGCAAACATTCACCCCCAGTCACAAGGATCTGAGTTAAATCCATCATTCTTTTGCTCACCACACCACCCCAGTCTGGACCCAGCCATATGCAAATCAGTCTTGACCCTGTTCCTTGTGGGAACAGTCCAGAACGAACTGCCAAGCCAGGTCCTCCCTGGACCAGAAACAAGCATCCTGGGACCGGTTTCAGGGCATCACCCTTCATCAGCCAGGCTAGCTTGAATCCAGTGGTGTAGTGAGCACGGGATTCATGTCTGGGCATACCCTTCCCTCTTAGGGCGACATATACAAAAGAAACAATTGATGGACGGAATGCTGGACAATGCAAACATTCACCCCCAGTCACAAGGATCTGAGTTAAATCCATCATTCTTTTGCTCAACACACCACCCCAGTTTGGACCCAGCCATATGTAAATCAGTATCGACCCTGTTCCTTGTGGGAACAGTCCAGACCAAATTGGCAAGCCAGGTCCTCCCTGGACCAGAAACAAGCATCCTGGGATCGGTTTCAGGGCATCACCATTCATCAGCCAGGCTAGCTTGAATCCAGTGGTGTAATGTGCACGTGACCCACGTCTGGGAATTCCCTTCACAATTAAGGCAACATATGCAAAAGAAACAATTGATGGACGGAATGCTGGACAATGCAAACATTCACCCCCTGTCACCAGGATCTGAGTTGAATCCATCATTCTTTTGCTCACCACACCACCCCAGTTTGGACGCAGCCATATGCAAATCAGTCTCGACCCTGTTCCTTGTGGGAACAGTGCACCCTGCACTGCAAGGCAGATCTTTCCTGGACCAGAAACAAGCATCCTGGGACTGGTTTCAGGGCATCACCCTTCATCAGCCAGGCTAGCTTGAATCCAGTGGTGTAGTGAGCACAGGACCCACGTCTGGGCATGCCCTTCCCACTTAGGGCGACATATGCAAAAGGAACAATTGATGGATGGAATGCTGGAGAATGCAAACATTCACCCCCAGTCACAAGGATCTGAGTTAAATCCATCATTCTTATGCTCTCCACACCACCCCAGTCTAGACCCAGCCATATGCAAATCAGTCTTCACCCTGTTCCTTGTGGGAACAGTCCAGCCCGAACTGCCAAGCCAGGTCCTTCCTGGACCGGAAACAAGCATCCTGGGACCGGGTTCAGGGCATCATCCTTGATCAGCCAGGCTAGCTTGAATCCAGTGGTGTAGTGAGCACGGGACCCACGTCTGGGCATACCCTTCCCACTTAGGGCGACATATGCAAAAGAAACAATTGATGGACGGAATGCTGGACAATGCTAACATTCACACCCAATCACAAGGATCTGAGTTAAACCCATCATTCTTTTGCCCAACACACCACCCCAGTTTGGGCCCAGTCATATGCAAATCAGTCTTGACCCTGTTCCTTGGGGAACAGTCCAGACCGAACTGCCAAGCCAGGTCCTCCTTGGACTGGAAACAAGCATTCTGGGACCGGTTTCAGGGCATCACCCTTCATCAGCCAGGCTAGCTTGAATCCAGTGGTGTAGTGAGCACGGGACTCACGTCTGGGTATACCCTTCCCACTTAAGGCGACATATGCAAAAGAAACAATTGATGGACGGAATGCTGGACAATGCAAACATTCCCCCCCAGTCACAAGGATCTGAGTTAAATCGATCATTCTTTTGCTCACCACCCCAGTATGGACCCAGGCATTTGCAAATCAGTCTTGACCTTATTCCTTGTATGAACAGTCCAACCGGAACTGCCAAGCCAGGTCCTCCCTGGACCGGAAACAAGCATCCTGGGTCCAGTTTCAAGGCATCACCCTTCATCAGCCAGGCTAGCTTGAATCCAGTGGTGTAGTGAGCACCGGACCCATGTCTGGGCATACCCTTCCCACTTAGGGCGACATATGCAAAAGAAACAATTGATGGACGGAATGCTGGACAATGCAAACATTCACCACCAGTCACAAGGATCTGAGTTAAATCCATCATTCTTTTGCTCAACACACCACCCCAGTCTGGACCCAGCCATATGCAAATCAGTATTGACCCTGTTCCTTGTGGGAACAGTCCAGCCCAAACTGCCAACCTAGGTCCTCCCTGGACCGGAAACAAGCATCCTGGGACCGGTTTCAGGGCATCACCCTTCATCAGCCAGACTAGCTTGAATCCAGTGGTGTAGTGAGTACGGGACCCACGTCTGGGCATACCTTTCCCACTTAGTGCGACATATGCAAAAGAAACAATTGATGGACGGAATGCTGGACAATGCAAACATTCACCCCCAGTCACAAGGATCTGAGTTAAATCCATCATTCTTTTGCTCACCACCCCAGTATGGACCCATCCATATGCAAATCAGTCTTGACCCTGTTCCTTGTGGGAACAGTCCAGCCGGAACTGCCAAGCCAGGTCCTCCATGGACCGGAAACAAGCATCCTGGGACCAGTTTCAAGGCATCACCCTTCATCAGCCAGGATAGCTTGAATCCAGTGGTGTAGTGAGCAAGGGACCCATGTCTGGGCATACCGTTCCCACTTAGGGCGACATATGCAAAAGAAACAATTGATGGACGGAATGCTGGACAATGCAAAGATTCACCCCCAGTCACAAGGATCTGAGTTAAATCCGTTATTCTTTTGCTCACCACACCACACCAGTTTGGACGCAGGCATATGCAAATCAATCTTGACCCTGTTCCTTGTGGGAACAGTGCAGCCCGCACTGCCAAGCCAGGTCCTCCCTGGACCAGAAACAAGCATCCTGGGACTGGTTTCAGGGCATCACCCTTCATCAGCCAGGCTAGCTTGAATCCAGTGGTTTAGTTAGCACTTGACTCTCGTCTGGGCATACCCTTCCCACTTAGGGCAACATATGCAAAAGAAACAATTGATGGAGGGAATGCTGGACAATGCAAAGATTCACCCCCAGGCACAAGGATCTGAGTTAAATCCGTCATTCTTTTGGTCACCACACCACCCCAGTTTGGAACCAGCCATATGCAAATCAGTCTTGACCCTGTTCCTTGTGGGAACAGTCCAGCTGAACCTCCAAGCAGGTCCTCCCTGGACCGGAAACAAGCCGCCTGAGACCAGTTTCAGGGCATCACCTTTCATCAGCCAGACTAGCTTGAATCCAGTGGTGTAGTGAGCACGGGACCCATGTCTGGGCATACCCTTCCCACTTAGGGCGACATATGCAAAAGAAACAATTGCTGGACGGAATGCTGGACAATGCAAACATTCACCACCAGTCACAAGGATCCGAGTTAAATCCATCATTATTTTGCTCATCACACCACTCCAGTCTGGACCCAGACATATGCAAATCAGTAATGACCCTGTTCCTTGTGGGAACAGTCCAGCCCAAACTGCCAACCCAGGTCCTCCCTGGACTGGAAACAAGCATCCTGGGACCGGTTCCAGGGCATCACCCTTCATCAGCCAGGCTAGCTTGAATCCAGTGGTGTAGTGAGCACGGGACCCACATCTTGGCATACCCTTCCCACTTAGGGCGACATATGCAAAAGAAACAATTGATGGACGGAATGCTGGACAATGCAAACATTCACCCCCAGTCACAAGGATCTGGGTTAAATCCATCATTCTTTTGCTCACCACACCACCCCAGTATGGAACCAGCCATATGCAAATCAGTCTTGACCGTGTTCCTTGTGGGAACAGTCCAGCCCGAGCTGCCAAGCCAGGTCCTCCCTGGACCGGAAACAAGCATCCTGGGACCGGGTTCAGGGCATCACCCTTCATCAGGCAGGCTAGCTTGATTCCAGTGGTGTTGTGAGCACGGGACCCATGTCTGGGCATACCCTTCCCACTTAGGGCGACATATGCAAAAGAAACAATTGATGGACAGAATGCTGGACAATGCAAACATTCACGCCCAATCACAAGGATCTGGGTTAAACCCATCATTCTTTTGCTCACCACACCACCCCAGTTTGGGCCCAGTCATATGCAAATCAGTATTGACCCTGTTCCTTGTGGGAACAGTTCAGCCCGAACTGCCAAGCCAGGTCCTCCCTGGACTGGAATCAAGCATCCTGGGACCGGTTTCAGGGCATCACCCTTCATCAGGCAGGCTATCTTGAATCCAGTGGTGTAGTGAGCACGGGACCCATGTCTGGGCATACCCTTCCCACTTAGGGTGACATATGCAAAAGAAACAATTGATGGACGGAATGCTGGACAGTGCAAACATTCACCACCAGTCACAAGGATCTGAATTAAATCCATCATTCTTTTGCTCACCACACCACCCCAGTATGGAACCAGCCATATGCAAATCAGTCTTGAGCCTGTTCCTTGTGGGAACAGTCCAGTCCGAGCTGCCAAGACAGGTCCTTCCTGGACCGGAAACAAGCATCCTGGGTCCAGTTTTAAGGCATCGCCCTTCATCAGCCAGGCTAGCTTGAATCCAGTGGTGTAGTGAGCACGGGACCCATGTCTGGGCATACCCTTCCCACTTAGGGCGACATATGCAAAAGAAACAATTGCTGGACGGAATGCTGGACAATGCAAACATTCACCACCAGTCACAAGGATCCGAGTTAAATCCATCATTATTTTGCTCATCACACCACTCCAGTCTGGACCCAGACATATGCAAATCAGTAATGACCCTGTTCCTTGTGGGAACAGTCCAGCCCAAACTGCCAACCCAGGTCCTCCCTGGACTGGAAACAAGCATCCTGGGACCGGTTCCAGGGCATCACCCTTCATCAGCCAGGCTAGCTTGATTCCAGTGGTGTTGTGAGCAAGGGACCCATGTCTGGGCATACCCTTCCCACTTAGGGCGACGTATGCAAAAGAAACAATTGATGGACAGAATGCTGGACAATGCAAACATTCACCCCCAGTCACAAGGATCTGAGTTAAATCCATCATTCTTTTGCTCACCACCCCCAGTATGGACTCAGCCATATGCAAATCAGTCTTGACCCTATTCCTTGTGGGAACAGTGCAGCCGAACTTCCAAGCCAGGTCCTCCCTGGACCGGAAACAAGCAGCCTGAGACCAGTTTCAGGGCATTACCTTTCATCAGCCAGGCTAGCTTGAATCCAGTGGTGTAGTGAGCACGGGACCCATGTCTGGGCATACCCTTCCCACTTAGGGGGACATATGCAAAAGAAACAATTGATGGACGGAATGCTGGACAGTGCAAACATTCACCACCAGTCACAAGGATCTGAATTAAATCCATCATTCTTTTGCTCACCACACCACCCCAGTCTGGACCCAGCCATATACAAATCAGTCTTGACCCTGTTCCTTGCGGGAACAGTCCAGCCGGAACTGCCAAGCCAGGTCCTCCCTGGACCGGAAACAAGCATCCTGGGACCGGTTTCAGGGCATCACCCTTCATCAGCCAGGCTAGCTTGAATCCAGTGGTGTAGTGAGCACGGGATTCATGTCTGGGCATACCCTTCCCACTTAGGGTGACATATGCAAAAGAAACAATTGATGGACGGAATGCTGGACAGTGCAAACATTCACCACCAGTCACAAGGATCTGAGTTAAATCCATCATTCTTTTGCTCACCACACCACCCCAGTCTGGACCCAGCCATATGCAAATCAGTCTAGACCCTGTTCCTTGTGGGAACAGTCCAGCCGGAACTGCCAAGCCAGGTCCTCCCTGGACCGGAAACAAGCATCCTGGGACCGGATTCAGGGCATCACCCTTCATCAGCCAGGCTAGCTTTAATCCAGTGGTGTAGTGAGCACGGGATTCATGTCTGGGTATACCCTTCCCTCTTAGGGCGACATATGCAAAAGAAACAATTGATGGACGGAATGCTGGACAATGCAAACATTCACCCCCAGTCACAAGAATATGAGTTAAATCCATCATTCTTTTGCTCACCACACCACCCCAGTTTGGACCCAGCTATATGCAAATCAGCATCGACCCTGTTCCTTGTGGGAACAGTCCAGACCAAATTGGCAAACTAGGTCCTCCCTGGACCGGAAACAAGCATCCTGGGATCGGTTTCAGGGCATCACCATTCATCAGCCAAGCTAGCTTGAATCCAGTGGTGTAATGTGCACGGGACCCACGTCTGGGCATTCCCTTCACAATTAAGGCGACATATGCAAAAGAAACAATTGATGGACGGAATGCTGGACAATGCAAACATTCACCCCCAGTCACCAGGATCTGAGTTAAATCCATCATTCTTTTGCTCACCACACCACCCCAGTTTGGACGCAGCCATATGCAAATCAGTCTCGACCCTGTTCCTTGTGGGAACAGTGCAGCCCGCACTGCCAAGCCAGATCCTCCCTGGACCAGAAACAAGCATCCTGGGACTGGTTTCAGGGCATCACCCTTCATCAGCCAGGCTAGCTTGAATCCAGTGGTGTAGTGAGCACGGGACCCACGTCTTGGCATACCCTTCCCACTTAGGGCGACATATGCAAAAGAAACAATTGATGGACGGAATGCTGGACAATGCAAACATTCACCCCCAGTCACAAGGATCTGAGTTAAATCCATCATTCTTTTGCTCACCACCCCAGTATGGACCCAGCCATATGCAAATCAATCTCGACCGTGTTCCTTGTGGGAACAGTCCAGCCGGAACTGCCAAGCCAGGTCCTCCATGGACCGGAAACAAGCATCCTGGGACCAGTTTCAGGGCATCACCCTTCATCAGCCAGGCTACCTTGAATCCAGTGGTGTAGTGAGCACAGGACCCACGTCTGGGCATACCCTTCCCACTTAGGGCGACATATGCAAAAGAAACAATTGATGGACGGAATGCTGGACAATGCAAACATTCACCACCAGTCACAAGGATCTGAGTTAAATCCATCATTCTTTTGCTCAACACACCACCCCAGTCTGGACCCAGCCATATGCAAATCAGTATTGACCCTGTTCCTTGTGGGAACAGTCCAGCCCAAACTGTCAAGCCTAGGTCCTCCCTGGACCGGAAACAAGCATCCTGGGACCGGTTTCAGGGCATCACCCTTCATCAGCCAGACTAGCTTGAATCCAGTGGTGTAGTGAGCACGGGACCCACGTCTGGGCATACCCTTCCCACTTAGTGCGACATATGCAAAAGAAACAATTGATGGACGGAATGCTGGACAATGCAAACATTCACCCCCAGTCACAAGGATCTGAGTTAAATCCATCATTCTTTTGCTCACCACCACCCCAGTTTGGACCCATCCATATGCAAATCAGTCTTGACCCTGTTCCTTGTGGGAACAGTCCAGCCCGAACTGCCAAGCCAGGTCCTCCATGGACCGGAAACAAGCATCCTGGGACCAGTTTCAAGGCATCACCCTTCATCAGCCAGGATAGCTTGAATCCAGTGGTGTAGTGAGCAAGTGACCCATGTCTGGGCATACCGCTTCCCACTTAGGGCGACATATGCAAAAGAAACAATTGATGGACGGAATGCTGGACAATGCAAAGATTCACCCCCAGTCACAAGGATCTGAGTTAAATCCATCATTCTTTTGCTCACCACACCACCCCAGTTTGGACCCAGGCATATGCAAATCAATCTTGACCCTGTTCCTTGTGGGAACAGTGCAGCCCGCAGTGCCAAGCCAGGTCCTCCCTGGACCAGAAACAAGCATCCTGGGACTGGTTTCAGGGCATCACCCTTCATCAGCCAGGCTAGCTTGAATCCAGTGGTGTAGTTAGCACGGGACTCACGTCTGGGCATACCCTTCCCACTTAGGGCGACATATGCAAAAGAAACAATTGATGGAGGGAATGCTGGACAATGCAAAGATTCACCCCCAGGCACAAGGATCTGAGTTAAATCCGTCATTCTTTTGGTCACCACACCACCCCAGTTTGGAACCAGCCATATGCAAATCAGTCTTGACCCTGTTCCTTGTGGCAACAGTCCAGCCGAACTTCCAAGCCAGGTCCTCCCTGGACCGGAAACAATCAGCCTGAGACCAGTTTCAGAGCATCACCTTTCATCAGCCAAATTAGCTTGAATCAAGTGGTGTGGTGAGCACGGGACCCATGTCTGGGCATACCCTTCCCACTTAGGGCGACATATGCAAAAGAAACAATTGATGGACGGAATGCTGGACAATGCAAACATTCACCACCAGTCACAAGGGTGTGAGTTAAATCTATCATTCTTTTGCTCACCACACCACCCCAGTCTGGACCCAGCCATATGCAAATCAGGATTGACCCTGTTCGTTGTGGGAACAGTCCAGCCCAAACTGCCAACCCAGGTCCTCCCTGGACTGGAAACAAGCATCCTGGGACCGGTTCCAGGGCATCACCTTTCATCAGCCAGGCTAGCTTGAATCCAGTGGTGTAGTGAGCACGTGACCCACGTCTTGGCATACCCTTCCCACTTAGGTCGACATATGCAAAAGAAACAATTGATGGACGGAATGCTGGACAATGCAAACATTCACCCCCAGTCACAAGGATCTGAGTTAAATCCATCATTCATTTGCTCACCACTCCAGTATGTACCCAGCCATATGCAAATCAGTCTTGACCCTGTTCCTTGTGGGAACAGTCCAGCTGGAACTGCCAAGCCAGGTCCTCCATGGACCGGAAACAAGCATCCTGGGACCAGTTTCAGGGCATCACCCTTCATCAGCCAGGCTACCTTGAATCCAGTGGTGTAGTGAGCATGGGACCCACGTCTGAGCATACCCTACCCACTTAGGGTGACATATGCAAAAGGAACAATTGATGGATGGAATGCTGGACAATGCAAACATTCACCCCCAGTCACAAGGATATGAGTTAAATCCATCATTCTTTTGCTCACCACACCACCCCAGTCTAGACCCAGCCATATGCAAATCAGTCTTGACCCTGTTCCTTGTGGGACCAGTCCAGCCCGAACTGCCAAGCCAGGTCCTCCCTTGACTGGAAACAAGCATCCTGGGACCGGTTTCAGGGCATCACCCTTCATCAGCCAGGCTAGCTTGAATCCAGTGGTGTAGTGAGCACGGGACTCACGTCTGGGCATACCCTTCCCACTTAGGGCGACATATGCAAAAGAAACAATTGATGGAGGGAATGCTGGACAATGCAAACATTCACCCCCAGTCACAAGGATCTGAGTTAAATCCATCATTCTTTTGCTCACCACACCCCAGTATGGACCCAGCCATATGCAAATCAGTCTTGACCCTGTTCCTTGTATGAACAGTCCAGCCGGAACTGCCAAGACAGGTCCTCCCTGGACCGGAAACAAGCATCCTGGGACCGGTTTCAGGGCATCACCCGTCATCAGCCAGGCTAGCTTGAATCCAATGGTGTAGTGAGCACGGGACCCATGTCTGGGCATACCCTTCCCACTTAGGGCGACATATGCAAAAGAGACAATTGATGGATGGAATGCTGGACAATGCAAACATTCACACCCAATCACAAGGATCTGAGTTAAACCCATCATTCTTTTGCTCACCACACCACCCCAGTACGGGCCCAGCAATATGCAAATCAGTCTTCACCCTGTTCCTTGTGGGAACAGTCCAGCCCGAACTGCCACGCCAGGTCCTCCTTGGACTGGAAACAAGCATCCTGGGACCGGTTTCAGGGCATCACCCTTCATCAGCCAGGCTAGCTTGAATCCAGTGGTGTAGTGAGCACGGGACTCCACGTCTGGGCATACCCTTCCCACTTAGGGTGACATATGCAAAAGAAACAATTGATGGACAGAATGCTGGACAATGCAAACATTCACCCCCAGTCACAAGAATCTGAGTTAAATGCATCATTGTTTTGCTCACCACCACCCCAGTTATGGACCCAGCCATATGCAAATCAGTCTTGACCCTGTTCCTTGTGGGAACAGTCCAGCCCGAACTGCCAAGCCAGGTCCTCCCTGGACCGGAAACAAGCATCCTGGGACCGGATTCAGGGCATCACCCTTCATCAGCCAGGCTAGCTTGAATCCAGTGGTGTAGTGAGCACGGGATTCATGTCTGGGCATACCCTTCCCTCTTAGGGCGACATATGCAAAAGAAACAATTGATGGACGGAATGCTGGACAATGCAAACATTCACCCCCAGTCACAAGAATATGAGTTAAATCCATCATTCTTTTGCTCACCACACCACCCCAGTTTGGACCCAGCCATATGCAAATCAGTCATCGACCCTGTTCCTTGTGGGAACAGTCCAGACCAAATTGGCAAACTAGGTCCTCCCTGGACCGGAAACAAGCATCCTGGGATCGGTTTCAGGGCATCACCATTCATCAGCCAGGCTAGCTTGAATCCAGTGGTGTAATGTGCACGGGACCCACGTCTGGGCATTCCCTTCCCAATTAAGGCGACATATGCAAAAGAAACAATTGATGGACGGAATGCTGGACAATGCAAACATTCACCCCCTGTCACCAGGATCTGAGTTAAATCCATCATTCTTTTGCTCACCACACCACCCCAGTTTGGACGCAGCCATATGCAAATCAGTCTCGACCCTGTTCCTTGTGGGAACAGTGCAGCCCGCACTGCCAAGCCAGATCCTCCCTGGACCAGAAACAAGCATCCTGGGACTGGTTTCAGGGCATCACCCTTCATCAGCCAGGCTAGCTTGAATCCAGTGGTGTAGTGAGCACGGGACCCACGTCTTGGCATACCCTTCCCACTTAGGGCGACATATGCAAAAGAAACAATTGATGGACGGAATGCTGGACAATGCAAACATTCACCCCCAGTCACAAGGATCTGAGTTAAATCCATCATTCTTTTGCTCACCACCCCAGTATGGAACCAGCCATATGCAAATCAATCTCGACCGTGCTCCTTGTGGGAACAGTCCAGCCGGAACTGCCAAGCCAGGTCCTCCATGGACCGGAAACAAGCATCCTGGGACCAGTTTCAGGGCATCACCCTTCATCAGCCAGGCTACCTTGAATCCAGTGGTGTAGTGAGCACAGGACCCACGTCTGAGCATACCCTTCCCACTTAGGGCGACATATGCAAAAGAAACAATTGATGGACGAAATGCTGGACAATGCAAACATTCACCACCAGTCACAAGGATCTGAGTTAAATCCATCATTCTTTTGCTCAACACACCACCCCAGTCTGGACCCAGCCATATGCAAATCAGTATTGACCCTGTTCCTTGTGGGAACAGTCCAGCCCAAACTGTCAACCTAGGTCCTCCCTGGACCGGAAACAAGCATCCTGGGACCGGTTTCAGGGCATCACCCTTCATCAGCCAGACTAGCTTGAATCCAGTGGTGTAGTGAGTACGGGACCCACGTCTGGGCATACCCTTCCCACTTAGTGCGACATATGCAAAAGAAACAATTGATGGACGGAATGCTGGACAATGCAAACATTCACCCCCAGTCACAAGGATCTGAGTTAAATCCATCATTCTTTTGCTCACCACCCCAGTATGGACCCATCCATATGCAAATCAGTCTTGACCCTGTTCCTTGTGGGAACAGTCCAGCCGGAACTGCCAAGCCAGGTCCTCCATGGACCGGAAACAAGCATCCTGGGACCAGTTTCAAGGCATCACCCTTCATCAGCCAGGATAGCTTGAATCCAGTGGTGTAGTGAGCAAGTGACCCATGTCTGGGCATACCGTTCCCACTTAGGGCGACATATGCAAAAGAAACAATTGATGGACGGAATGCTGGACAATGCAAAGATTCACCCCCAGTCACAAGGATCTGAGTTAAATCCGTTATTCTTTTGCTCACCACACCACCCCAGTTTGGACACAGGCATATGCAAATCAATCTTGACCCTGTTCCTTGTGGGAACAGTGCAGCCCGCACTGCCAAGCCAGGTCCTCCCTGGACCAGAAACAAGCATCCTGGGACTGGTTTCAGGGCATCACCCTTCATCAGCCAGGCTAGCTTGAATCCAGTGGTGTAGTTAGCACGGGACTCACGTCTGGGCATACCCTTCCCACTTAGGGCGACATATGCAAAAGAAACAATTGATGGACGGAATGCTGGACAATGCAAAGATTCACCCCCAGGCACAAGGATCTGAGTTAAATCCGTCATTCTTTTGCTCACCACACCACCCCAGTTTGGAACCAGCCATATGCAAATCAGTCTTGACCCTGTTCCTTGTGGCAACAGTCCAGCCCGAACTTCCAAGCCAGGTCCTCCCTGGACCGGAAACAATCAGCCTGGGACCAGTTTCAGAGCATCACCTTTCATCAGCCAAATTAGCTTGAATCAAGTGGTGTAGTGAGCACGGGACCCATGTCTGGGCATACCCTTCCCACTTAGGGCGACATATGCAAAAGAAACAATTGATGGACGGAATGCTGGACAATGCAAACATTCACCACCAGTCACAAGGGTGTGAGTTAAATCCATCATTCTTTTGCTCACCACACCACCCCAGTCTGGACCCAGCCATATGCAAATCAGTATTGACCCTGTTCGTTGTGGGAACAGTCCAGCCCAAACTGCCAACCCAGGTCCTCCCTGGACTGGAAACAAGCATCCTGGGACCGGTTCCATGGCATCACCTTTCCTCAGCCAGGCTAGCTTGAATCCAGTGGTGTAGTGAGCACGTGACCCACGTCTGGGCATACCCTTCCCACTTAGGTCGACATATGCAAAAGAAACAATTGATGGACGGAATGCTGGACAATGCAAACATTCACCCCCAGTCACAAGGATCTGAGTTCAATCCATCATTCATTTGCTCACCACTCCAGTATGTACCCAGCCATATGCAAATCAGTCTTGACCCTGTTCCTTGTGGGAACAGTCCAGCCGGAACTGCCAAGCCAGGTCCTCCATGGACCGGAAACAAGCATCCTGGGACCAGTTTCAGGGCATCACCCTTCATCAGCCAGGCTACCTTGAATCCAGTGGTGTAGTGAGCATGGGACCCACGTCTGAGCATACCCTACCCACTTAGGGTGACATATGAAAAAGGAACAATTGATGGATGGAATGCTGGACAATGCAAACATTCACCCCCAGTCACAAGGATATGAGTTAAATCCATCATTCTTTTGCTCACCACACCACCCCAGTCTAGACCCAGCCATATGCAAATCAGTCTTGACCCTGTTCCTTGTGGGACCAGTCCAGCCCGAACTGCCAAGCCAGGTCCTCCTTTGACTGGAAACAAGCATCCTGGGACCGGTTGCAGGGCATCACCCTTCATCAGCCAGGCTAGCTTGAATCCAGTGGTGTAGTGAGCACGGGACTCACGTCTGGGCATACCCTTCCCACTTAGGGCGACATATGCAAAAGAAACAATTGATGGAGGGAATGCTGGACAATGCAAACATTCACCCCCAGTCACAAGGATCTGAGTTAAATCCATCATTCTTTTGCTCACCACCCCAGTATGGACCCAGCCATATGCAAATCAGTCTTGACCTTGTTCCTTGTATGAACAGTCCAACCGGAACTGCCAAGAAAGGTCCTCCCTGGACCGGAAACAAGCATCCTGGGTCCAGTTTCAAGGCATCACCCGTCATCAGCCAGGCTAGCTTGAATCCAATGGTGTAGTGAGCACGGGACCCATGTCTGGGCATACCCTTCCCACTTAGGGCGACATATGCAAAAGAGACAATTGATGGATGGAATGCTGGACAATGCAAACATTCACACCCAATCACAAGGATCTGAGTTAAACCCATCATTCTTTTGCTCACCACACCACCCCAGTACGGGCCCAGTAATATGCAAATCAGTCTTCACCCTGTTCCTTGTGGGAACAGTCCGGCCCGAACTGCCACGCCAGGTCCTCCTTGGACTGGAAACAAGCATCCTGGGACCGGTTTCAGGGCATCACCCTTCATCAGCCAGGCTAGCTTGAATCCAGTGGTGTAGTGAGCACGGGACTCCCGTCTGGGCATACCCTTCCCACTTAGGGTGACATATGCAAAAGAAACAATTGATGGACAGAATGCTGGACAATGCAAACATTCACCCCCAGTCACAAGAATCTGAGTTAAATGCATCATTGTTTTGCTCACCACCCCATTATGGACCCAGCCATATGCAAATCAGTCTTGACCCTGTTCCTTGTGGGAACAGTCCAGCCCGAACTGCCAAGCCAGGTCCTCCCTGGACCGGAAACAAGCATCCTGGGACCGGTTTCAGTGCATCATCATTCATCAGCCATGCTAGCTTGAATCCAGTGCTGTAGTGTGCACGGGACCCACGTCTGGGCATTCCCTTCACAATTAAGGCGACATATGCACAAGAAACAATTGATGGGCGGAATGCTGGACAATGCAAACATTCACCCCCTGTCACCAGGATCTGAGTTAAATCCATCATTCTTTTGCTCACCACATCACCCCAGTTTGGATGCAGCCATATGCAAATCAGTCTCGACCCTGTTCCTTGTGAGAACAGTGCAGCCCGCACTGCCAAGCCAGATCCTCCCTGGACCAGAAACAAGCATCCTGGGACTGGTTTCAGGGCATCACCCTTCATCAGCCAGGCTAGCTTGAATCCAGTGGTGTAGTGGGCACGGGACCCACGTCTGGGCATGCCCTTCCCACTTAGGGTGACATATGCAAAAGGAACAATTGATGGATGGAATGCTGTGTGAGAAGTTGGCCTGGTATATGCTGTCCACTAATTATAGTGGGCACCTTGCACCAGTCCAAACAACCCCTTATTGGAGATAGGTTAAAGACAACCTTTATTGAAAGCTATCCTAGTGGTAGCTATGGAGAGCAGCCTTCAGGCTAAGTCTTGAAGGAATGTAAAGCAGCTTGTTTTACCAGTCTATAATCTCTTGAGTGACCAAATGAAAGAGGACCACACCAGGTATATATTTAAAATATATGTATTTAGTCTTAAACACACCCCTCTAGTCTCTTTATGAGGCTAGAGCTCAAGTACATAAGTTACAAGTCAGTTATCAACAGTAATAGCACAAATACACGTTTGAGCCCTAGGGGCGTACTCAAACCATATACCAATAAAGTGGTATAAGAACCACGACTGAGCTAGACACAAGGCCTAGAGCCTGTAGAAGTGCTTGGCCCTCAAGGAACCACCCAAGGTAGTGACACAGGGGACCCACGGGGACGCGTGCAGTGTGAGAACACAGCCGTGAACCGCCGTTGACTTCTATGGGGAATGTCGCGGTTGGAGTTTTAGAGAAAAAGGACACTTAGAGGAGGACTTGGAGCAAACCCCTTTAGAACTAGGTCGTTCTAGAGTCTATACCCACGGGAGCACCGGAGTACTCGAGTTACCTCACCCAGGGAAGCCGGGTGCATAGGTGTCTTTCGGGGTCGGGTTTCGTCGTTGTTTTCAATGGCGATCTGCTGCAAAGTGCTGCTGGCGACCAAGTCGAAAGTGTTCGGGTGGATCCAAGGGTGGATCGAAGATCTGAAGAACCTGAAAGCAGAGGGGACAGAGTCTGGGTCACTAGCCAGTGACCAGGAAGGCGATGAGCAGATGCCCACCGATGTCGGGTGCTTCAGGTAGGTTGATGGTCGTCTTGACTCTTCAGCCACGAGGTCCAGGAGGCGTCAACGATGACCAGGAGCTGGATTCGAGCTGTCCCACGACGTCTGGCGCTTGCTGAGGTGTCGGCGACCGGATTGGACCCAACAAGCCTTGGCAACGGCAAGTCTCGTGGAAATAGAAAGAGGACGGTGGTACAGACCAGCAAGGTCTGAGGGACTCACCCAGCGAGGGTAAGTCAGGGCACTTCTGGAGCAGCCAGGGAAGCCCAACCAGAAGAAGAGTTGCCTTCGGAAGGGCCCGCTAGCCAACGGACTAGCGACCGCGAAGGAGCCTCGAGTGGACGCACTTGGAGCTGGCTCACGGGACACTCGTGGAGTGGAGGCCAGTGATCTTCGGTGCAGTCGGTGCTGGAGGCGGGGGCTACTAGGAGCCCAAAGCACAACTTCGTGGGAGACCCAGAAGAGAATGCACTTGCAAAAGTACGCAGTGTCCAGGGGTCACGGTTCCACGTTACCCACGACAGCTACGGGCCTCAGCTTTGCTGGGGACTCAGGGCAGCCTCAGCGAAGTCTGGAAATCTACCTCTGGGGATGCAAAGACTTTGGCGTCTGGCGGGAGCTTCGGCGATGCAGACCGGACAATTGCTTCTTAGGTGCCTGCCAAGCAGGGGAGTCACTCCTTGACCCCAAGGGAGATTCTTCAGTCCTCTAATCTTCAGGTAGAGCGTCAAAGGTCCAGGATTCAGTGTCAGAGTTTCGTCCAGGGTAATTTAAAGTCCTAAGGACAGGGGTCCCATACTTATACTAAGTTAGGGGGTTGGACATACTCTGGGGACCCACCTATGGGAGGGTCAGGGAAGAGGGGTGGTTACACCCATTCCCTTTGTCCAGTTTCGCGCCAGATCAGGGGCAGGTAGCCCCTGCCACCGGTTTGAACTGGCATATGCACAGGGACACCAAGTGTGCCCCCAGTGCAGGACATCTGAGCACCTGCTCCCGCCCAGCCCCAATACACACTATCCTGTCTGGGGAGGTGGTTACACCTCCCTGCAACAGGAAACCTATTGTCCAGGCCTCCCCTGCCGGAGTTTCAGTCAGCAGCAGGAGGCCAGACCCGTGTCTGTGGCAGCGGCATCCATTTTGTGATGCCAGGGCTCTGGAAAGAAGTTACCGGGTATCCCGGTGTGTACATGTCTCTCCCTCTAGAAGGGTGGAATGCTACCCCCGCCGCCAGGACTGGCAGGGGGGTTGTATTCCAAGATGTTTGACACCAAACACGACATGTTTTGGTGCAGCCAGTCCAAAGTTAGCATTGTACCGCGAGGGATATAATGCGCTTAAGAGTATATGGTCAGGCTGTACCACAAACAGCATCAGAGGAGGGACTCCGAACGCTGTAGAGGGGCTCTGCTCATGCAGGGCACCCTCTCACATAAGAACCAAGCACTCTGCCTTCAGGATTGGTAAGGCCTGCCATAGGAGTGACTTATAGGTTTATATGTGGTGTGCAATGGTAGTGATATAGGTAGCCTATACCACTGTAAGGGGTGCATGCACCACCTTACCCAGGCTGCAGTAGCAGACCTGTGGTGTCATTTTGGATGGCCTTCCAGGGGTGGCACAATACATGCTGCAGCCCCTGGTAGGTCTCGGAGGTACCTATGCCCTGGGTACATAGTATATCATATACTAGGGACTTATAAGGGCACTCCAGATTCCAATCAGAGATGTGCCTAAGGCAAATGGAAACCATTTTAGAGAGGAAGCACCTTGGCTGGGGTTCTGATTAGCAGGGCCCCAGCCAGACTAAAGTCGAAAAACAGTGAAACATCAGCAAAAAGTGAGGGTACCCATGTGAAGCAGATCCTACTCTCCTACACAACCCCCCCCCCCAAACGTAGGGACATTAAACTAACCTTGACCAGTTGAGTCTTCATGTTCTAAGTGGAAGTACCTAGAGAGTCCATCTGCATTGGCATGGTTACTCCCAGGTCTATGTTCCACTGTAAAGTCCATCCCCTGTAGGGAAATGGACCACCTAAGCAGTTTGGAGTTTTCACCCTTCATTTGTTTTAGCCATAGGAGGGGTTTGTGGTCTGTTTGAACAAGGAAGTGAGTACCAAACAAGTATGGCCTCAACTTCTTCAGAGCCCAAACCACAGCAAAGGCCTCCCAGTCTCTATGACTGACCAACGTTTCTCTCTAGGGGTCAGCCTTCTGCTAATAAAAGCTACTGGCTGATCCTGACCTTCATCATTCAATTGTGACAATACAGCCCCTACCCCCAATTCAGATGCATCTGTTTGGACAATGAACTTCTTGGAGTAATCAGGACTCTGTAGAATGGGAGCAGTGCACATGGCCTGCTTCAGGTCATCAAATGCCTTTGGACAGCTAACTGTCCACTGAACCTTTTGGGCATTTTCTTGGAAGTTAAGTCATTCAGGGGTGTCACTATTGATCCATACCCCTTGACAAATCTCCTATAGTACCCAGTCAGGCCTAAAAGGCTCTCACCCGAGTCTGGGTAGTTGGAGCAGTCCAGTCCATGATGGTCTGGATCTTGCTCTGCAATGGTTGAACCTGGCCTCCACCCACAAGGTGGCCCAGGTACACAACCTGACTCTGCCCTATCTGGCACTTTGTGGCCTTGATAGTCAGGCCTGCTTTCTGCAGGGCCTGCAAAACATTTCTGAGGTGGACCAGGTGATCCTCCCAGGTGGAGCTAAAGACAGCAATATCATCTAGATAGGCTGCACTATAGGCTTCCAGACCTGTAAGGACTGAATTCACCAACCTCTGAAAAGTGGCAGGTGCATTCTTCAGACCAAAGGGCATTACCACAAATTGATAATGCCCACTAGGGGTTGAGAATGCTGTTTTTGGCTTTGCATCATCAGCTAGCCTGATCTGCCAGTAGCCAGCTGTTAGGTCAAATGTGCTTAGATACTTGGCTGAGGCCAAAGTGTCTATTAGCTCATCTGACCTGGGTATTGGATGGGCATCAGTCCTAGTGACTGCATTGAGACCCCTGTAGTCCACACAAAACCTCATCTCTCTTTTCCCACCACTGGTGTGAGGTTTTGGCACAAGGACCACTGGACTAGCCCAAGGGCTATCTGAGGGTTCAATAACTCCCAAATCCAACATCTTCTGGACTTCTGTCCTGATACAGTCCCTGACATGGTCAGGTTGCCTATAAATCTTATTTTTATTAGGCAGACTGTCCCCAGTGTCCACTTCATGAGTGCACCAGGTGGTCTGA